>JARHVA010007588.1:432500-647640 GCA_037957365.1 Torreya grandis | reverse complement strand
GAGAGAGAGAGAGAGAGAGAGTGTGCACGCGTGTGCATGTGCATGTGCTTATAATAGATAATGTCAGGTGAAGTAGAATGATAAGGAAATATACAATGTAAATGTAAAGAATGTTGTGAATACAAATGATATATAAGTACCTCTACATATTTGGCTTGAGAAAATCCAACTAAAAAAGGGTCATCTAATGAAAATACATCATTATAATTAGGAGTTTGAAGATCACTAATTCAAGCATCGATGATTTTATTAATAAATAAAGCATTAGGAATGAATTTTTTATTCTTTATTATGGTATCAATAATCTCATCAATTAGTTTTTGATGAGACCAAGTTTGTAAAGAAGGAGGTAATTGAGTGATGATGTGTGAAGGGAGATCATAAGTTTTTATTTTCAAACTGATCTCATCAGGTTCATCATCATCAAAATATAGTATAGTAGGTGGTATATTTCTCATAAGTTTGGTGTGGCCATTTTAACCTTTATTAGAGTTAATGGGATAATTAAGTCATTGAGATTTGAGAAAAGGAATGATAGGTAAAGGTTCAAGGGTGGGTATTTTGAAAATGCCACATTCCTAGAATCATTTACAATTCCAAGTTTGCATGTTTCCTTGAACCTTATTGATGACACAATTGTTAGGAAATTTGACACATTGGCATGACAACGAGGCTATATCTCTCATACATGTGTCTAAGCTTGATCAAGTAAAATTTTATATGATAATGTGAAATTAAAAATCATGACCTTGATATGAAATATAATAAGAGGAATGACGGTAGGAATCCAAACAAAACCTAGAGGAATAATTTGTCTTTGATAATATCCATGACATGTGATTGGGGTAGATTTAAGGTTATATTCAAATACCAAGTTTTTTAATAAATTTAAGTAAAGCCACATAAGTGTCATATTCTTCATCAATCAAAGAATTCTTGTCTTGGATATCACCAACTTGGACACTAATGAATGATGGAGGATTCATATTCACTAAGTTATATTTATTTAGGAATCATTGAAGAGAGAGGAAATTTGAATGAGAGAGAAGTATCTATAGTTTCATCGATGTGTATAGACATTTTCTCACATTGTTGAAGAATACTATGTTTAAATCTTGGCAAAGTGGCTTTTTGCCCCACTAGTGGAGGTTGATGGACATTCATTTAAAACAAGAGTTACATTAAATTATTAAAATTATAAGGGTAAGTCCTCATGAGTTATATAAAAATTAATTTGAGATAGGAAACATGATATATATGTGATAGGGTCCCATTCATCATATCGAGTTATAATTGTTTGATAAACATGCATAATGTTGAAGCAAGTCTATTTAAGGAGTGGAAGTGAATTTAAATTAATGTTGATAAAGAGTATTTGATTTATATTTAGTTGATGTAGTTTTTCCAAGTGTGTCTGATTGGGTAATGTTGTTGGTGGTGTAATTAGGCTAATGATTAATTCTTGTAGATATTTTGATGTTATAGGTGGTGAATAAGTCATGGAACTAGATTGATTTTTAGTTTTTGAGGAGGGTAATTTAGAGTTAAGATAATTTGATGATAGGTAAGATTTATAATTTGTTATAAATGTAAAAGATAACAAGTATCCAAATGTGTTTTTTGATTGGACACATGTGGGATAGTGGATGAAGGAGAAGATTTTATTATGTTAGTTGTTGTATGTTCAAGTTATGTGAAGTGATATGGATAAATATCTCAAATAATACAAAAAGTTGGTAAGCTATTATACTTAAAATATGGATGAGGATTTATATAAGAGAAAGATCTCCTCATATTATTCTTATTGACCCAAATTTCATTTATAATGAGAATTTTATGGTGAACAAAATTTTCAGCAACATTGGAAGTGGGAAATTAAGTAGTACTTGTTTGATGTTTAGGAAGAGAATCCTTGTAAATAGTGAGATGAGAGTTATCTTAGTTAATGGAATCATGATTAAGTTTGGTTTTATGAGCCTTATATTCCACTTCATAATATTATTAAAAATCATGAATTAAGGTTTCATGATCAAATTAGGACCAAGGATATATTCAAGAGAAAAATTTCGAAGTTGGTGACAAGCTTCATGAGAATGATCCAAACTTGTATGATACCAAAAAACTTGTGTGTATCATACCAATGTTTAGTAGGATGAGTAGGGCTATTATAATGTGGTGAAGGCCTAATAAGACACTTTTTTAATTTCCACCAAGGAAAGTGGTTTGTGAAAATATAAATTATTCACACGAGAAGATGTAGAACTAGGTCATTAAAAAGGATTGGTCAAAAGTGATTGTGAAAGAGTGGCATAATTGAAACCAATTGGGAGGATATAATGAATACTATGTATGAAATCATATGTATATTTAAAATCATAATTAGTAGCATGTTAATTTTTATATTTCATAATCATGTGAGTTTTAAATGGATGGTGGGAAGGCTCAAATTCTCTTATGAGAAAATATTGATGTTTGGCTTGGCTCTAGGTCTTCTTCCAAAGATTCTGGAGAGAGATTCCTAACATGATATTATAATTTATGGTGAAGATAATTAGTGAATGGGTGGAATATATTATCTTCCAACATGTTATGTTTAACTTTATTGGATAGTGATTCCATATCTTAATGAACACTTGGGTTGTTTTAGATTTTGATTGATTACAATTGATAAAGTGAGCTAAGCTATTTTAAGGAAGATTGTTAGTTTGGGATTCTTGTACCAATTCATTAACTAAATATCATATGATATTTGAGTTGATTATACCAATCCAAAGCATCACCAATACAGGTTTTAGCTAAGATTTTGGTGGTGACAAAAGTATTGAGATTAAACTAGAATTTATATAAGTGTCCAAAAGGTTTTAAATGTAATACAAGATTAATAGGTCAATTATAAGTGATAGTATGAAAAATACCACCTATGTCAATATTTGAAATTTGAGGAACTAAGTGTTTATTTTATAAGTCTTTTATAGACTTGTTAAGAAGTAGAGGTTTAGGTATAAGGTTACCTTGTGCATATTTAGAAAGGTGGGGGGAATTAGGATTTTTCACTCCCCATTGAGTGGGTTGAGGATGATTTTGCAATTGTAATAGTTGGTTTTGAATTTGTATCATTTTATTTGCTCTATTAGTTTGAAAATAGCCATTTGATTCATGGATTGTAATAAAATTTGATTGGTATTAATAGTGGATTGACTATTAAAAGTAATATGAGATGTACTAGAGGTATAATTGACTTGAGTATGTATGTGGGAACTTTGAGTAGGCCTAATAGAGTAAAGACCAACCATAATAGGTGAGATACTAGGAAAAGCAAAAAATCAAGTAGTAAAAATAAATTAAATCATGAAAGAAGAAGAAGGCATGAAATAATATAAAGGCATGGAAGAAGTCATAAGTTGACTTGCCCCAAGAAATTTAGAAAATGTATGTGTGGGTGAGGGTGGATAATGAAGGTAAGGTCCCATCATGAGATTATAGATTATCATGGGATCCTTTCCCTGATGTTGAGGGTTCTCTTTGATGAAAAGTATCATTTCAACATTATATTTGAGATCACTCTCATCCTCAACAATAGGAATTTTTGGAGGAAAATTATGTGGATCCAAATTTTTATAAAGAGGTGACCAATAATTTTTGGTTATAGTGGCCATATGAACATTTCTTAAATTTGTCTTTTCCATAAGAGTAAAAGGAAAGAAATAATGAGGACATTTATGGGGGTTAATGAGATTCATCACATCATTTTGATTTTGTAGTTTAGTCTCATTAAAAATGACTACATAATGAAAAAGGTGAATTTATGACTAGGAGGAAAGAGGCAAAAATATTAGTCTAGAAAATGAATTGAGTTGAGTTGTCAATTTATTTTGGTAGATAGGAAGAATATCAATCTAAAAAATGAACTAAGTCAAGTTGATCAACTTAGTTTGATAGATATGAATAATATTATTCTAAAAAATTAATTGAGTTGAGTTGTTTGACTTAGTATGATAGAAATGAAGAATATCAGTCTAAAAAATGAATTGCATTGAGCTGGTCAATTGAGTTTGTTAGATAGGCAAAACTAGTAAGCTAGAAAATGAACTGAGTTGAGCTATTAAACTTAGTTTGGTAGATGAAGATTATCAATTTGAAAAATGAATTGAGTCAAGATGGTAAACTTAGTTTTTTACATAAGAATATTATTGGTTTAAAAAATGAATTGAGTCGAGCTAGTTGACTTAGTTTGGAAGAAAAGAAGAATATCAATCTTAAAAATTAATTGATTCAAGTTGGTCTAATTAGTTTTGAAAATAAGAATTATATCAGTCTAAAAATAAATAGAGTCAAGTTGGTTTACTTAGTTTGACAGATAAGTAAAAAAATAGGTCAAAAAATTGAGTCAAGTTGGTTGACATAGTTAAATCTAGGAAAAATTTAACTATAAACTAGATGATGTTATTTGCAGATAGAAAAAATAAGTAGAATATAAAAGACTAAATCAATCTATTCAACTTAGTTTATGCAAACACAATCAACTAGGTCAACATTGGTTGGTCTAGTTGAATCACATAATACATAACAATGTCAACACTGATAAACATAGTCTATAATACAAAAGAGAGAAGTAAGCCATAAGTAAAAATGATAGTGCATAACTAACTAATTGTTTAAACATTTATCTAAAAATTAGATCAAGAAGATATACTAAAAAGATTTGATTGATTTGTAGGCTCCCAAATACACTTTTTTATTTATTGTATAGTGATGTCCCAATGTCTTAGAGTGATAAATATAGAGGATTAGACCTTGCCCATAGCCCAATAAACCTAGTTTAAAGGGTAAGATGGAAGTAAATTCATAAAACTAACTACTAACCAATGTACCACAAGATCAAATATATGGTTAGATTCCTAAGGTTTGATATAAAAATAAATCCTAAATATTTCCTAAATGTTTTAGGCAAATGGAAACTAAATAAAATGTTTAGCTATGTATTATAGCTATGAGTATTAGGGAAATCCCCTTCACATCATGATATATTTAAATAGTAGATAATGACCATAAATAAAGTATCATGTAGCCCTTAATGATAATAGCTAAGTAGTTTTAAGACTGCTGATATATAATTTCTAGGGAAATCAAGACAAAGTGAAAATAAAGGCAAATATCAATTTACAATTTATAAAATTAAATAAGTAGCCAAACAAATATTTTCAAATTAAATGTGAAATTAATTACTATAAAAGGAAAGTGAATTGCCTTATTTATTATAAAAAATAAACATTTAAAACAAGGTCAACCAGGCTGATCTAGTTTGGGAAAATAGAACATAATAAATTACATCACACCTATATAGTATGTTGTGAAAACATGCTAAAAATAAGCAAAGTTATCTAGGTCAACTTAGTTTTTTATCAATACAAACAAACACAAAAATAAGTCAACCAAGTTGATTAGTTGACTGTGTGATATAGTTTTAGTAGAAATAAAAAACTGACAATCATATTATGAAAATTTGAAGTGCTGAGTAATTTTACTACAAAAAAATAAGAACATGAAATTGAGAAAACTAAAGTACTAAGTTAGTTGGAAGGAACTTGAAAAAAGTCAACTAGGTTGACTTAGTTTAATGAAACTAAAGAGTGAAAGTTTATATCTATAAAAATTAAACAAAATTGACCCACTTCACTTACTTAAAATTTGAAGAGTACATGAGATTAAATGAGTTGACAAGCTCAATTGAGTTAAAATCTGAAAAGTGTAGGAGCTAAACATGATAAACCAACTTGATTTTGTTAGTTGGGGCTAAAGACTAAGATTTGTAGAAAAAGAACAAGATAGACTAGCTTGATATTTTTAGATGTGATTGATGACTAAGATATATAAAAAAGAACTATATTGACCAACTTGATCTTGTTTTTTAGGATTGAGAACTGTAGATAGAGAATAAAAATAGATCAACCAACATGACCTAGTTGATTGTAAATATTAAATCTACACATAAAAATAAGACTAAATTAACCAACATGACCTTCATGACTATAAATGGAAAATTAACAATTCAAGGATTAAATTCACATAATGTTCACTTGAATGTATGTGATAAATTGAGATATATCTACAACTTATTCTACTTAATAAATCCAAGATGAGATAAAGTAATCAACTAATATCTATTGTAATATTTTTTAAATCAGGGGCATGACCAAATTAGATCCTCTAAACTTAATTAAATGAATAATTATCACACAAAACCAAAGGCTAATGTTCCAAAGTCTCTAGGCAAATGATATTCTGTAACAACCCTACCTAAGTCTGAATATATGAAATAAAATTGATTTAATGTTATAAAATCATATAACACAAATGGGGATGGTTGAAATAAATAAAACAACTAAGGGATCATGGTAGGAAAATTAGGTCCTAGATAACCTAAAATAGAAAATGGAAAGCAAAGAGAATCACATAGCTATACTAAGTTTAAGTATAGATTTAATATAAGTAAGGAGTTATACGTTCAAAACCTATTACCTTATGTAATATATATCTATCAAATGAAATGACACAAGTTAGAGATACCTTTGAGTGAACATGTTAAGTCTCAATATCCCCCTTTTCCATTAGTGATTTTCAAGAGATTGTTGTGGATTTATAAGGATAATATTATATAAATAAATTGTAGGTTAAAATAATCCTACTTGCATCCAAGACTTCCTATAAGACAATCAATCTATCTTCCGTCTAAGGAAAACCCTAAGAAATGGTTCCTTCAAATGTTGATGTAGTAGAATTATGAGATCTAATAATGTGAAAAATGAATGTTCCTCTCAATTGGATTTATATGAAGGTTTTATTTATAAAAACATATAAGTCATAACTATTTTTACTTCAAATATCTCATTCCTAGGTGTACCTATTGGGTTAGATGCACTGAATGAGCTCATGGAATAATTGGGGGAGTTGTGCCCTCTCATTTTAGGATTGTTACTAAGGTAACCTAGGACATGAGTTTCAAGTATTGGGCTCCATTAAATATCCTTCTTGGAATAGATCTATAAGAGATGTAGTGCTACCATTAGAGGTCCAATACTAGTTTTCTCATCGAGTCAAATAACTTATACAATTATAGCTAACCAATTATAGCACATTGAAATCTATAGGCCTACTCTAATTAACTTCATAGTTTATAAAAATGAGAACAAAGATCGGTGGTTCACAAACAACATTAAAAAGAGGGAGAGGGTACGGAAAAGAAGAAATATTGATAAATATATGTCAACACAAATGCTTTAAGGAACTAGAACATGTCCAAATATAGTTATACCATTGTATTTTAAGCTTAAAAATGGCTCAAGATTTAGTCTCACAAGGGAAGATTCTAAGGAGAAAGGATTAATTATTTATTCAAAGATTCCTTTTGTGAATTAATGAATATAATCCTATAAATAATTTCACAAAATATCTTCATAGATTTCAAATAAAGTGAAGTGAGTCAAATAAATTAATTAAAGTAGCTAAAACTCATCCAAATAATCACATTAAATCTATAGAGAAACAAATATTATATCTCTTTAACATTATTATTAATCTATTTTATGGAAGAAATACATTAGAAGACATCCATGAGAAGTAGACACTATTTAAACATGAAACCAAATTTACACTAATTCAAAAGTGTTTATTTACACATAGAGTCAACCCTTATAAAATAGGACAAAATGGTACTTATAGAATAAGGATGAGGCTCACTTAATAGTAACATGAATTATCACCTTGGGTCATCAAAAAAATCCCCTATCTTAGAATAAGTAAAGAAGATTCATTAGGGACCACTAAGAGATAATTAAGAGAAGGTTGGATGTAGGCCACTTCCCAAATATTTTGGTAGGAATTGATAAGCCACTAATTATTTTTTAATGAGGTTGGACTCATTTTCAATATTTTTTAGGTTCACAAGTGACTCCTAGAAGATGATCTCTCCCTAAGTCAGTAATTTCTTGTGAGCCTTGAGTGGGGCCTCTAAAGAGACCTTCACCTCTTATACTTGGTTGATGCTTAACGTGGATTGTGTGTCTAACGAAAATATGGATTTAGTTCCTTCCTTATTGTTTTTGGTCACCTTTCTCTTCATTATATCATTTAAGTGCACCAATTAGAACCAAAATTTATCTCTCCCTATAATGGTGTCATCAGGGTGGAAGAGCATTGAAATGCTAACATTCTTAAAATAAGTAAGAATTTGGTCCTTAGTTTTATCTAGTGTCTCAATGGTTTCTTGGGTTATGTTCAAATATTACTAAAAAAACATTCTCATAGATCCTAATCTAGTCACTTTCATGAGGATGATGAATAGTTAGGTGAAAGCTACCTCAACTTTGCTAACTAAGCCTATGAGGAAGGTGCTCATTACCTGAGATTCCAAATTTATCACATGATCCCTAAGATCCCCCATCATTTTATCTATGAGGTCATTCATGTCTTAGATTAATAAGACTAGGTCCTTTACTACCTTCTTTTCTCTACTTGCAATTCTTACTTTGGTGAGGGAGAAGAGATATTACTTGGTCTTCCACACTATTAGGTCTCTTTCTTGAGTAAATATATACATGAGAAATCTCTTCATGTTCTTAATCTCTTTATCAAACTCCCATTAGACCTATAGGTCACCCTAATAGACCATCTATGGTCTTTGTGCTGTGGTAGGTACTAGGGGCGTAGCCTAGCTTAGGCCTACAGTAACTCCCAAGGTGGTGGAAGAGGATGAAGGTGGGATGGTAAGGAAAATGTAGATGGTAGAGGCCTAGGTGGAGGGGGAATGGATAATGTGTAAGAAATAGAGGGGGAATGAGAGAGAAAGGAGGTAGGATATATGTGATCCACATGGGAATAAATAGACACACACTAATTAGGGGTTATGCTAACCTATGGACCAATGGAACTAGGTATGGGGTGTTTAATGGAAATGAGGAAATTGATTGGTAAAAATTGAATCCTTAAAGGCTTAGGGTGATAGAGAATGAGGGTTGGGGAGAAATGGGAGGAGTAAGATGAGTAGAAGGATGGAAGGGAGATACATTTTATTTATTCTTGGGTCTCTTGCTCTAGTTAGCTAGAGTTATGGTTGTGGTTACAAGGATTGTGGTGTTAACTAGAACTTGAGTTGGGGGGACTAAAAATGTCACTTTATTATATTTCATGGGAGTCATTATTGGAACAACCTGCACCATGGTATTTGAATGTTTCATAGTGGAAATTATTTTTAGAGAAACATGAATTATTAGAGGAGTAGTTGTAGGCATTACAGAGTTGGGGATAATAAAATTGTGTACATTAGAAGAGTCACTAATGTGGATACCACAATGTATGCAAGTACCATAAAGCTAGGAGCCATTGGAAAGTGAACTCTTAATAGGGGTTTAAAGGCTTACTAAATCAAATTTGACACTATTAAAGATGAGGGCCACACAACTAAAACTTTATGAAACCAAAGGCAAGTCATAGGGATTCTTATAGGTGGAATGGGTTGAAATGAGGGGAATTGGGAAGTGAGAATGATAAAAATGATTAAATCCAAGGGGACCTTGGTTAATTAATAAGTTAACATGATAAAAACTAAGGGAGTCCTCATTAGGATAGGCCTAGTAGGAATAAATAATATTAGAGGTGGTCTTATGGATTTTGGAGGGACAATGGTAATGGGGAAGGAATATCTCAGGGATCACTTACTAGTCCATCTCTAGGCTCACCTTAGGACTGATATCGATGTTGAAGTGTAACACTTGTACCTTTAGAGGTGGAATGGATTGTGTAAGTGGAGGTGGCAGAGTTGGAATTGAGACTCAAGGAGGTGAAAATTGTAGAGGTGATGCTATAGGGACCCCTTGTACAATCTTCATGGAAATATATGGCGTGGTTGCCTAAATATCTTCCTCAAGTTAATATAGAAGAGCCTATGGAGGTGGCATTGAACTTTATTTAGTGAATATACTATATTGGGCCTTATTAACTTTATTTTTTTTGCCTCCACCCATGTGAGCACTTCGACATCACTGGCTATATTGAGATGAATCTCAGCATCTTCATTGGCCTCATGGTGGTATGTGATGTTGAGTCTGACCACATATATTTCCACATGAGAGTTGATGACCCCTTTAGGATACCATTAGTTATGTTTGGCCCTAATTAAGGTTTATGAATTCATGTTATGCACCATATTATATAGGATGGTAAATTTATTATACTCATTATGGTGGATGAAGATTGAAAAACCTAGACATGCTTTTTATTGACGATCGAGTGAGTAACCTAAGACACCTTTAGACAACTAATAAGAAATTTATTTCTTAGTGAGGCAGTTTGAGACTTGATATGGTAAAAAGAGAGGGGATTTCTAGATGCCTTCTACCTTGATTATGGTATGGTCTCAATAGTACTAGTAAGATCATATGGGAATAAATGTTTTGCTAATTTCATCTAAGAATCATGGCATGGGACTCTCATTTATGGACATATAGACCACTGGGTAAAATGACTCACAACTATCCCAAATGTGGTTTCTATAAAACCCATGAAAAAAATAAGCTATTATGGGTCCATGGTATGGACATACAAGGTTTGAATGTGATTATGGTGCATAATACATCCACAATAGAGCTTAGCATGTATAATTTACCACCCCTTAGGCCTCATTGACAACCTTGACTAGATTAAATTTGAGAAGGCTCCCAAGGTCTAAGAACTAGTTTCCCTCAAATATGATACTTAGTAGAAATAACCATAGGATGATCACATATATGACATCCTTTACATAAAATAGTTAATTTATCAAGATCATCCTTGCATGAACTCCATCTTAAAAGAGATGAATGGAGTACACATTGATATCCTCCTTTTTAGTCTATCAGCCAATATCAATGAACCAATATTGGAGGCCCCCATATATATCATGTGTATCAATTCATGTTTCCACCTTGCTCTAGTCATAAAATAGGGTGTACTTTAAGAGGTTATAATACTACTTTAAATTAGTCTGGATATGTCCACTATTTTATTGTGTGACCCCATAGAATACACTGAGTCTTGGGTAGTGTCATATATGTGCATAGAGTTCTATAGAGTGTTGATGAAGATATCAACACATGGGAATTCCTTTGGTTTGATAATAATTGTGAAATCCTAAATTTTCTAGGGAAATTTCATTGAGGAACTAGGTTTCATCTTCATCATCATCTGACATGGGTTTTCACACATCATCAAATGCTCAAAATAATTTGTTTTAGTGATTAAAGTGGGCTAGGTATAATAAAAAGGTGGTATCTATATATTTGGGTTCTATACTAGGATTTAAAGAATGTGTGGCCATAACTTAGGGATAGGGAGTTGCTTATCATAAAATTTTGCATTTGAGGGATGCACTAGAAGCTTGAGTGATGAAACAAAGGATGCTAGGGAGTTAGGAGTGGTAATGGTAAATTATATCTCTTTAAGGAATTTTAATGCTCCCCAAATATATCTATTATTAATGGAATTTAGGGGCTCACCTTGTGCAAGTTAAATTCTAAGTTGTTGGCACCATCTACTCGATTATTTCATGATTTGGCCTTTACTAAAATAATTTTGATAAATACACACCTAACTTGGATTTGGTGATGGTGAAGGAAAATCTATAGCTTGTCAAATCAGAGGCCAATTAACTAATTTGATTATTGTGAGAGGCATGGTAGGAACATGCATACCTTAGTTCATGTGATACCCTTGAAACCCCTTCCAGTTAGGCCATGTGTCTTCTACTAGTTAGACATTTTCTACAAGTTCTACCAAGTTACTGTGGCCTCTTTTATATTATCATGTACCAAAGTTATCCACTTAGACCTCCTTAGTATACATGACACTTTGATATTAGATTATGGTCCAACACATATATTTCCTCTCCTTACCCAATCCACTCTAATCCATTTTTCCCTTTAGCATACAAGAGTGATGCATGGCATTATAATGATTAGATTTGGGTTATGATTTCACTTCCTTCTCAACTCAATTAGGAGGCTTAAAGCCTTTCTAATTATTTTTTATAGATGTGCCATGTGTTATTATGTGGTTGGTCAATATTTATTGGGGTTATAACATTTATAACACCCCCAAGATATTGAAAAATATTATAGGCTACATGTAACAGTTTCTCACTCACCAAGCTCTCCCTAGGTTCTAAATTTTTTGACACCTTAGGGAGATTGAAAACTTTGGAAAGATCCATGCAAAAACTACTCATTCATCAATATCTCCTAGGGTTTTGATTTTTTTAAGACCTCATGGCTACTCATAACTTTGACATGCTTACAATAACATCTACTCATTCTTTGGGCTCTCTCAGGGTTCTAACATTTTTTACTCCCTCAAGAGATGGACAATTATGATAGGATCCATATGGCATCTACTTATTCATCAAGATCTCCTAGGGTTATGAAATTTATGATACCCTTGAGAGACTAAAAAATTCTATAGGATCCATGCTACTGAGATGTTTCCACATGAATAGTCCATGCTATTCTACTTGCCTATATGACTTTGTGAACTTATCTTCACTACATTATTATTAGAAGATGATATGGAGACACGTGGAATAATCCCATTGATTTGGATGATTTGTGTAGTGTTTACATTAGTAATTATGGGTTTTATGGAAGTAAGTGAACTAGATTAAAATGCATGGACCCATCATGGAGCTCAGAACTTAACTATTGTAATTTTAATTACATTATTATTCTTAAATTTGATGGTTATTCTTAGGGTAAAAGAGACACGTGGTGATGGCATAGATATGAAACTCATGTAAAATGACTAAGTATAAAAAGGGTCATTCATACTATAAGATATCTATCTGAGCTAGATCATGTGGGCTTTAACAAATGTGGGTATGTGTAGTCTAAATAATCCTGACAATATCACACAATTGGGTGATTTCAATTAGCCAAGTTAGTCCATAAATCAAATGAATACTTGAATTAGATAAATACATAAAACTTAAAATGTCAAATAGATGCATTGAGTAAATTCCATAAACATGTCCATTTATATCTTCAGATTTAGATATCAATTAGACTGGTAGAGTGACCTAGGAAACACTCAGCTAGTTTGGTTAGTTCAAAATAAAGCCAATACCTCATTTTACTAAATCTTAGATTTATAAGTGGAGGGCCTATGATAATAATTATATAATAACCTATGTTTTCAATAATACTTTAAGGTAGTAATTTTTATCTTGAGAATGGACCGATTCATTCAAAACAAGGCATAAATATACTATTTTGAATTTAAAGAGGGTACTCATTTGATATTTTTAAAATGGGGTGTCTTGGTCAAAACAATTGGAAAATTATGTCAAGAAAATGCTTCCTTTGTGTTTAGAATCCAGATTATGGGTCTCCATTATTAAACTATGAGATAAAAAACTGAAACTTCACTAGATAAACTTAGAGAAAAAGAGATTATTTAATTTTGCTTCAAGAAACAACATATTAGGGCTTGAATTCTTCAAAGGGTCATTTTATGCAAAGAATTATTTTGTTAGTATTTTAAATTAACTGGGCAAGTTTAGGAAAATCTTAGGAACTCAGCCTTTTGAAAAGGTAATTTATTTACACAAATTGGTTAAGGAAAAGAATGCTCAAGCATTTGTCTCCTACTTGCTAGGTGTCTATAGCCCTAACAGAGATGCCTTTAGTCCTACTCCAAGCCTTGTTCAATTGCCAACTAGGCCAAAAATATTACAATGGAGGCTACCCAAATCACACCTTTTTAGAAATAAACTTACATTTTCATGAGATTCAAATTTCCTTTTATTTTTAAGTTTTATTTTATTTAATTCAAGAGGGTTGGGGACTAATGTATCCAAGGTGAAGGAATGGTTTAATGAGATATTTTAATCAATAATGTCCCTTACTTAGTGATTATTTAATGATTATAATGTTCATTTTAAGTGTTATGATGACCTTTATTAAAATAGGGATTTTATAAATTCAATTACATAACTTTGAATCCATGATTCTTAGTTCTTTTAGTGTCTCAAAAAAGGTTCATTTACATATCACATTATTTAATAATGGGAGCTTGCCTTCTATGTTTCAATTACAAGACTATTTTTTTAGTTCCTTGTCAACCTTGATGTAATCAAGCATGGATATTAGTGCTTGGACTAGATTCTACTTTCCCAGAACTGGCTTAGATAATTATCAATGTGAATCATGGGGATGAGGATAAATTGTTATATGGTTGGAAAGGGTAGACAAGGGGAAACCAAGATAACCCCAAATCAAAAAAAATGTATGTAAAATAATAGATAGTAGGAATAAGAAAGAAAAATAATAATAGGATAGAAGTAAACACAAAACTAAATCAAAGTAACTAACTCTAATCTAATATATACATCACTAGAAATCATTAGAGAGGGTTTATTCTAAAATTGCACAAAAGGGATGACTAATAAGTAGTGTTTCAAGTGTTATCTATTCACATGAAGTGGGAGATCATTCCCTTCAAGGTCTTTTAGTTGAATCACATTCTACCCTAGCAAGTTAGAGATTTGGTATGGGCCAATCTAAATTGGGTCAAGTTTATAATGCTTCCCTTTCTTCTCATGTGATTTTTCCCATAATAATACTAGGTTTGATATATAGAAGGATTTGACCATTTCTTTCTTATCAGACCATCTCTTAACAGTTGCTTCATGCCAATTGAAGTTTTCTAAGGCCTCTTCTCATACATCCTCCAATTATATGATGTCCAATAATATTGAGTTTATTTTCCTAATATCCTCCATGTATTATTGTATAAATTTATAGCCTAGCCACTTGAGGCTCATTAGAAAGATAGACTCCAATGCATAAACTAGCAGAAAATGTGAGATTTTGATAGCTTACTTATATTTAGTGTGATCAACCCAAATAACATATTTCAATAGTGAATGCCACTACCTAGGATTATTTTATATGAAGTTTTTTATTACATCAATAAGTTATTGTTGGTTAAATCATCTAAATTATTACTTTGTGGGTAGTAGTTTGATGATAAACTCAAGGTAATGCCATTTTCATAATCCTACTCTATGAGATTGACTAACTAGAATATGGGCCCATTATCACATACTAGAAAAGTTTGGGTGCCAAATCATGTGGTTAGGTTTTCTTCAAGGAACCTAATGACATATTTGGTTGTGTTGTTTATTGTTTTTACTACCTCTATCCATATTTTAAAATATTCAATGGTTGTAAGTATGAATATATGATCAACTAATGAGTTTGGGTTGATGACTCCAACAAAGTCAAATACCTATTGAGAAAAAGGATGATCTTCTATTAAAGGGTAGAGGGGCATTAATATGTGGGCTTATCATTTAGTGAAGGTTTATAATTGGTGACATAAACACACATGGGCATGTGAACCTTTAAATATGGTGGGATAATAATATCCATCTCATAAGATTTTGTGAGTAGTTTTGGTCTTTGAATGGTGACCACTATCCAATTTCTCATAGAAGCTAGTCATGACTTCCTTAGATTCTTCTTCGAATAGACATTTGAGATAGATGCCTTCATGGTTATTTATATAGAGCATTCACTTATTTAGAATAAAATGGACACTTTAAAATTGAGATATCTTTTTTATGTTTGATTAAACTTGGAGGTAGACTTCCATAGATAAAGTAATGGATGACCAAAGTGTACCAGTTTGGGCAGAGCACCAATGATTTATCTACTTAGTGTATAGTAATCCTAGGGTCAATATAAATGTTCAATCAAGTGAGACACTAGCCTCAGACCAAATTAGTAATATTGATATCAAGATCATAGTCTTTTAGTTTGGCCATAGATTGACCCCTAAATTCTCTTAATTCACTCTGCCCCAACACTAGCTTTATAACTATGTTTGGGATGATGGTGTACACGTTGTTATTGAGAATGTAGTGCTTAAAATTCTTCATGGCATTGATAATGAATATGAATGATTGGATAACATATAATACTTTAGTTCTACATCTTTCAAGTTCTTACTCATGAAAGTGATCAGGTGTTCTTCTCTATATAGCTTTTGGGTCAACAATGTAGCTATGGTTTGCTCATAAGTAAATAGTAGAGGGAAAAATATTTGGTGTAGTATGGGATTATCAACACAAGTGATTTCATGATGGAATATTTGATATGTTGGAAGGATTTATTCACTTTAGGATTTCATTCTAGTTTCACCTCCTACTTTAGCATCACATTCAGATGTTTAACAATCTAAAAAAACCCTGAAATAAACTTGTGTACAAAGTAAATCTTACCAAATAAAGATTTTAATTCATTTTGACTATTGGGTAGAGGTATTATAGAAATAACATTATCAAGTTTAAGGTCTAGAGAAATAAATTATTTGGTGATGATGTGACTAATAATATTACCTTTGGTAACACCAAACATACTCTTATTTGGGTTGGGGAGATACCATACCTTATTCATCTTTTGAATATCCTTTGGAGATGGCAAATATGATTAGACATATGTTTTGAAAAAAAGGTTTTCATCCATGTAAATAATAATACACTTTCTTATCAGACCTTTGAAAGTGAATTCCAAGGCTCTCTAAAAAGTTACTCTTGTGTTGATTAGGTTGAATGACATTCATTTGTAGGTAAAAGTTCCCCATTTGGTTATGAACATAATTTTGGATTAGTCCTTTGAATTGACTAGGACTTGGTTATATCCCAACAATCCATCTAAGAAGGACATCATTTGATATCCACTTACCATTTGGATCACTTTATCAAGGGAGGGTAGAGGGTAGTTATCTTTATCAAAAACCCAATTTAGATTTCTGAAATCCACACAAATCTAGATTTATAAATTCTTATTATTAATGGATACCAAGTTGGCTACCCACATCGAGTGAGGAATTGGGAAGATTATTCTAATTGAGAGGAGCTTACAAAATTCCTTATGAATAATGGGCTCTAGGATTAGGTTTACTAGTCATTACCTTTATTTGAAAGGCTTCTAGTTCTATTTGAGTGGGATACTATGTGTAGTCACACTTAAGTCAAAATTTTATAGATTTCCATAGGTCCAGGAAATAACATCTCACTACTGTAGTAACAACATCATGAGTTTTTATAGTTTAATGTGTTCAATTTTGGATAATATAGACATATTGGGATTGGTTTGATGATCTCAAATTCATAGCTTTAAACCTTTGATCTAAGCATACTAACCATTTAGGTCAATGCATAGACTTGTCAAAGTATAATATCATGTAAAGGGAGATCATGCCTTTTGGAACTTGATTTTATTTAAATTTCATGGTGTTATCCTAGTCATAATATTTTTTTCAAAGTCATATCTTTCTACCTCATCTATAACTTGGGTCTCAAATACACCTGAGTTATTAAGGAATTTTAAAATTTGGTGGTCATCTTCAAATACCTAGAAGTTATTCACATTGTTTAGTACTGAGGGATAGGGGATGATCTTAATATAAAAATACTATAGTACTATGCCATCCAGGAATGTTAGGTTTGTATCAATAGTTAATAACAAACCAACCATCTAATTTTATTCCCTAAGAATGGGGATAATGTTGAAGGTGTTAAACATCTCTATTAAATCCCACACCATGTGTTTATATTTCCTTAAATAAGATAAATTACATTGGAATTTGATCATGACTTGGTTCACTACAAGCTCAAAATCCATAAATACTTTTATCTCTTTGAACCTATATTTCAATGCAAACTGTAGTCCTAAGATCAAGGCTTTATACTCTACTAAGTTGATGATGAAATGGAACTATAGACTATAAGCATCCAAATTTTGTTTTCTTGATGGGTCAATAAAAATAATTTACACTCTAAAACATTAATTAGAATGGGCCCCATTGAAATACAAGGACTATAACACTAGTAATTCAAATTCTCTACCAGCCTAGTTTTCAAAATATTTTATGGACAAGGTGTAGATACATTTTTTAAAGGATATAAGGTTTACCCTTTCATTGACCACATTATATTATGTGATCATGTGTTTCATCCTAAGATATTTATCAACACTTATTTGGTTGGTTACGTACATCCAAGGTAACCATATATGAGAGAAGTCGATAGTCATGTATCTATTCAAAATCTTAGACCAATATCTACTTAGCAACATCTGGTAGGCTTTTAGGATATCCACTACTTAAATGTCTTTGAATTTATGGATCCTGGGTTCATATTCTAGTTTTAAATTCACATTTAAGAGCTTACCTACCACCTTAATATTATAATTATCTAATTAAAACACTATATTATTTGAATTAATGGGTTTTAGCCCAAGTTTTTGATAAATACTTATAAGGATGATGTTTTTAGAGGCTTTTGAGTCAACTATATAGTTATAAATGTTTTTTATAAATATATTAATAGTAAGGAAGAAAGGTGGAGGCTCAACCTTATTATTATGTATCATCACATTGGTGTGTTGGGGATTGGACTTAGGCTGGACTAGTTTATTTGTGAAAGATTTCAAAAGGAGACCCCTTTGCTCAATGATATGGGAAAGTTAATGCAAAGTGATGTTTGCCTTGATATTTTTTATGTCTTCCATTATGTTATACCTTATTTTTCTAGTGTTAGGATTAATGTCTTTAGGTGGCTTATGATTATTAGCCTTTGTGGGTGGGGGACCATTTTGAGCCCTTGGGTCAAGAGGGGTTGCGCCATTGTTAAAAGGAGAGGACATTCTAACAAGATGCTATGACATCTGGTTCCTAAGAGCATAGTTTCTCTATTAGAATTGATGAAATTCCTATACCTCATCAGTGGCCTCCTTTAGCTCATTATCCTCTTGGATAAGGAATTCCAAGTCTTATAACACCATGTTCATACTCAAGGGTCTTGAGGAGCCTAGAGTGTTAGTTTGACTAGTAGTATTGGGGTGGTTTAGGACTATCTCATATTCCTTCATTTCCATATATAACATATCAAAGGCACTAAAAAATTCTAACTTCCCATGATGGGATATGTTATGCACATGACATCAATTTAGAAAGGGAAACTCAAAAATGTTGATATTAGGGAGATTATTGGGCAAGGGATCTACATGGTCATTGGAGTAGTTGTGAGGATGATTTTATATCTAGTAGGTGAAGTTATTAGTTAAAATATCACCACCATTGTTCCCAACTTATATTTGGAGGCCCAAAAAGTCATTATTGAGATTCTATACCATGCATTATATAATATCTAACTCATTCTTTATGCATTCTCAAGGCACATTTTGGTCATTATTCATGATAGAAACTAGTGCTTGATTATGGGCTTGAGGTGTTACCTCATTATTAATTGGGATAATGAATCTTGAGTGTTGGTTAGGAGTAGTGTATCTCAAGGGAATCTAATTTTTCATAGGTACATGTTGTGGTATATGAAAATTTTGTTTAGTGGAAAATAGTGGATTCATAGTAGGTAGGTTCAAAAATAAATTTAAGATGGGTGGTGACAAAAACCTTGGGGATTGAGATGCCTATCTACTTTGATGTCCTTAGTATAAGCAAAGGGTAAATCTATCACTAAAGTATCTCTATGTAGGAACATGGTTGTCCAAAGGTTTAGTGCTTTTTTGTATATTTCAAGGGCTAATTAGGAATCTAGTCTATAAAACATAGTGATTTGGCTATCCATATTTTGGAACATGGCATTGAAATTACTTATGGGATCATTTGGATCTCTTGATGCATGAAAAATATTGGTACACCATACTTGGGTTAATAACTTATTCAAAATGGGTAATGAATTATTGATGAATTGGTCCCAACTTGTTATGGATCCTTCAAACAAATTCAAGAACCAATCATATGTAACATCCATTAGAGTGAATGAGAAATTTTTATAGGAATCATCCTCATGTTCAAAATCTAGAATCATAAGAGTAAATTTATATGATGTCACATGTTCCTTAGTGGTACACTCCACACCTAGTGTGAATCTTGGGAGGTACCTTTCTAGGTTATTGGGTAGATCATGGGTAACTATTAGGATGTCTATGGTGGACCTTAACAACCACATCATAGGTGAAACCATAGGTGGATGTCTATTAAGGGTAGATTGAGAGTATAAAATAGTATATTTAACCTTATATCTTAGCCCCCTTTAGAAGTTCTAGTTCTCCTATGGAATTGCAAAGGGGATATTATCAAGCTTCTAAAACCAAATCAAGATCTAGTGATCCATGTATTATGATCTAGGTTGCTCTTGGATAGGTTATTAGATCAAATATTTTTTAGATAGTTAAAAGAGGCCCTCCTTATATCTTTATCTATTTTTTGGTCCAAGATATCCTTCTCAGGTATACGTCTTAGGTAAGATGCATTGAGCAAGATTAGGGAACAATTTGGGGACTTGCATCCTCTCATTTTAGGATTAATTCTGAGGAAACCTAGAGGACATGAGTTGTAGGTGTTGTGATCCATTAAATATATTGATTGGAATATATATCCAAGATATGTAGTTTTACCATCAAAGGTCCAATAACACTTTTCTCATTGACTCACATAATGTCTACACTTCTAGCTAACTAATTAAAACACATTGAAATCTAGATCCCTACTCTACTTCAATTGAAAGTTTCTAAAAAGGGGATTATAAATTTTTGGTTCATAAATAAAAATAAAAAATAGGAAGAGGGTAAGGAAGAGAAGAAAGCTTTGTGAATAGATGTCAACACAAATGCTTGAAGGAACTAAAATGTGACCAGCTATAGTTATAACACTATATGTTAGGTTTCATGGTGGCTCAAGCTTTAGTCACACAAGGGAAGAGTCTAATGAGAAAGGAAGAATTATTGATTTAGTGATTCATTTTATGAATAAATTCATATAAGTATATAACTAATCACACATAAGATCTTTATAGATTTCAAATAAAGTGAAGGGAATAAAGAAACTAATAAAAATAACTGAAGCTCATCCTAATTAATGCATTAAATATGTATATAAACACATATTACAACTCTTTAAAATTATTATTCTTCCATTTTAAATTATAAATAAAGTGGAAGACATCTAGATAAGCAAGCACTATATAACAAATAAACAAAATTTTCATTAATCTAAAAGTATTTGTTTACACAAAGTTGACCCTTATAAAATATTATAGAATGATACTTATAGAATAAGGATGGGGATCACATACTATATCATGATTTCCCACCTTGGTATATCATGGATTGAAATGGGTACAACTAAATTATACCAAAAAACATCCCCTATCCCAGAAAAAATAGAGATCATTTCCTAAGGACCATTAAGAGAGGATCAATAAAAGGTTGAAGGTAGGCCACTTCCCAACCACTTTAGTAGTCCTTATTGAATGATTTATAAAAAATCTTGGCCTTTTGGTTGAGTTTTTATAGGTTCAAAAGTGGCTATTGGAAGATGATCTCTACTTGAGTCAATAATTTCTTTTGAGCCTTGAGTGGGGCCTCCAAGGAGACCTTCATATCTTAGACTTGGATGATGCTTACCATGGTTTACATGGATAAATCCAAGAAATATTTATATCATTACTTGTTGTCTTTAACCACTTTTATCTTCATGATCTTGTTTAAGTGAGATAAGTGGACCCCAAATTCATCTCTCCCTAGTAGGGTGATATTAAGGTGGAAGAGCACTGAAATGCTAACATTTTTAAAATAATAAAGGATTTGGTCTTTAATTTTCTCTAGTGGTTATATCATCACTTGGGTTGTGTTCAACCATTCCTCAATGGAAATTATCATAGATCTTGTAAATATATGCTATACGTTTAAGTACATAAGGGTCATCAACTTAAATTCTGGGAACAACACCTTATTAATGATAGTATCCAACTTCTTGCACTTATTTTACACATGGATAATAATATCTTAATATGTATGCATCATTTGGAGGAGATATTTTATTTTAGAGAGGGATTTGGTCACTCCCTTAAGGATGATGAACAACTGGGTGAGATATACATCTACTTTGCTAACTAATCCTATAGGGAAGGTGATCCTTGCATGAGAATCCAAAGTTATCACTTGATCCCTAATATCCTCCATCATTTTCTCCATGAAGTCATTAATGGATAAAATTAATAAGAATATGTATTATTATACACTCTATTCTCCAGTTGCATTTTTTTTGAGGGAGATGATATCTTACTTGGTCATCTACACTAATATGTCTCCTTCTTGAGTGAATTTCTACATGAGAACTCTCTTCATGTTCTTATTATTTTTTCCAAACTCTAATTGGACTTATAGGTAACCATAATAGACAATATATAGTCTTTGTTCTTTGGTAAGTGATAAGGGATTAGCCTATCTTAGGCCTAAAATAAATCCCAAGGTCGTAGAAGAGGTTAAAGGCAAGATGGCAAAGGTGGATGTAGATGGTGGAGCTTTAGATGGAGGGGGAATGGATGAAATAGAAGGAAGGAAGGAGGAAATTAGTGGATGAGGGGAGAATGGGATTTAAATGAGGTAAGATGAATTGGTATTCCCATAGGAATAACTAGGTCTACCACTAATCAGTAGTCATGGTAGCCTTTAGATTGATAGTACTAGGTAGGAAGTGTTCAATAGGAATGATAAATTTAGTTGGTTAAAACCAAATACTTGAAGGTCCTGAGTGATAGAAAACCATGGTAGTAAGTTGAGTATAAGGCTATAAGGGTGATACCATTTTTTTATTCTTGGATCTCTTGCTCTAGTCATATAGAGATACATTCATGATTGTAGGGATTGTGATGGAAACTGGAACCTAATCTAGTATGACTACAAACATTACATTTTTAATTTTTAAAGGAGTCATGTTCAAGTATCTGTGTCATGGTAATCAAAGGATCCATTATCATAATTTTTTTGTTAACAACATGAACTATTAGAGGAGTAGCTTTATACACTATAGAGTTGGGGTCCAATATAATTATTCACATTAGATAAGTAACTAATGGATCCACTTATATGACCACCATGATATAATTTTGGTGTTGTGAATCTAGAAACCACTAGAATTAGATCTCTTCATGGGGTTACATAAGATACTTGAATTGAAATTGACACTCATAAAAATGAAGACCATGTAACTGAGACTCTAGGAGACCAAAGGTAGGATGAAAGTATTTACACATGTGAAATGGGTTGAGTGAAGTGGAATTAGGAAATAATAATGCTAAACACAACTAGAGTGAAGGGAACCTTAGTGAATTTGGTATTTGACATAATGGACATTGGGTGAGGCCTCATTGGGATAAGCTTAGTGGGAGTATATAAACTAGGAGGTGGTCTGATGGGTTATATAAGGATGATGATAATGGGGGAGGAAATATTCAAGGGTGTTACTTGCTAGTACTACAATGGAATTACCTCACAACTACTCTTAATGTTAAAGTGTAACACCTATGCCATTAGGGGTAGACTGGCTAATGTAAGTGGAGGTGGCATAACTAAAACCAAGAATTAGGTAGGTGAAGCTCCTAAAGGAAAAGGCATGGGGACCCATTGTATAATCTTACTATAAATATGAAACATAGTTTCTTAAATATCCTCCTTAGGTTGAGTTGGAGGATCCTGCAAAGGTGGTACTAGCCTTTCCTTAGTGACTATCTTAGATTGGGACTTCTTCCCTTTCTTCTTTGGCACCTACACCATTTTGAACACTTTAACATCACTGGTTGGAAGTATATGAATATCATAATATTCATGGGCCTCATGGTAGTACCTAATGTTTAGTTTGGCTACATATCTTTCCACATGAGAATTTATGACCCCTAAAGGATTCCATTATTTGTGTTTGAACCTCCCTAGGGCATATAAATTTATGTTATGCTTCATCTTCCATAGGTTTGGAAAGTTATTATACTCATGGTGGTGAATGAATATTGAAAAATATAAGCACACCTTCTATTAGTGGTCAAGTGAGTAACTTAAGATAACTTCAACTAACTAATAAGTAATTTATTGCTTAACAAGGTAGTCTGGTACTAGATATGGTAAAAATAGTAGGGGTTGTTAGATGCCTTCTACCCTGATGATGGTATGATCTCAATAGTAACA
Source organism: Torreya grandis (assembly GCA_037957365.1). Taxonomy (NCBI): domain Eukaryota; kingdom Viridiplantae; phylum Streptophyta; class Pinopsida; order Cupressales; family Taxaceae; genus Torreya; species Torreya grandis. The sequence goes on along the minus strand of JARHVA010007588.1, from coordinate 623,569 downwards.
CTAAGATATTATGAGCATGAGAATATTCCTAATTTCATTTGAGATCTATGGCATGGGCCTCTTGTTTATGGAATATAGAACACTAGGTAAAAGGACTCATAGGTGTCCCAGATGTGGTTTCTATAATGATGAACATATCAATTATAGAAAACCACATGAAATGTTTCTAGTAGGGGTCAATGGTGAGAAAAAAGAAGGTTTGAATGTGAGGGTGGCATAGACTACTTCCAAAATATAATTCAACATGTAGAAGTTTCCACCCATTCAGGCCTCATTGACACTATTAACTAGATTAAATTTAATGAGGCTCCCACGGTTTAAGATCTAGTTTTCCTCAATGATGATTCTTATTAGAGGCACCTAGAGGATGTTCACATGTATGAAATCCTTCACACCAAACAACTAATTTTTTAATATCACCCCTATAAAAAATCCATATTAAAATAGATAAATGGGGTACACATTAATATCTTCTTTTTTGGTTCATTTTTCAAGGTCAAAGACCCCATATATATATCATGTCTTAGTCCATGTATCCATCATGTTTTAGTTGTAAACTAGGGTGTACTATGTAAGGTTATAATACTACTTAAAATAAGTTATAGAGATGTTCACTATTATTTTTTTAAACCCACATATTACACTAAGTCTTGGGTAGTATCATTTACATTCATGAAGTTCCATAACATCTTGCTAAAGCGATTGACACATTTTAACACCTATCATTTGGTGGTCACCTTGTGAAATATTAAATTCCCTAAGGTGGTAAGATCATCAAGGAACTGGGTTTCATGTTCATCATTATTTGAGGTGGGATTTTTCACATCCTCAATTGCTTAGAACACTTTATTGTAGTTTTCAAAGTGGATCAAGTCTAATGAAAATATAGTATCTCTATATTCAAATTCTGGAATAGGATTTAAATAGGATGCGGCAATAGCTGAGGGTTAGGGAGATATTGAGAATATAATTTTGGGTTTGAGGGAGGTATTTAAAGATCAATAAGTTTTGAAAGGAAGGATGCTTGGGATTTGGGAGTGGTAATAATAAATTAAATATTTTTGAGGACTTATAGTGATCTATAAAGACCTTCCATATTAATGGTATTTTTTGTTTCACCTTGTGCAATTTCAACTGAGTTGGTGGAACCATCCACTCAATTATTTATTAATTTGTAATTTACTTAGAGAAATTTGAAAATGTGCACCTAGCTTGGATTTGGTGATAGTGATTATATGTTTGTAGGTTGTCAAATAAGATCTTAGATGCCTAAATTGACTAATGTGATGGGAATGGTAATAACACACCTACCTTAGCTCATGTGATACCTCAAGAACCCTCTAGTTAAAACATATGCCTTTCTATAGTTAGATATTTTCTATAGTCATTGCCAACTAGGCATGGCTAGAGTGTCACACTTTTATATTCTCATGTACTAAAGTTGGCCACTTGGACTTCATAAGTACACATGGCACTTTTAAATTAGATTATGTCCTAACTTGTATCTTTCCTCTCCTTACCCAGGTCACTATAATTCTTTTTTCCCTTTGGAATATAAGAGTGATGCATGCCATTTTATGATTAGATCTAGGTTATGAATTTACTTCCTTCTTGACTCAATTAGGAGGTCCCAATCCTTTTGTGTCACATTTTATGGAAGTACCACATGGTAGTCTATGTTCAGTGGGGATTTACAAGGGTTATGAATTTTTGAAACCCTTATGAGACTAACAAATTTGACATATTCCACATGAAATTTTCTCACTCATTACACCCTCTCAGGGTTTTGACATTTTTGACACCCCTAGGAGACTAAAAACTCTAATAGGCTCCAAATAACATTTTATCATTCATCAAAATATCCAAAGGTTCTAACATTTGACACCCTTAGTAGATTGATAAATCTAACATGATCCACATGACATCTGATCACTCATCAGGATATCCAAGGGTTCTAACATTTATGACACTTTTGAGAGATTGACCACTCTGATAGGATCCATGCTAAAAATATGTTTCCATGTGGATGGTATACATTGTTCCACTTACCTAGATAACTTCATGAAATATGATTCATTACAGTTCCATTAGAGGATGAGATGGAGACACATGTAATGATTCCTTTGATTTATCTTATATAGGAAGTCTTTGCCTTAGTAATTCTAGTTTATGGAAGCAAGTTAACTATATGAAGACATGTGGCCCCATCCCAAAGCTCATGGCTTATCCATTGGAATTTAAATTATATTATCATTCAATAAATAATCCTAAAAAGATCACACAACTAGGTTATTTCAATTAACCAAGTTAGTCCATAAGTAAAAAAAACTTGAATTATATGAATATCACATAACTAAAAAGTCAAATGGATGCATTAAATAACTTCCATAAATGTGTTTATTTATACCTTCAAATTTAAATATCAATTATATTAGTTTAACAACCTAAGAAACACATAACCAACTTGGTTAGTTTAGAATCAATACAAGACCTCATTTTATTAAATCTTAGATTTACATGTAGAGGGACTATGATAATAATTATATAATAACCTATATTTTGACTTAGAATTTAAGGTAATTATTTTTAGCTTGAGCCTAGACTGATTCATTTCACAAGGCATAAACATATAATTTTGAATTTAAAGAGGTTCCTCATTTGAGATTTTAAAAATGGGGCATGTTGGTCATAACACTAACCATTCTAGGTTTTTAACTAAAAAATTCATCCAAAATGACTTATCTTTAGAAAAATTTACCATTATGCCTTGAACTAAGTTATCCCAATTAACTTAGTTCTATAACATGTGGCAAAATTTTCACAACAAAGTTAACCCAGTTGACTTAGTAGGAAAATTAGGTGTTTACTTAGTTAGGGATATTTGAAAGGATAATTTCTTAAGGAGTTATATAAATAGGGTTTATTTGTTTATGGAGTTAGATAAATGGGATTTGTAATGGGTTTAGGTATAAGATAGCTAACCAACAATATTTCTATGCACCAATGGTCTATCCACCCCTTTCCTGATGCACTCTTTAAGGTGTCCACTTATAAATTGAAACTTGATAGGTTATTATAAGAGATGAAGTGTTAGTAAATGATAAAGTTTAAAAATATTGTGAGTATATATATTATGAACCTAAAAATTAAGAGAATTAATCCCAAATATTTTGTGTTTAAGATCTACAGGGTAGTCATTTAGGACAAATAATGTCTAGATGGAATGTGCAAAACTTGTGGGGGGTTTTCACATTTGGCAAAATACATACATGAGGAAATTTCACTTGAATTTGGAAATAAACCAGTTGATTTCAACAAATACAAATTTATAAAGTATGTGTTAAAATATGGAAAAGAATCACCAAGATGTGAATTGGTTATGACCCATGTATTTTTACCTAATTTCATGGTTTAATTCAAGAAGAATATTATTTAGCAATATGAAAGAGACATATACCAATAAAAATGAATAGATAATTAGTTCAAGTTATGGAATGAAAAATTCACACTCAAAACCATTATTTAATTTTTGGGATTTATTGAATACTATACACTAAAACCAACATATTAGGTTCAATCCCAATACTATAATTCAAATCAATCTGGCATTTTCATGCATTTTTTAGTCAAATATGCACCTAATAACACACATAGGATAGTAATTTTTTGGAGGGATTACTAATTTTTATATAAGGAATGATAAATTACATTATCCAATTGTTTTTCAATGTTGTTCTTATATGTTTTATGTAAATTTTAATGTAAGATAAATCATGTTCAATACACACTACATTTAGTTAGATAATTTACATGATAATTTAATAATTATTGAATATTTTATTGGTTGATATATATGCATAAGAAGAGGGGTAATTTTCATTGAGTTTATTTTAAGTTGAGAATAAAAAATGGGAGTAAAATGGTTTTAATACATGTGTAAAAAGAACAATTAAAATAAATAAAAAGAAGTACATGGATGGTGAAAATTTGATTGATGTTGTAAGTATTGGTGCCTAGTGTAATGAAACAATTTATCATGGATTAGATGAAATTATCATGTGAAAATATTCTTATATTTAATAGAGGAAGAAAAAAGGTAATGTATAAATATTATAGTATAGTAACTGAATAGAGTTATTTCCACTCATTCTAAAGCTCACTAGTTCAAGGACTATTTATACTAAGGACATGGCATGCTTTTGTTTGAGTTGTAAAGAATTTGTCTGGAATGAATGTGATTAAAATAATGGGAAAAATAATGGTGTTGTAGGCCCTAGTATTTGATAATGAAATGGCATTAAAAATTTACTTTGACCCCATCTTCGATCTTATGAAACTAGGCAAAATTTATTTATAATATAAATGTAGCTTTAAATAATAGTTATGCTTTAATTTTTTCCTACTTGACCTTAAAAATTGATTACACTTAAAATATAGGGCAATTTTTCATAGTAATTATTCCTAAAGTCAATGATGAGGGAATAAATTGTGACTTGTCTCACTATGTGGAGGTGAAAAATAAATTAAGCACAACTTTTGTGGATCGTGAAGACCTAGTTTATCCCAATAGATCTATGGTAGTTACAAGACCTATATTTGAAGATTCATTCATAAAAATGTAAAGTAATGGTTATTTTAAGAATTTAAATCAAATAAAGAGATACTTAAGTATAGTTTTTTTTATTATTTATAAAAATATTCAATTCATCAAATTCCATGGAAAGCTTCACAAGAAATATTTTTGTAAAGTTCATGAATCCAAACATGAATTAATGCTTGAAACACTTAAAAATAGAGTTGATCATGAAAGTTTGTTAGACTGAATTAGTAATGTTAAAATTCAACTCAATTTAAGTTTTGAATTAGTAAGTATAGTACCTAATTTAATCTATTTTAATTTAAAATTTGTTTATTGTTATGTATTTATTTTTTTGTTTGCAATTATTACAAACACATTAAATGTAGGTTAGTGGTACCTAATGAGCTTCCACCTTCATATGGTTGGTACATGAATAGAGAAGTTTATATTATTAAATAAAGATAAGATTAAAAAAATACCTATTATGGTTTTAAAAATATTAGATATGTTTAGGTGACACCCATGTGAAACCATAAGAACTTATGGTGTGTCTATACCCTTCCTAGTTTGCATGCAACAACATAAAGTTCATACTCTTTTTATCCTTAAGAACGATAAGTTTATCTTAAGGGACACATCTGATGGCATGAAATTTTAGAGTTTCATGGAAAATGGAGAGTGGAATAAGGTATGTATTGTATTTGTATTCCATAATATACATGACCATGAAGTTAGTTCTTCGATTAGGTACCCTGTTCAAAAGTTACACATTTTACTAAGGAAATTTGGACTCATTTTACATGTTTTTAGATACAAGATAAAAATTTCCACCAATATATATTATATTTTAGTGGGTTAAATTAATCATATGTATGACTATAGGACCATCATTTAAAATCATAATAACTTAAAATACATCTCTACCCATCCAAATTTATGTACAATGTCCATGTAAAGTTTGCACTCTTTTTTCCCTTAAGAACAAAAAGTTTATCTTCAAGGAAACATATAGTGGAATGTAAGTTTGGATTATAGGGGATTAATTAAAATTTATTAATTTATATTCCATTACATACATGACCTTGAAGTTAGTTTGTTAATTGGGTGCATCATTGAAAAGCTGCATGTTTTATTGAGTAACTTTGGACTCATTTTGAAAAAATTGGCTACAAGAGAAAGGTCACTATCAATTGATATTAAATTTGAGTGGGCTAAATAAATTATAGGGATGGTTATATGTGTATTTAATATTATGGGAGATTTTTATCCCTCTTAATTAGTGTGCAATGGCTACACAAAATTCACACTCTTCCCTCTTAAAGACGATAATTTTCTCTTAAGGAACACATTTGGTGATGTGTAAGTATGAAGTGTGGAGGATGATGAAGATAGGATGAAGGTATATATTATGTTTTACACCATAATAAACATGACTAAAAAGTGGGTTCATTAATTGGGCATGATATTCAAAGGTTACATGTTTTGTCAACCAACTTTGGACTCATTTGTAGGTTTTGTCTATAAGAAAAAGTTGATACAAATTTATCATAGATATAAATAGGTTAAATAAACCTTAGGGATGGTTGTAATACTATTATATGAAAATTTAGGAACTAGTAGTGTTTCTCTACCCCTCCTTGTTTATGTATAATGACTATATAAAGTTCATGTTATTTTTCCCCTTAAGAACAACAAGTTTATATTAAGGGACACACCTTGTAGCATGTAATTTTAGGGTGAGGTGGATTATAGAGATTATATTAAGGTATATGGTTAATTTTTACACCATACTAGATATAACCAAAAAAATTATTCATTGATTAAGCATGTTGTTTAAAATTTGTTTGTTCTACTGAGCAACTTTGAACTCATTTTATAAAATTTGGATACAAGAAAAAATTAACTACTTGTTATTAAATTTTAATGGGTTAATAAAAAATTTGAGGTTTTTATAATACTCTTGTATAAAATCTTATGAAATTATAATGCATTTCCATTCCTCCCAATTTATGTGCAATGGTTATGAAAATTTCACATTCGATATCCCCTCAAGAACAAGTTTCACTTAAAGGACATGTACAATGATGTGAAAGTTTGGATTGAGGGGACACAAAAGAGTGGATTAATACCTATATTAAATTTATACACCATAGTAGATGTGATTGCAAAGGCAATTTGTTGATTAGGATTTCCATTCAAAAGTTATGTATTCTACTAAGCAACTTTGGACTCGTTTTGAAAGTTTTGAATACAAGATAACATTAACCAAACCAATTTATATTAAATTTTAGTGAGTTAACAAAATAATATGCATTTATTAAGGACATATAATTAAACCATAAGAACTTACAATTCATCTTTATCCCTCATAGTTTATGTGCAATGACTAAGAAATTTTACACACTTTTTCCCTTGAAGAAAGATAAGTTTATCTTAAGGGATGTGTATGGATATTGGTAGTAAAATAGGATTATAAAATAATAGTGTATATGAATTGTTTTTTTTATAATGTATATCCTTTTGTGTGTATTTGGGTTATGTGTATACCAAAAGTTTGTAGAATAGGAAAAGACTCATTTGAAGGAAGTAATGAAAGGTCAGAATGTTAAGAAATAGAGCATTCTAAGTCTATAAATAGTGATCAGATGTAAAGGAAAATAGTTTTTAATGATAAGATATTAATTTAAGGTTCTTTGAATCTATTTTTTACTTTTTCTATGCACATCTATATCCTATTATGTTTGAATTTGTTTAATCATATAATAATAATAGATGATCTATAAAATTAATTATATGTTTTATTGGATAATTAGTAATATACACATAATGAATACTTAACTTATTCCATAGTTATGTTTGTATTATAAAACTATATTCTATTTCAAAAAAAAAACATTAACATGTTTTAATGGATTTTCCAGAGCCTTTTCTATCAATGGCATGGTGAGCATGGATGATTTTTTTGAACCATGCTAAGATGGTTACCAATGTAGAGAGATTTGTAAGGATGGTTAGAGGAGATAATAAAGAAGTTATTAGAATAATAGGCTAGGTAAATTGGAAGTATAATGAATAAAATAATAATTAAGAATACTCATGGTGAAATATGTGAAGTTTTCTGGTGAAAACTACCTAAATTGTTAGTTGCCTAGCTAGAATACTATTTATTTAGACCAAAGGAGACATAGAATTTTATTTGGATTGAGAAAAAGGAAGAAATTTAATGAAGCTTAGACACTGAATGGACACATGCAATAGACAATTGGATAAAACCCACTATTGGTAGATATATTACGAAGTTTTTTATGCAAGGGTACATTAAGTTTGAAGCTACACATGACCTATTTGTAATAGGCATCAAAGGAAAATTTATGTAGTGACTATAACTCTTTTGAAGATGTTGGTTGTGTAGAAGGCCATGGTGCTTATCCAAAGTGATATGGAGTAATCATTCTAGGTATTATGGTGATGCATATGATAAATAAGTGAATGATGAATAACTAACAAGATAAACTTGAACCTAAACCCATAATATAGAGGATGTAGAGAAATATAATGAGAAGAGAATTATAGGGTTAGAGAGAAATATGAGAATAAAAGAGATGGAATAAATAGAATAATCTAGATGTAGCTGTGAGTAGGATTATAGTAGAGTGTTTATAAGATATATAAGGAATGGGAATATAAATAAGAGATAAATATCAAGGAGAATATGGAAATGAGGAAATGAGGAAAAGAGAGGGCCTAAAGAGGATAAGGCACATATGAGAGAGAAGAGATAGATAGATATTATTAAATGGATTAAGAGGATATGGAAGATATCAAGAATAAAGAGAGTGTAATGATAGTAAAGGAGTATATAGAGTAGTTATAAGGTAGTTTCAGGTCATAGTTATAAGGGATACTATTTTTAAGAGAAGAGAATAAACAATATTTTGAAGATATGTTAAGTTGTAGGATTAAAGTAGGTTCAAGTTCAAATGAGGAAAAAGTAGTAGATAAGGATCATTCATTTCAAGGGTATCCATCCCCTATGCCTATTTTATAAACATAGAGAAGAATAAAAAGTGAATAAGTGGGTAAAGATAATAAGTGGCTTGATTGTTTCATTATTTTTTTGGAAAACTTAGTGAAGGCACTCAGAAAGTAATGGATAAGAAGGCATTGAGTGAGGCTAGTTTTTAGGTCAAAACAAGTCTTAAGACACAAGTAAAGTATAATTTGAAAAAACTACCAATTTTAAATACAATAATAAAAAATATGGCTCTAAATATAAGAATTTTCATAAATCTAACATCATATGATGGTTCTATTGAACATGAGTAGTATTTGTTAACTTATGAAATAAAATGGAAGGCTAAGTGTGTTGTAATAGATGATGTGAAGAACTGAAAGATTATAGGATATTTGATAGATAAAGATCTATAGTTTATATATAAAAATAATCCTTAAGAAATGGTTTTTATATATGTAAAGAATAAAATGATTAGGGAATTCAAGATGTAGAATGCCAAAGCCAAACCATTTAAGACTTGAAGGAAATTTGAGAAAAATTAGGAGAATCGATCTAGGATTATGATAGATTTTTTATTGTTATAAAATGAGTAAGTTTATAGTTCATAGACATGGAAAAATATACGTGGTTTGTAAAATGTCTATGAACTAGGATCTCATTTTATATCACATAAATGTAGTTTCCTAATAAGGTTGAGGCTCGATCAGCTAAAATTCAAGTTGAACAATAGAATACTATGTAGATAATTCATAGTCTACTACAAAGACATATGCTAAAATAGATGTTGTCCAACATAAAATGGATGAATTTCATGAAATCAATAGACCCAAATTATATATATGGGGTATGGAGTGTGGTTAGGATGGTCATTAAAGAAATGACTATCCTAAGATTAAAACATTAGAGTTACATGATTTTTTTGCATAGTTAGACATCACATGACAAAATTTAATTTGTTGTAGAATTACATAAAACATCCATATAGAATGTATCATACTTTTTTAAAATTTCATAATCATGATGAAAATAAATGTTGAGAATTATAGGATCTAGATGAGGATATCATTAAAAATATTTTTACAATTGTTGTGCAACATATTCTAGCTAAAAAACCAACAATTACAAGTTTTGATGTGGAAATGATGTCAGCTATACAACATAATCTTGGGTATACACATAAAAATACATAATATATATACCACCAATCTCAAGGTCTCATAGGATGGATAAAATAATCATCTCAATATTAACTAGGATGGATACCCCTATCCCATTAATAGTAGTAGCCTTGGAATTCTGCATCACCACCACAATAGCCTAGATGGACTCCATATTCCCCTCATGGGAAGTATGTTAGATATGAAGGGAAAAAAATAAGGATGGGGTTATAGAAGTGATATAATTGAGGATACAAAAGAGGATATTAGGGAGTACTTTAAAACTATGGGAAACAAAATAGATAAGATAGACAACCTATTATTTGTTATCTATGTAGTGAATACAACCAATTTTCACAAAACTATCCATACAACCCAAAAAAGACAAATATGTTTTGTTTATTGTAGAGTGTTTAGGAAATACTAAATAAAGTATTTATTAGTCTTAAATAAATAAATAAATAAAGGACAAACTAGTGGACAAAGTAAATATGGTAAATGCATAACCCAAATAATATATGTATCTAAAAGATGTCACTTGAAACTAATAGATGAAACAAGGGTTACCATCATTATAGATGACAAATGAAACCTTGATAAGAAAGTTACAATAGGATAGGTACCTAAATCCTATGAAATAAAAGTTTTTGATGTTTAAAGCTAGAAATTTACTAGAAAATATCCAAAACTAGAATGCTTATGAAGGGGATGTTGTAGTCATAAATGTGTAGATGTATGGTAAAATTGTTTTCATATTATGGTAGGATAAAATACTTAAGAATTTTATATACCTATTAAATTTGGTAAAACCTATGTTAAATAAATAAATATCATAGAACATCATGAACTTGTTGCATAATTTGTTAGACTACAAAAAAAACAACAAGAGAAAACTAAAAGTGTAGTTCGAATGTAAAAACTAGATGTTGATTCCCAGAAGGACATTGATGTAGATGGTTATGAAGTACAAAATGTTTTATTAAATTTTGGAAGCATAATGATAATGATCCTTTGGTATAAATGGGAGGCCATTAGATGACCCAATCTAAGTTACAATCTAGTTACATTGAGTCTTGCATATTATGGAAGAGTATATCCTATTAGGAGGTTGAAATGTTTAGAAATAAAAGTGGTTGATCTTAGTTTTTGAGGTCATTTTGAAGTCATCAACATGAAAATTGATGAAATTCATTACCTTGAGTTGATTGGAAAAAATTTGGGCACATGATGGTCAGATGGCCAAAAATATAATAGAAAATCAATTGGAGGCTCACCAAAGAGATAAGATCATAATATTTCTCTTGAAAAAAGCTAAGATTAAGGCATATATAATTTTGAAATAACTTGCTTCACCATATGAGTATGGAGATAACATTTGGTTTAAGGTTGGAATTGAGCCAAAAGTTTAAGCCTTATGAACTAGAGGGTTTATTAACTTCACACACCAAACACAAACAACTCCATAACTACAATATATAGAGTAGTTCACATACATACCTATCAAAACCAAGGAGAGAGTTATAATATTCCCAATGGAAGGGTGAAAATCCTCATCTATGTGATCTCTAACAAAATCAAAATTGGATTTACCATACCAATTAACTAAAATAGATATTGACTATATAAATCCTACTCATGAGGTTAATCTACTGTAGGAATTCACATCATTAGTAAGTGGTGATTCATATACCTAAATTCTAAACTGGGAGAGGAGACCATGAGTTGAGACCAATGTGAATGTTTTTTACTACATAATTAAAATTATCTTAATACTTTATAATTGAGGACTTAGGCTAATTTATTTCCAAATTGAAATAACATATACAAAATATAGATAAAACATTTAGTCACTAAATTATGCAATAAAAGGTGTTATTGTGACATGGTGGGTAGTACATAGGTCAAATTAATTAAACTAGGAATATGCTTTCAAATTTATGTGAGATTGATTTCAAATAGAACATAAGATCATGATTCAATGTCTATTTTTACTATAAAGATAATGCTCTAAAATGAATATTCATAAATGTGTAGATGTATGGTATTTTAGGGTGTGGAACCTAGATACTAGGTACATATATTTATCAATACCCTAACACCTCTTAAAAATAATTGGTACATGCACTAGGAATACATGCAGGGGACTAAAACTTGGCCACAAGTTTAATAAGATTTTATTCAAACCTTTGTCTTTGAAAATGAGAATCATGTGGTGCATAAATTTATTCATAGGCTAAAGAAAATTTTATGTCATAGGCAATTAGAAATCTAAGTAATGCATAGGATTACTCTTCACAATAGGAAGTAGTTATAGACTTGAACACAAATATAAAAATTTACAAGACAAAAAAAGTAGTTTCTGGTAAAACCTTAAAATAGAATCATGGACAATGGAGAAAAAATATAATATAGTGATAGTGATGAGGACTTGGATTTAAAGGGTTTCTTTAAACTTGAGAGGGAATAAGAGGATCCAAAAGACAAAATCATAGAGAAAACTAAAAATACATAGTTGATAAATTTACATATTTAGGAGCAAGAAGGGTAGAGGAAACTATGAGAATATATGATAATTGGGTATAATAAGATATATAAAAAACCATTAAAAAATTGGTAGTGAACATTAGTACGAAGTTTACACCAAATATTGTGATTTTGGGTGAGTATTTGACACAACTAGATATATTAGAATCTCTTAAATTAGTGTGAGATCATCAATATGTGTTCCCAAAAACATTTTTAGAATTTAAAGGTGTAGACTCTTCATTGGGGGAGATGCACCTAGAACTAACATATTGCACACAACCTATAAATAAGTGCACATACATTCTAAATCCCAATATGAAGCTTAAAGTTAAGGCTAAAATTGACTAGATGTAAGAAGAATGGATTATTTATCTAATAGAAAAGGTAGATTGGGTAAGTCCAATTGTGGTCCAACCTAAAAATTTAGGGAAGATATGAGTTTTTGGGGACTGTATGGCATTAAATTATGCTCATGTTAATGATACTTATGTAATTCCATTCAAAGATGAAGTTATACAGTCAGTCATAGGGCATAAAGTCTATTATTTTATAGATAGCTTTAGTGGATACCATTATATATTGATCATAGCCAAATATAAAGATAAAACAACCTTTATGATGGAATTAGGTTCCTCTGCTTACAAGGTAATTCCATTTTGTCTGAAGACTACTACTATTTTCTCTAGGCTTGTGGTCACTACATTAAAATATTTTATCTATGATTTTATAGAAGTATATCTTGATGATTGGGTTTTATTCTATTTTTTTAAAGATAAATTATCCAATCTATGACTCATGTTATAATAATGCTGAGAATTACACATCATTTTGAATCTAAAAAAAATGTTTATTATTTATATTGTTTGGTGTTTTCTTGGATCACATAGTATGCAATAATGGTTTATTAGTTGATCAAGCCAAAAGTATAGTCATTTTGAGTATGTCACCTCATAGAATCTCTATAAAAGTGTGATCATTATTTATACATATAATATATTACCATAATTCCATAAAATTGTACAAAATAATATATGTCCCAATGGAGATACTATTAAATGAAGTTACATATTTTAAATGGGCTATTAAGTGTCAAATATATTTTGTATTTGAAGTATATATTGGTAACATCCATAATATTGGTATTTCATAATTAGATTAAGCCATTTAATATGCATATAGATGATTCAAGAACCATAATAGGATATTTATTTTCTCAAATAGGAGACAAAGGTTTGGATCACCCCATTCACTTTGTAAACATGAAATTATTAGAAATATATACAAATTATACTACTATAGAGTGAGAAGCCTTGGCTATGATGTTTTTAATATAAACATTTCGACATTATATTTTAGTAAATCCATTTAAATTATTTACAAGTCACCATGATCTATGATATCTAGTAAATAAACCCATGTTAGGTGGAAGGATATCTAGGTGGCTAATGCTATTTCAAGAATTTTAGTTTAAGATCAATGTTAAACTAGGAAGATAAAATGTGGGACCAAATAATCTTAACCAAATAGTAAATGTGAAGTAACTAGAAGATTTTCAAGATGAATCCCTAAATGCACACTTATTTAGAGTCTCTGTAATTCCATAGAATATGGAAGACATAGCTAATTTCCAAGAACAAGGAATTTTTACTATGCACTATGTGAAAAAATATAAAAATTATTTGGTCACACAAGCCATACCATTCATTATTATCAATAGGATTATATACAAGAGGGGTGAGGATGATATGATGCACATAGTAGACTTAGATCATAAGAGACCAAAATTTATAGAAGAGGCACATCAGGGAGTCATAAGAGGACACTTTTTAGGATAATTGATTGCGAGGAAGATATTACAAAGTAGTCTATGGTGGAATAACCTATTATAGGATGCACATAAAATTACAAATCACTATAAGAAAGTTGAATCAAAGAGATGACATTTCCTTGAACCCATTGTTATTAGTGCAACCATATGAACAATGAGTAATTAAATTTTTAGGACCTATTAATATACCAAGTAGACACAGTCATTCCATATATATAATTATTAAGGTTTATTACTTCAAAAAATAAATAGAATCTATTATAACACCAAGTTATGGCGTTAAAGATGCAACACAATTTTTGTATGAGAACATCATAACTAGGTGTTTTTTAGTGAAGTTAGTCAATTACAGAGGCACATATTTACTCAATATTACTATAAAGACCCTAATAGAAGAATTTATGATATCACACCATAAGAAAATGGATTATTAGACTCAAGCTAATGGGTATGCAGAAGCATCCAAAAAAATCCTTGAAAATATTATTACAAAAATATGCAATGTGTAGAGAGATGATTGGGATTATCAAATTCCTATGATACTATGGGGATACATGACAAATTATAAATGTGTGATAGGGTTTGATATTTTACACCTTATCTATGGAATAGTAGTTACATGGGATATATAGTTAGTTTGTGAATCATATTGATAATGTGATTCAGATATTAGGATTCAATTTAAGAAAGGTTGTTAGATCTAAATCAAATGAGAAAACTTATCAGAGAGTGAGTTTGACATAGGGAATAAATAAGTAGAGTAAGAAAGCCTAGCATGATCACAATTTATAATCTAAAGGGTTTTGTCCAGATAAAATAGTATTAATGTATGATAGTATATTTCATGCACATCTAAGTCAACTATGCATTTGATGTAAATGACTATATTTCAGTTTTAAAGTATCATAATAAGGAAAAATGTTGCTAAGGGACCTTAAAGGAACCATCCTTCTAGGGCATGTAAATAGCTACATAATTAAGCCTTACCACTAATGATATATATTAATATCATGATGAAAAATTGAGTGGGTGTTGAGTATCACCATCTATTTAGTATTTTTGTTTCATTTACTATTTTCTTGTCCTTTTGTAGGTTTGTATTGTAGTTATGTGCACTATGATATATATACCATAGGAAATCAGAACATAGTCTAACAAGTCAATGTCATAGATTATGAAAACAATGCAAAAAAGTAATTAAAATATAAACACAAAGATGAGTCAACACAAGGTTAATAAATTAAGTCTAGGGATGAAGAACTAATAAAAGGGGTATGGAACTCAGGAAATAAATAGTCAGTCATAAAGCAGTTAATGACAAAGCACTTTAAAATTACATCTTTCCAAAAGTAGATTAGTGTGTTAGACTTATGTCATGAATAATAGAGTGAAGTAATTAGGGATGAAATTATGATTCATCACATCATAAAATTATATAGGACAAATCAATGCACATTGTGAACAAGGAATATGTAGAGGGGAGATAAGTCTTGTGTTATTATAATAAAATAACTCAAAATAACACACTAAAATCCTAACACCTCTATCCTAGACACTAGGGAGAGTATAGGTAACAAGAATGAATATGAAAATACAACTAAAACATAAAATAAAACACTCTTTCATCTTCCTTGAAGCTCTAAATAGCTTGTTGAAGTGGCTTACTTAGCTTGTGCATCAAGAAATCTTCATCAATGGAGATTTGTTAGCTTTTCCTTTTCTAGGAACCTTGGATTAGTTGATTGGATTATGAATTTGGTATGGTAACATTACTTTCATGAATATTATGGAGTAAATCTTGCATAATAACTCTAAACTATCAAAGATTAGAAATTAATAGGTAAGGCCTTGTATTTATAGCCTCAAAAGTTAGCTCTCACCCAAGGTGAGTTAAGGTTGAATTTAAACATGGAATGGGTTAAAAATAATCCTTGATGAGTTGAGACTAACTCCAAATGAGTTAAAATTTGTCATGTAATTATGATTTTAAATTACTAGGAATGGTTCTCAAAATTAGATATTTTAAGATATTATGGAAGAGCTTGAAAACTCATAAAGGCAATGATGCAAAGGATTGATATTTGGAATTTTGGAATTTCCATTTTTAGATATTTATTAATTTTAAATGGATAATTAAACTAATCATTTAATCTTGTTTAATTAAATAATTCAATTTGATTAGCATTTTAGCTCTTTCAATTTTTGATCAAGTGTGTCACTTAATGGGTCCATAGGCCAAAATGATAGTTGTTATGTTGTAAGGTGATTAGGGATGAATATGTGAGAGGTTCTTGTTGCATATAGGCTAGCATCCCAAATAGGGATGCCTTAACACGAATCTAAACATTGATGAATGATGCATAGATAAAATTGGGATGTTCAGGGATTCTTAGGCTTAATTTTCAATGTTTGGTAGGAATTGGTCCAAAGTCCAGTCAAAATCCATTTGTGGCTAGAATTGCATGTCTAAAGTTTGCCCTTGTTTGGGAAGGAATTATAAGCTATAGGCATAATAACATATTCTCAAATAATGAAAATATCTTATATGCCTAATATTTCAAATGATGATGGATGAGTCCTTGATGTACCCTTAAGGGAGTGGTCAACAAAGAAGGTTGATAATCCATCCCTAAAAAGAAGGAAAATGATGGGACCAAAAAGGTAAAAAGGGGGTAGAAAAGACAAATTTTCCCATAGGCAGTTAGACTTAGTGGCATAGTGAGATACCCCAGTTGGGCAAATAAAAAGGATGATTTTACCAAAGGTAATTATAAGCATTGATATAACAAGGTAAAAATGATAATGATTTTTTCAAATGAATTTATAATCAACAACCAAAGATAGAGAGATGAAGAAGAGGTCACCATCTTTTAGTTGAATAATAAAATGTCTTGAGGTGATCAAGTTTATCTTGGATGAGTTAGTGCTTAGTCAAGAGGGAGTGGGAGATACCTTGTAGGTTGGTGCTTGTATTAGTGTCCTTGAAGTGGTTAAGTTGGTGCTAAATCACATAGGGGGTTGGTGCCTCCTTGCAAGTTGGAGCTTACTAAAGGACTAATTGATTTGGTACTTGACTAGTGAGGGGTTGATGCTCCTTGTGGGGTTGATGACTCACTAAATTTTTATTCATTGCTTATAAGACTATATTACAAGATATGTGGTAGTGGGTTTTATACCCCATGAGTTTTTCCCATATATATCTTATGTTCATTTGTTGATATCCTTCTTCAGGTTTATGTAATTGATTTTATATGCATTGTTTGATCACTATATTGGTTTGTAAGGTTAATGAATGATTAAATTAAAAGAAAAGATTATTTTAAGACATTGATTCACCCCCTAGTGGTAGTGATTCTAATAATTGGTATAATAGTAGGTGTTTTGGAGAAATATTGATAGATTGAAGGTGATCGTAAAAGCATAAGATGACTAAGCTTGTGAAGGTGAGTTGTAAGATTAATATGTTTATCAGGTTATGGAAGAAGAAATATTGGTGGATACTTGTTGAGTCTTGGAAAATGTTACATGACAAGGTGTTTTCAGCATTCTCAATATAAAAAGAGAGAATTTAAAGATAACTAAAAAGTCTATTTGTTTGCATGATCTAAGTCATGGTTGAGGTTTGCATAAAAGACTACATGATAAGACAATGGGAAGATAGGTTAAAGTAGTTAATATGTTTAAAAATATTCTTAAGGTCATAAGAGGCACTCTAAGGTGGTGTACAAGGTCTATCTTAGTATTTATTATGGTTTAAGAGATTGGTCAAACTTGTCAAATTCAAGTGGACCAAGGTGTGGATGGTGATAGGGGGAGCATGTGTCTAATGATTCATAGTTTCAAAAAGCTTGCTTTCATGTGGTTAGGTGAAAAGAGTGTTTTTAGGTCATTGAAGTGATAGAGGATGTTATGATGGTTATTTAAAAGTATTTTTAAGGTTATAGTGTTTCTCATGATCCTTTGGAGAGAGAGAAAGTGTAATTCTAGCTTAAGAGAAACTAGATACTCATTAAACATCTTGTAGGAATAAAGAGTCCAGTTGTTTTTGCATTTACTATATGTACCTATAAAATCAAATCTAGTAAATTGGTTTCATGAAGGTGTTTTCTATAGTGCCAAGATCTTTACCTACAAGTTTGGTATCTTGATGTATTCTCTAGCTCAAGTTATGAGCTTCCAAAGTTGGTCCTTTGTCAGTGACATGAAAGAGGTCATCAATTTTATGCTTTGATAAATAATCATTGGGCATTCAAAGATATAACCATTGGGGTTTGAATTCAAATGACTATGCATGAGTTTTTGGAACCCAAGATCATTATTTTTCCTATAGAAGCCATGGAAGAGGTCAAAAATTGTTAGTGTAAAAAGCAAATTTGATTTCAACTGCCTGTAGATTAATCTCAAAGTGATTTAGAGACTTGGATGACTATAAAGGTGCATTTATTATGGGTCAAATTTAGAATTTGTTGAATATGTTCTTACTTAAAGAATCTAGGATACCCTAAGTGGATTTAGAACCTCTCTATTGGTGTTCTAAGTATTGGTTGATGTTGTTACCTCATTTTAGTCTTGTTCCATGCATTAGGGAAGTTTTTAAAGTTTTCCTTTGTGTAATAAAATTTCAATGAAAGAGGACTATGCTTAATATTTATGTTTTTGGTAGACATAAGTGAATTGATGAGTGGTGTGGAGATTTTGGTCACTTTGGATGTAGATCAAAGTACTTGGATGTGTTATCAAGGTATTAAAACTCTTTTTTGTGCTTATAAATGGTTCGATTGATCCCAGTTGTGAAGAACTAGCTCAAAGACATGACGACAAGGCTTATTATGTATATAAAGCTTAAATATGAATGTTCATGATGAAAATGGCTCTTATTTGACCTATAAAGACCAGTGGAGTGTTAGATGGATTTGTTGTAATGATTCCTAAAATAGTTATCATATTTACAATGCTTATTTGAGTGCAAGGTGATGTCTAAGTAGCAAAGATAGAATAAGTGTAATGTGAGTTGATTATTGGTCTATAAGACCAATAAATTTGAAGGTAGAAAGTGTTGATCATGTGATCCATGGTCTAGAGTTATTTTTAAGAGTGAGATTACAAGTTGTGCCTTGAAGGTGAGAAACAAAGTTCTGAAGGTGATCATTCCTATAACATTACAAGTTTTTAGTAGTCTTGAAGAATGTTAAAGTGGTGTTTCTCTAGAGGTTGTGTCATGAGTAGAAACATAATTTTGATGTCAAGATGACCTCATAAGGTAATAAAGGGTTTTTTTCATGACATGAAGATGTTTATAAGACCAAGGATAATAAAAGTTGTGTGTTTTTCTTAAGAACTATTTGACTGTGTGTTTCCATGAAGATGCTATGAAGTGATCTAAACCATGATGGATTAAGAAGCTTGAAGAGAAGTATGTATGGACAAAGGGGGATTTTTTTAGTTCTTTAGTTGTTTTAGGTCTAATTATTAGTAGTATTGTTAAATATGACTCTTTGTAATTAATGTGAAAGGGGGAGAAATACTTGATTGGGAGAAAGACCAATTTGGGGAGATCTAGCTTAGAGAGATGAGAATGATCTACTTTGTTAGAGTGTTTGCCATCAATGACAAAGGGGGAGATTTTTGAGGTATGTTCCTATTTTTGTGATTGAGGAATTAATATTATCATTTATGACAAAGGTTTTTGAGTATCATTTATGTCCTAGAGATGTTCTTATGATGTTTCATGGTGAGTGTTCATGATGACATTGAGCATGGTTTGCTAGTTCTTGAGATTTATATGAGGTCTTGGAACATTATTTTTGTGTAAAAATATCACAAGCCTATAGAGAGAGTTTATAATTTTTTTTTGGCATGATAATGACTCTTAGAGTGCATCTATAGTGGTAGGAAGGTCTCAAAGTGGTATGGTGCCTAGTAGGTTTGTGTGAATGGACTTGTTCTTGAGCATGAATATAGATTATAAAGGCATAACTATGATGATATGGATGTATATGAGATTTAATTTGTGAAATATATTGTTATATCATGTGATAAATGTGTTGATTTAGTCACATGACTCTTAGAATGAGCCAAAGGGGTGAGTTCCTCTTTAGTGGTCCTCTTATGGACTTAGTCTTAAGACCTTAGGTGGTAGAATAAGGTATCATGATCAGATTTGGAGGCTTGTGAGATCATTTGAGTATGTATTGAGGTTTTAAATAATTTTTAAAGTATGTTTATGTATTTTGAGGTCTTGATTTGAAGGATAAAACATGAAAATGAGTTTTAAGGTCTCTTGTGTTTGTAGAATGAAGAAATGAAGACCTGAAAATGACTTTCTCATGCTTGTTGGCACATGTGACTGTTAAATGGGAAGTTTATATCTTAGGGAGAGATGAAAAGGGTCCTAAATTTTTTTCCAAGAATTAGGATTTGGTTTTAGGGGTATATTTTTATGAACAAACATTAAGAATGGAAATTGATCTAAAACCCTCCTTAAACCCTCATAGTGACCTAATATGTAAGATCTTGTTTTAAATTTATTAGAATGGTTTTGTTGACCTATTTTTATGATTTTATCATGTAGAGGACTCTCCCAAGTTTCTCTAGGTGGAATTAGTCTGTTAGATAAGTAAGTGGAAGCTATAGAAAAATCTTTGTTTTTCAAAAATTTAGTATAACAAGTAGAGTTGATTGAGTAAAAGTTATGCAATAGATGGATGTTAAATATTTTTACTTATAATTAATTAAAATTTTGGTTTATGATCAGGTTATATAGTTTAAAATTGGTAAAATTGTCATGAAAGATAACCTATCACTAAAAATCATGGTGAAGAAGATAGTGAGAAAACTAGGCAGAAGTGAGAATGAGATTAGGGATGAGTTGTAGTGGATTAGGAATGGATAAAATTACATTGGGTTATTATTAAAGACATATGTCACATATAAAATTTGAATATAAGTTTTTAATATATTCATAATCAAGCAAAAATTTGTTCTCAAAGTGACTTGTCTAGTGAAGATGAGATAGTGAAGGTGTAAGTTCATATATATATATATATATATTCCATATTTGCCATTAAAAATATGTATATTTGTATTTTAATATGTTATAAAGATATATAAGGATAATATTAAGGAATAATTACTTGTTTATTATATATACATAGGTGTTGGAGTGAAAGTTCGCCATGACTAGTTCTAGAGACAAAATGATAGTTCTAGGTATGTAAGATGGAGTGATGAGTATGAAATGTTATATCACGAATTTATGTTTCCAATAATTTTTTTTTATAATTTTTAGGATTTAAATTACATATAAATTATTTATATAATGTTTAGATCTACTTTAATAGGTTGTAATATGGAATACAAAATGACTTATCTGGCTGTGTAAAAACTATAAAAGAGAAGCTTAACAAATTGGTCTACAAGATCAATAGTTAACAATATAACTTGTGATATTTATATTTTAATATGTTATATATGTTGGAAATTAATTATTAATATTCATTATGTATTTTAAGTTCCCTTATAGGAGCTAAAGACAACATTCTTCATGACTATATTTTTGGATCTATAGGTAGTTTTATATGTATGAGTGAGATTGATGTTCTTGAGTTAGTATGACAAGAATTAAAGAATAAAATACACATGAAGTTTTTATAGAGGTATAATAGGTTATTTTTAATGTATATTTATTCATTAATAACTCATATGCAAGTGTGGAGAGTCAATTGCACATGATTGGGTTTTTGAGCTTTCAGACAGTTCTAAGTGACCATGTTGTAAGAGTAAGTTTGAGGCTTTAAGCCTTGAGCTGTAGTGTCTAAAAAACATGGTGATGACCCTAATTTCATGGAGGTTATACAAATGTTATTTTATTATTGGTTTATGTGTCAAAGTTGAGTGTATACTTCAGATATTCAAGACAAACTTTCTAACAATGAGAAGGCCTAATTACAAGTAGACCTAATGGTATGGTTTAAGGAGTGAAATGAGCTAAATGGTTTTAGGGAATTAATATGAGATTATTAGGGGTATAATTAAATATTTTATGAAGTGTTTAATGTATTTTTTGACTCTCAATTTATTCCAATATTGTCAAGGTGAAATGTATACCTTGAAAAGGCCTAATTACATTAGGCCTAATGATGGTTTTTGGTTCTTATGAGTAATGACCAAACTATGTAATGAGTTTTTCAATTTTAAAACGTGTGTATTGATATATTCAAAGGTTTATCCAATTATGGAGAAATTTTTTGATGAACAAGGTGGGAGAGAGCTTGTGATAAGTATGAAAAGAAGGTTAAATAGGCCTATTTGTATATGTATGAGGTATGAGAGTGCAAACAAATAAAAGATCACATTAAGGAGAGGAGGTAATGTAGAACATAATAAGGGGTAAAGGATAAATAATTAATATACAAAAAAACTTCTTTTTATGAGGATCAAGGTCATATGACCTAAACCTGTCAAGAGGAGGACATGTTAAGTGAAGAAGCCTAGAGGTTATTTTGAGAGGAATAGAGGGTTGAGAAGAGTTAAATGAGTTGATTGAATTTTGAGAATATCAAAGAACATAATATATGAATTAGTGATGTATGGTAATGAGTGTAATTAAGATACAAAATATAGATATCTAAATAATATTTCACCATCTATTGGTTGAGCAACAAGATGTCTTGAGGTGATCAAGTTTGTCTTGGCTTAGTTGGTGCTTAGTTAAGAGGGAATGGGAGGTGCCTTGTAGGTTGGTACTTGTATAAGTGTCCTTGAGGTGGATAATTAAATTATGGGTTTGGTTCCTCCTTAAAATTTGGATCTTGCTAAGGACTAGTTGAGTTGGTGTTTGACTAGTGAGGGGTTGGTGCTCTTTATGGGGTTGATGCCTCACTAAATTTTGATTCATTGATTTTAGGTTAGTATTACAAGATATGTGTTAGTGGGTTTTACCCCCATGAGGGTTTACCACACATATATTATGTTTATGTGTTTATATCTTGCTTCATGTTTATGTGATTTCTTATCTATTCATTGCATGATCACTATATTGGTTTGTAAGGTTAATGAATGATTAAGTGGAAAAAAATGATTGTTTTAAGACTATAATTCACCCCCACCTCCCCCCACCCTACCTCTCAGTGGTAGTGCATCTAAAAATTAGTATCATATCAGGTCTTTTGAAAAAGGCTTGACATCTTGAAGGTGATCCTAGAAGGACAAGATGGCTAAGCTTGTGAAGGTGAATTACATGATCAATATGTTTATCAACTTATGGAAGAAGAAAGCTTGGTGGATGATTATTAAGTATTGGAAAATTTTTCATGAAAAAAACGTGTTTTCATTATTCTAAATACAAAAAGAGAGAATTTAAAGACAACTAAGAAGTCTATTTGTTTGCATGATCTAAGTCATGGTTGAGGTTTGCATAAAGGACTGCATGATAAGACAATGGGAAGATAGGTTGAAGTAGTTAATATGTTTGAAAGTATTCTTGAGGTCATTAGAGTAATTCCATGATGGTCTACAAGGTCTGTCTCAATATGTATGATGGTTCAATATATTGGTTAGATTTTTTAAATTCAAGTAGACCAAGGTGTGCATGGTGATAAGGGGAGCATGTGTGAGATGATTCAAAGTTTCAAGAAGATTGATTTGATGTGGTTAGGTGAAAATAGTGTTTTTAGGTCATTGAGGTGATAGAGGATGTTATGGGGGTTCCTTAGATGCATTTTTAAGGTTCTAGTGTTTCTCATGATCCTTTGGAGAGAGATAAAGTACCATTCTAGCTTAAGAAAAACTAGACTATCATTAAACATCTTAACAAAATGAGGAGACCAATTTATTTGTGAATTTATTATATATATCTAGAAAGTCAAATCTAGTCAAAGGTTATCATGAAGATGTTTTCTATAATTCCAAGATCCTTCCCTGTAAGTTTGGTATCTTGATGTATTCTCTAGCTCAATTTATGAGCTTCAAAAGTTGGTCTTGTGTGTAGTGACATGCTAGAGGTCATCAATTTTATGCTTTATAAATAGTCATTGGGCATTAAAAAATATAAACGTTGGGGTTTGAATTCAAATTCTGTGCATGAGGTTTTAGGATCTGAGAGAATTCTTTTGTCTATAGAAGACATGAAAGAGATCAGAACTTGTTAGTGTAAAAAGAAAAGTTAAAGTAGACTTCCTTTAGATTATCCTCAAAGTGATTTGGAGACTTGGATGTCTATACAAGTGCATTTTGTATGGGTCAAATTTAGAATTTTTTGATTGTGTTTTTGTTTAGAGTACTTACGATGACTAAAGTGTATTTAGAACCTTTCTATTGGTCTTAAATTGGTGTTATGAGTATTGGGTGATGTTTTTAACTCATTTTAATCTTATTCCATGCATTGATGAAGTTTTGAAAGTGTGATTTTATGTAATAAAATATCAATCAAAGAGGATTGTGCTTGAGATTTATGTTTTTGAAAGACACAAGTGACTTGATGAGTGTTGTGGAGCTTTTGGTCACTTTGGATGGATGATAAAAGTGCTTGGATTTTTTCTTAAGGTCTTAAAACTCTTGTTTGTACTTATAAATGGTTAGATTGATCCCAATTGTGAAGAACTAGCTCAAAAACATGATGAACACATGTATGAGGGTTTCAAGGATTTTTGTGTCTATAAACCCTAAATATTAATGTTAATGTTGTAAATGTTTCGTATTTGACCTATATAGATCAATGGAGTGTTATATGGATTTGTTGCAATGTTTCCTACAACAATGGAGTGTTATATAGTATAAGTGGTATGAGAGTTGAAGATTGGTCTATAAGACCAATGCCTTTGAAGGTATAAAGTTTTGATCATGTGATCCATGGTATAGAGTTGGTTATAAGAGTTATATTATAATTTTGTTAATCCTTAAAGGTCAGCACCAAAGTTTTGAAGGTGATCATTCTTGTAACATGACAAGTTTCTAGTAGTCTTGAAGAATGTTGAAGTGGTGTTTTTCTAGAAATTGTGTGATGAGTATAAATGTTATTTTGATGTCAATATGACCTCATAAGGTCATAACAGTTTTTTTATCATGAAATGAATATGTTCAAAGGCTTGAGGATAATAAATTTTTTGTGTTCTTAACAAGACCTATTTGATCATGTGTTTCCATGAAGATGCTATGAAGTGAACTAAGCCATGATGGATTGAGAAGCTTATAGAGAAGTATGTATGGATAAAGGGGGAGTTTGTTGGTCATTTGGTTTATATAAGTCCAAGGATCAATATTATTATTTAATATGACTCTTTTTAATTAATTTAAAAGGTAGAAAAATACTTGATTGGGAGAAAGACTAGTTTGGGGAGATCCAACTTGGAGAGATGAGAATGATCTACTTTGTTAGAATGTTTGCCATCAATGACAAAGGGGGAGATTATTGAGTTATGTTCCTATTTATTTGATTTGGGAATTAATATTGTCATTTATGTCAAAGGTTTTTTAGTATAATTTATGTCCCATATATTTTCTTATGATGTGGCATGGTGAATGTTCATGATGACATTGAGCATGGTTTGGTAGTCCTTGTGATCGATATGAGGTCTTGGAAGATTATTGGGGTGTAAAATATCATAAGACTATTAAGAGAGTGTATAAAAGTGGTTTTGAATGAGAATGAGTCTTATAGTACATCTATAGTGGCAAGAAGGTTTCAAAGTGGTATGGTGGCTAGTAGGTATGTGTGAATGGACTTGTTCTTATTCTTGATCATGAATATGGATTGTAAAGGCATAACTATGATGATATGGATGTATATGATCTTGAAATTATGAAAAAAATTATTATATCACGTGATAAAGGTGTTGACTCAGTTACATGACTTTAAAAATGATCCAGAGGGGTAACCTCCTCTTTAGTGGTCCTCTCATGGACCTAGTCTTAAGACCCTAGGTGGTAGATTGAGGTATCATGATCATGTTTGGAGGATTATGAGATCATGTGAGCATGGATTAAGGTTTTAAATGATGTTTCAATTATTTTCATGTATTTTGAGGTCTTGATTTGAAGGATAAAGCATGAAAATGAGTTTGAAGGTCTCTTGTGTGTGCATAATAAAGATATGAAGAATCGAGGACTTTCTCATGCTTGTTGGCATGTGTGAATATTGCATGGGAAGTGAATATATTAATGAGAGATGGTAAAGGGTATTAAAAATGTTTTTTTAAGCATTAGGAGTTAGTTTTATAGGTAGAGTTTTATGAACAAACATTAAGAATAGAAATTGGTCTAAAACCCTCCTTAAATCCTCATAGTAACTCGATATAGAAGATCTTATTTTAAATGGATTAGAATGGATTGGTTGAGATATTTTTATGATTTTATAATGTATAAGCCTCTCCCAATTTTTTCCATGTGTAATTGGTCTATTAGATAAGTAAGTGGAAGCTATAAAAAAACCCTTATTTTTCAAAAATTTGTTATAATAAATAGAGTTGACTGAGTCAAAGTTATAAAATGGATGGAGGTTTAAGATTGTGAATTCTAGTTTATGCACGTGGTGATTTATAATCAGTTTATAGAAGTCAAAATTTCTAAGCCGGTCATGAAAGATAACCTATCTCTAAAAAGCATGGTGAGGAAGATAGTGAGAAAACCGAGTAGGAGTAAGAATGAGATTAGGGATGAGTTGTAATGGATTAGGAGTAAATAAAATTATATGGGGTTATTTTTCAAGACCTATATCACATATATCCTTGAATATGTTCATAAACAAGCAAAAAGTTGTTATCAATGTGACCTATCAAGTGAAGATGAGACAATGAAGGTGTAAGGTTCAGAGATTGGCATATATATTACATCTTTTCCATTATAAATGTATATATTTGTATTTTAAGATTTTATAAATATATATAAGGATCATATTTAAGCATAAATACTTCTTTATTATATCTACACAGGTGTTGGAGTGTAAGTTCACCATGATTGGTTCTCAAGATAGAATGATAATTTTGGGTATGCAAGATGGAGTGATGAGTTTGAAATGTTATATCATGAGTTGATGTTTAAAATACACATGTTGATGTTTTTTTGGATGTATATTACCTATAAATTCTTATATAAGGTTGATATTTAGTTTAAGAGTTTGTAATATGGAATCCAAAATGGCTTGTCTAGCTATGTAAGAACTGTGAAAGAGGAGATTAACAAATTGGTCTGTAAGACCAAAAATTAACAATATAACTTGGATATTTATGTTATAAGATGTTATATATGTCAAAAATTAATTTTTAATACAAATTATATGTCTTTTAAGTGTCCTCACAGGAGCTAAAGACAACATTCTTCATGACTATGTTTTCGAAGCTACAGGGAGTTTTTATGTATGAGTGAGATTGATGTTCCTGAGTCAGTATGCATAAAATTAAAGAATGAAATACAAATAAAATTGTTATATAGGTCTCATAGGTTATTTTTAATTTATTTTTATGCATGATTAACTCCTATGCAATTGTGGAGAGTCAATTGTTCATGATTGGGTTTTTGAGCTTTTAGACTGTTTTGAGTGGTCATGTTGCAAGAGTAGGTTTGAGGCCTTAAGACCTAATTTGTAGAGTATAAAAAAAATTCTGATGAACCTGATGTAATTTAGGTTATATAAATGTGATTTTATGATTATTTTATGTGGCAAGGTTGAGTGTATAATTCAGATATTTAAGATAAACTTTATGGCAGTGAGAAGGCCTAATTGTAAGTAAACCTAATGGTATGGTTCAAGGAGTGAAATGAGATAAATGGTGTTGTGGACATAAAGTGATATTATCATGGTTATAATTAAATATTTTATTAAGTTTTTAATTAATTTTTATAGGCTCAAGTTGTTCCAATATTGTCAAGGTGAAATGTGTACCTTGAGAAGGCTGAATTGCATTAGGTTTCTATTATGCCTAATGGTGGTTTTTGGTCCTTATGAGTATTGACCAACATATGTAGTGAGTTTTTAGCTTATGAAACATGTGTAATGATATATTATAATGGTTATAAAAGTATGGAGATATGTTTGGATGACCAAGGTGTGAGATATCTTATGATAAGTATAAAAAGAAGGCTAAATAGGCCTATTTATGTATGTATGAGGTATGGGAGTGTAAGTGAATAAAAGAGCACCTTGAGGAGAAGAAGAAAGATATTTAGAAAATGAAATGGGAGTATATTATTATTCATAAATATACTATAAAAGTTTTTATTATTATGAGCAAGGTCATATGACCTAAACCTACCAAGAGGAAGACACGTTAAGCGAAGAAGCCTAGAGGCTATTTTTAGAGGAATAAAGGGTTGAGAAGAGCTGAATGAGTTGATTTAATTTTGAGAATATAATATATACATAAAAAATGTTTTCATAATGTATTATAGTGAGTGTAATTTAGATATATAACATAGAGAGCTAAAGAAGAGGTCACCATTTGTTGGTTGAGAAACAAGATGTCTTGAGGTGATCAAGTTTGTCTTGGCTGAGTTGGTACTTAGTTAAGAGGGAATGGAAGCTGAATTGTAGGTTGGTTATTGAATAATTTTAATTGAAGTGGATAAGTTCATGATGAGTCACTTAGGGGTTTTTTTCCTCCTTGCAAGTTGGAGATTGCTAAAGGACTAGTTAAGTTGGTGCTTGACTAGTGAGGGGTTGGTGTTCCTTGTGGGTTGGTGCCTCACTAAATTTTGATTCTTTACTTATAGGAATATATTAAAGGATATGTTTCAATAGGTTTTATACACCATGAGTTTTTTACACATATCTCTTTTGTTCATATGTTTAATATATTACTTCATGTTTATGCGATTGCTTCTCTATGCATTACTTGATCACTATATTGGTTTGTAAGGTTAATGAATGATTAAGTGAAAAGAAAAGATTGTTTTAAAACACTAATTAATGCCCCTCTTAGTGGTTGTGCTTACAAAAAATAAAAATAAAAAAATAAAAAAATAAAGACAAAATACCAATAAATAGAAGGCACGACAAGAAACAAAAAGAAAGACAAAACCCTATGAAACAAATACTAAAAATGGTTAATCACAATGTTAATGAAAAAACATGACACAAAAAAAAAGAATAGACAATGCCCCTAAGCTATAGGAGACAATGACATAAAAAAACTAGGTGACTATAAGAAAAGAAAGGGGTAGATGTGCTGATTCTAAATGCACTAGGTAAGTGGGTATTGTAAACATCCAATTCCTAACACCATTATGTTAAAATTGTCAATCTTGCTTGAAATTTATGAAAATGCACAACTTGGGTCAAAATCACTTAAACATGCAAAATAGTTCAAGATTACTGTATACAAGTGCTGATTTAGGCTAATGTATCCCTAAATGGGGTAATGCATTTTATTTGATTATTAACTTTTCTTAAATCATTTTGAGTTAAAATAATGAAAACACATTTTAGTGCTCTAGATCACTCTTTTCTTCTAATTTGGAAGCACATGACACATGCATGTGTTATTTTGTGTTGACAACATCCTAAATGGGATATTGGTTCATATGCAACTAACATCATCTTATAATTCCTCTATAGTTAAATTATAACCCACTAATATGACATTCTGACCAAATTGATTAAAAATGTGCGATCGATTTCCAAGGAATTGCATAAAATTTGATTAATCCCACTTAGGTAAATTAATATAAATTAAGAGATTAAATGGAAAATACATGAAGGTTATTGAATATCTTTTGGTTAAAAATTGATTTTTAATATTTACATCATCAAATGACATCATTTATGGGGTGGCATCTATAATCCATAAATGCAATAAATATCAAGTTTAAGGCATCCCATGCCTCTTTAATTCCCCTTAAAAATATTTATGAGGGTATTTATGGATTAATTATATAAAATTAGATTAATTCATGGCCACAAATCCTGATCTCAATATGGAAAGTCATGATTGGTTTAGATCAAATTCAAAAATATATAAATAGGAGGGCCAAGATCACCATTTTTAAGCTTCATTTGTGTAAAATTATTATGCAGAATTATCTCCACAAGCCATTTATGTGTGGTTTTTATTATGCTTAATTTGAAATAGGATAGATTCATTGATAGGCATGACATTGATTCAAATTTCATGAGCCTAGTTTCATTAGTAAATAAGAAATTATGGAGGAACTTTGCCTTACATCACTGATGAAGACTTGAACACCAAATAAAGGGGAAAATAATATTTTTAGATGAATTTGGGTGATGGGACACTCTTGGGAAGGTATTGTGTATGCTTTCTTTCATTAGCTCTTAATTATCATTTTCCAAACCCTATCAAAGGAGTTAGATTAGCTTGTTATGTTCCTATGCATTTTTATTGATATTTTCTTGACTAATGCTTGATATAAATATATTTGTAATCCATGTCTACAAAAAATACCTATGTAGTTCCATGGATACAAGATCCAACATAAAATTAAAGCCAAATGTAGTTCTCCCTGGAGATGGGATAGAAGAAAAATGATGATAACAAAATGTAATAATGTGAATGAACTCAAAAAATGGAAAGAACATTAAATGAAGCCTATTGGTCATTAATGTATCTAAGTTGAATACATAATGTGCATAATAAAAAATCATAAAATGGAAAAAGTGTAAGGCTTAGGATAAATAAGGATAGGGAAACTAAATGACAAGTGGTTTCTTGTGAAATAACTAGGGTTCCTAAAATCTTTAAGGCATAAAAGTGGTTGATTTGGTGTTTTTTAGTATTTTATAGATCATTTTTGAATGTTTTTGGATTTTTAGAAGCATCTCAACTTGATTTAAAAATTATGAGATACTAAACAGTCCAATTCACAAAATGGAGAGAGCATTAAAACTTGAAATTACTCATAAAATGGTGAAAGCATGGTAAAGGGTGACTAAACTAACCTCAATATGAGTCGAGTGATACCTACATAATCACATTAAAACCTTAAGTCACTATAGTTATACCTTATAGTAGAAGAATTAAATTAGGTAGCATCAAGTTATCAAATTAGGATAATGGATATAGTATAGCATGGGAATGACAAGTTGGGAATTCAAGGCATGATAAAGATGTTATTCCTAATTTTTTCATAGGTGGTTATAATTAGTAAATAATGGCATAATTTAATGATAATAATTTGACCAAAGGTAGTTATAGTTAGTATCATGGAGTGGGATACTAATTTTACCAAAGGTGGTTATATTTGAGAACACTCATAATGAAATGAAACAATAAAATTAAGGATACAACTACCAAACCACAATAATACTAGTCTAAAATACTACCTCTATCTAGAATATAGAATCAACTGACACTTGATCTAAATCCCCTCATTGAAGGTGGCTTAAGAACCAATATGATGGAACCATGGTCAAATGGGTTGGGAAGGGAGGCTAAAAATAACTTTGGTCAATAGGGAAAGTATGGTAGGATGGTATATATTATGGTAAAAAGAAGAATGTTGATATTACGGTTAGAAATGGGCCTCATAGATAATACTTCAAGTCTCTCAAGTGAAGTAATTCTTGAAGTGTATGATATTCATTAGATCATTAAGTTTATCCCCATATAGTGTAGTGAGCTTGTATGCTTTGGAGACATAATATAAAATAATGATATAGGGGTCTATCTAATTGGATTTGAACTTTCCCTTATTCTTCTTCTCAATCATGATGTTATTTTGGTTTTCTTTGAGCACAAGATCTCCAAAGCTCAAACTCTCTGTGCTTAACCCACTGATTATAGTGGTCATGGAGTCTATTTTGGTATGCATGAAGGCTATTTATAGTGGCTAGGAATTTTTAATTAAATCCAACTCTTGAAAGAAAGATACTCGATAATATTGATCATCTAGGACATGTTTGAGTGATATACATAGACAAGGTATCTCAACCTCAATGTGAAGAATGTCCTCAATAACATAAACTAGGGAATATAGAGTGGCTCTTGTTGGGGTATGGTAATGAATATAGTATGCCTAGAGGGCATGGAATATTTGGAGGTGCCACTCATAACTAGAATCATTGAAAATATTTTTAAGGATGTTGATAATGGTTTTATTGGATGTTTCTACCTAGCCATTACCTTGTGGGTAATATGCGGTAGAAAAATGTTGGGTGCTATTATACTCATCACAAAGTGTTTTGACATCTTTATTTTTAAATGATCCACCATTATTAGAAATAATATTGGATTGGATACCATAGTGATAAATGATATGGTTGAAGATGAACTTGGAAATTTTTTCCAATCACATAAGAGGGGTATAATTTCAACCCACTTAGAAAAATATTTGGTACTGGTAAGGATGCATTTATGGCCATTAGATGAGGTAGGGCTAATCTTCCAAATGAGATTGAGTCCCCATGTAGTGAACAACCATGGAATAAGCATTTATTGTAGTTTTTTTGTTGTGGCATGAATCAAATTGACATGCCATTGACATTTATCACACCTTTTGACATAAGCAATTACATCTACATCCATAGTTGGCCAATAGTAATAGTGCATAGGAGATTTTTAGCTAGGATAACCTCACTATTGTAGGATCACATACTCTTTCATGAAATTCCCTTAATTATAATGTTACTTCTACCAAATTTAAAAAACAAAGTAGAGTTCCATCAAAGTTGAGGTGGTAAAGGGTTGGGCCTAATAAGGTATAACATGAGGCTTGATGGATAAAGGCCTTTTTTTTTTTTTTTTTTTTTAATGATAGGTATGGTGGCATGATATGGTCATGAAGGTATTTAAATAGGTATGAATACCATATATATCTAGGACCAATAATATCATAGATCATTATGATGGTTAAAGGTTCGTGAGTAGGTACTAGAATATTATATAAGTAATTGATATTCTTTTGCCTTGTCTATGTGGTGAATTAAAGAACCAATGGTGTAAATGGTATCCTCTATCTTATTAATTTCCCTTGGTATGTGTTTAAAATATACATTGGTGGTATAATGTTTGAGAATATCAATCATGGCCTTGTATGGCATTGGCTTATCATCTTTGGTTTGAAAGTGGTATGTGCCCTGATTGATGATTAACTGAGAATCACCATAAACCATGAGTTGTTGAATAGTCTATTAGACTACCTAAAAAAGGCCTATAATAAGTGTTTCATATTCGACCATGTTGTTAGTACAAGGAAATATCAAAGTTATTGCCAGAATCTGGATAATGCGAGTGTAATGGAGACGTGATCACACAAGATGAACAAGTGCACACCACAAGATGCTAAAGCAATTTGAAAATAAGAAGATAAATTGCACAAGACAAAAATGGAGAAAACCAAAATTTGATTATTAACATGAAATGGCCAAAATGAAGAATACATATAGGATAGCTAGTAACTCCTCCACAAATGGTGGTCAAAGCACCCCAAGAATAGACTCCTCCACAAAAGGTGGTCAAAGCACCCCAAGAATAGACTCCTCCAAAAAAAGGTGGTGACAAGGTGCCAAGAATAGAGAAGTAACTCCCATACATGGAATAAGAGTATCTTATGACATTCTTATGACACATTATGACACAAATATGACACACAATCTCCACATAAGCTAGCCTATCCCATGAATGTAGGAAAACTCCATGTATGCACAAATATATAATATTCCCTAATTAATAAATAGGGAAAAATAAAAACCTACACTAATACCCCCCATAAGCACAGCTTAGGTGGGAAGTGTGGAAATATAAAATGGGTCCCGGAAACTAGGCTTGATGAGGTACCCATGTACAAATGTAATCTCCCATAAGATAGAGAAAAGGAGAAAACCTGTAGGAAAAAACTCCCCCCCAAAAGAGAGACATAAAAGAAAAAAAGAGGCTAGAAGGTCCCCCCTGAAGATGATGATGCTGCAGATGTAGATCGCACCCCAAAAAGAGCTTGTAGGTGAATGAACTTGCTCTTAGTGAAAGGTTTGGTGAAGATATCTGCAACCTACTCTGAAGACTGGCAAAATATCAAGTCAATGACCTAACTATGAATAAGCTCCTAAATGAAATGCATGTGAATCTCTATGTCCTTGGTCTGCTGGTACTGAACTGATTCCTACAAATTTGAATGGTACTCTGGTTATCACAATAAATGATGGTGGGTTGCCTAATGGGAATGCCAAACTCAAAAAGAATCCCCTAAAGCCAAATAGCCTCAGTAGCTGCATTAACAACTCCCCTATACTCTGCCTCTGTGGATGATATAGCAATAGCATTTTGCTTCTTGCTAGACCAACTGATAGGACCTAAACCTAGAGAGAAATTATAACCAGAAGTGGACTTGTGAGTCTGTGAATTGCCAGCCTAGTCTGAATCTGTATATCTAAATAAGTCAATCTCTGTGCCAAATTTGTAATGAATCCCACATCTATGTGAACCCTGTATGTAATGCAAAATCCTCTTAGCTGCTTTCCAATGCAACTCATGGGGTTCCTGCATGAATATGGAGACAAGTCCCACTACATATGATATGTCAAGCTTGGTGTGAGTCAAGTAGATGAGACTACCAACAAGTTGTCAATACTGAGTGGCATCAACCAATGGTGAAGAACAATCAGCCTCAAGCTTGACTCCTGATAGAAAGGGAGTCAGAGATGGCTTACAATTAGCCATGTTAAACTGAGCCAATAAGTCAAGAGCATACTTAGGCTGTGTGAGATAAATCCTTGAATCTGACTATGAGATCTTGATGCCAAGGAAGTAGTGCAACAAACCTAAGTCTGTCATGTCAAATCTATCCTGGAGAGATGCCTTTACTGCTGTAATAGTCGATGAAGAACTCCCAGTGATCAAAAGGTCATCAACATATAAAACCAAAATCAGAAGCGAATCATCCTATCATAAGAAGTATACATTAGGATCAGCATGGCACCTAGTGAAACCTGCTATGAGAAGGAAGGAATCCATCTTGGCATACCAAGCCCGAGGGGGATGTTTAAGGCCATAGATAGATTTCCTAAGTCTACATACTAAGGAAGAATCTTGAACAAATCCTAGTGGTTCCTCCATGTAGATCTCCTCCTCTAGGTCTTTGTGAAGAAAGGCACTCTTCACATCCATCTGATGCACATTCTAACCATGTGCTACGACAATAGCCAAGGTGAGTCAGATAGAAGTCATCTTTGCAACGGGTGCAAAGGTCTCTAAGTAGTCAATGCTTGCTACCTGTGAAAAACCTTTGGCCACCAATCACACCTTATACTTATCAACTGACCCATCTACTGCAAACTTGGTCTGATATATCCACCTACATCAAACCATCTTTCTTCCCTTAGGAAGCGAAGTCAAATCCCAAGTGTGATTTTTGATTAAAGAAACATATTCTTCCTCCATAGCATTATCCCACTCAGGTACCCCTGATGCCTCTCGAAAAGTCTATGGATCTGAAACTGTAGCAAAGAAGGCATGTGAATCTCTCTGAAAATCCCCCTTAGTATGTCTATCATTTGTGGGATCTCTTGCCCAAGTGCCAGCACTCTCAAGTGTTTGTCTGGCCCAAAGTGGCCCAGAAGTGGGCGAGTCAGGTGTTAACTCCTCATCCTCTGACTAACTAGAGGTGGATGACACTGCATCATTTTCATCTCTATCTAAAATTGAAGAAGAAGAAGATGTCTCTGGCTCAAGAACCTATTGTGGCTAATCTGAATATGATGAGGAATCATCATGAAGAAGTAGATCCGATGAGGGAGAAGAAGTGTCAAGTGTTGAGTCTCTAGGACTCTCTTGAAATTGGACACTTCTCTCAATGAACAACTCATTTGTGACTGGATCTAGAAGGTGATATTGCTTAATACCATCTAGATATCCTACAAAGATGCAAGGCTTGGACTGACATTCCATAGCTTTGCATTTCTTTTTTGAAATGCAGACCATGGCTAGGGATCCAAAAACTCTAAGGTGCTCAACATCAGGTTTCCTTTTATGCCAAGCTTCAAAGGGTGTTATCCCTTTTAAAGCTTTATGAGGAACCCTATTTTGAATGTAGCAAGCACAATTGATGGCTTCGGTTTGGTACTATGGTGTTAGGGATTTGGAGTGAATCATACAGCTACCCATCTCTTTTAAGAACTTATTCTTGCCTTTTGCAACCCCATTCTGTGAAGGACTGTAGGTGACTGTGTGCTACAAATCAATCCCCTCTGTGGTGCAAAACTATTCAAACCTGATGCTAACATACTCCCCTCCATTATCAGTTCGAAGAACCTTGATGGATTTCTCACTCTATTTCTCAATAAGAGCCTTGAAGTCTAGAAATTTTTCAAACACTTTAGAATTTTGTTTGAGAAAATATATCCAAGTGTACCTAGAGAAATCATCAATGAAAGTGAGGATGTACTTGGCCCTTATGAAAGATGGTTTGGGAAAGGGTCCTGATACATCACTGTGGACTAACTCCAAAGGTTGTGAAACCCTTCCAAGCTTTGCCTTTGTCAAATTTTGCTTCAGGATGCTTCCCAAGGGAGCACCCCTCACAAAGTCCTTTTGAGAATTAGACTCGAGGCAAGCCAATGACCATGTCATTTTTGCAAAGTTGCTCAAGATAGTGGTAGTTAAGGTGGCCAAACCGCTCATGCCACAATTTGCTAACTTCATCTGAATGAGTCAGCAATGCTGTCGGAGAAGAATCTGATGCAAAATGTGAGTTGTATAACCTAGCTTGGTGATTTGCCCTACCCACTGCCACTGTAGTATCACTATGCAACTCCCTGATAGACACTAAATCTGGTGAAAACTCAACTCTCATGCCTTGACCAATGTGAGTGATTTGGTACACTGATAGGAGATTGGTTAAAAGAGAAAGAACACTTAGAACATTATTGAATGTTCCTCCTTCCATTTCAACTGACCCTCTCCCTAAAATAAAAACTGATGTGTCATCACCCAAACTAATTGAAGTCATGCTACAAGGCTCTAAAGATGAAAACTCAACTAGTGAAGAGCCCATGTGGTGAGAAGCACCCGAATCAATGACCCATGATGATGTAGAAGCTACAGTTGCTACAAGGGCCTTGCCTTTTTCTTTCTCCTTACCCTTGCCTTTTGCCTTAGTGGAATTTTGGGTTGATGAATTATGCTTGATGGACTTAGGAACACCTATGTTTTTCTTTTCTAGAAGATGAGTTAGGTGGTCTATTTTTTTCTTCATGCACTTGTGTTCATCATGCCCTGTCTTTTTACAATAGGCACACTTAACCTTCTCCTTCTTAGGTTTAACATCGGAGGATGAAGACTCAGTGTTGTTTTTTGTAGGATTAGTTTTTTCTTTCTTCTTTTCTTGGTCCTTATTCTTTTTCTTCTTCTTCTTTGTTGAAGTCTTATCCTTACCATTTCTAGCTATCAAAGCTTGGGGTTGAGTAGACTTCATTGTGCCCATTTGAATTAGCTTATCTTGCTCCCTAGTTAAGTCGGTAATGAATGAATCCAAAGAAGGCATTTTCCATGCAGTGCCAAGGGCACTTTTAGTGGCATGAAAAGTGGAGATAAAGACTGAATAGCTTGGACCTAACTTTGCAAGAATAGAAAGAATAAGCTGATCATCTTTCTTCTCTATCCCACATTCTTTCAATTGTAATCTAAGGGCTTTAAACTTAGTGAAGAAGTCCTGTAGGGTGCCAAAGTTGCTAAGGCTTAGACTTATGAGTTCATTTCGAGCTCATGACCTCTCATCTCATCAAGCTTCCCAAACAACTTTTATAAGGTGTCCCATATGTCATTAGGAGTTTGGAAGGATTCTAAGTGGAAGAGAAGTTCTGAAGACATGAACAAACTTAGTAACCCAAAGGATTCATCACTACGGTTGTGCCACTTAACCTTTTCAACATCTATTTTGGGTTTCACTTCTATACCCATGGTGATCTTATAAAACCCTTTGCTTCTAAGAATGATTGAAATTTTGACTTTCCATTCATGATAGTTGAAGGGTGTTAGGGGTTTAAGTTGAAAAGAATCCATTTTTAGCTAAATTTAGGTGAAGTTGAGTTGATTGCAAGTTGTGAATTTATGCAGAAAGGAGAATGAAAGTAAGTTGTGAAAATTAATCACACCCCCCTAAAATGTTGAGCCCCCCAAATATGCAAGTGCATGCTCAAAAGACGTCGGACTCAGCCGAAAATGCGTCTCGAGAGACCCAAATTTTTGGCACTTTATAAACTAGTGCATTTTTGACAAGTGATAAGTCTACACTATGGAAAATTGAATTACAAGCACTTTTGAAAAAAATGGCACCCAAAACTAAGCTACTGTTTGCAAGATATTAAAGTTACAATTTTCTTGTAAACTAGTGTTTTTGCAAAAAAAAGCACTAAAACATTAAAAAATCCCTGTTATGGGGAGAGAAAGTGGCCTTCCAACCACTCATTAGATTCGGCATGGAATGAGGAATCCAAATGAAGTTTGTGTGAGGGGAAATTGGTCTCCTGCCAACTCGGGCCTCACCCTTCGTCTTCGACAGGCGAAGATACAAGTTTTAATTGAAAAACCCCAAATTACAAAACTATCTAAAATCCTTAATATTCAGTCAAATTGATTGATTTTTGTTTTATCAAGTCAATATTACACTAAAAAATAAATCAAAGATAGTTTGGATAGATGCCACGTCTCCAAAGGATGCCAAATAGGATGCCAAGTAAGGCAGGGGCGTCCAAAGATGCACAGTCCAGATTTTTGACTCAGAAAAGACACAAATTTAAATGCAGACCTATAGAATCCATACGGCCTGATGTGTGGTAGAACTGGAGCTCAAAAAATAGGTGCAAAAGCTAGACCAAATAACAAGCAAAAATATGTGGCGTCCAAACAAGGAGGGCACAAATCTGAATTTTTTTTGCAAAAAACAAAAAAAAGATAGCAGACCTGTCGTACAGCCTAAGGCACCTAGTTGGAAGGATGCATCTGCTGAAAGTTGGTGTGGACACTTAAAGGAGGCATTGCAGAAGTTGGTGAACTTGTAGACAGAAAACCAGTCCAAAAAAAGATGCCATACGACCTGCTGAAGGCGCCTTGCTACTACTTGGTGTGCAAAGTTGACTGCTGACTAGAAGGTATGGCTAAACGAGATGAGTGGTGCTCCTCTCTCTGTGCTGAGTGCTCAACAATGGTGCCCAAGCTAGCTGCTGAACCAATAAAGACACCCAAATGCAAGGATCTCCAAGAAAACTAACCAAAAAAGATTTTGAATTTTTTTTTGGATCAAATGTAAAAAATAAAAAAAATGAACTCCACTCCTCTTGATTCCAAAATAAGCTAAAAGCATAATCACACACAAGATTACTGTGAAAGCTCTGATACCATATCAAAGTTGTTTCCAAAATTTGGATAATGCGAGTGTAATGGAGACATGATCACACAAGATGAACAAGTGCACACCACAAGATGCTAAAGCAATTTGAAAATAAGAAGATAAATTGCACAAGACAAAAATAGAGAAAACCAAAATCTGATTATTAACATGAAATGGCCAAAATAAAGAATACATATAGGAGAACTAGTAAGTAACTCCTCCACAAATGGTGGTCAAAGCACCCCAAGAATAGACTCCTCCACAAAAGGTGGTCAGAGCACCCCAAGAATAGACTCCTCCAAAAAAGGTGGTGATAAGGTGCCAAGAATAGAGAAGTAACTCCCATACCCAGAATAAGAGTATCTTATGACATTCTTATGACACCTTATGACACAAATATGACACACAATCTCTACATAAGCTAGCCTATCTCACGAATGTAGTAAAACTCCATGTATGCACAAATATATAATATTCCCTAATTAATAAATAGGGAAAAATAAAAACCTACACTAATAGAAATATGATATAAAATGATTTAGGGATAATATCCCCTTGTGGTGTAATAAACAATAGGCCTACCCCTAATCCATTTGATGTGAATGATCTATCAAAATATAAATTATAATACTGTTCCTTAGGAGGGGTTTTAATGATGGCCATGGTGGAATTTTATGTGAATTGAAAAGTTAGTGGTTTGGTATCTACAAGGGGATTTTTAGCAAGCTGATTTGTTGGTACTTATCCCTTTATAGCCTTTTGATTGACATACTTGATCTTAAACGAACTCAAAATCATGATCCATTTAGCCATGAGGCCTTGTAAAGTTTTCTTGGGAAGTATACACTTGAGAAGATCTAATTTGGAAATAACCATGGTCTTATTATTAAGAATGTAATGTCATAGCATTTGGGATGTAAACACCATAGCTAATTTTTTTTTAATGGGCTATAGTTATGTTCATACACGACCAATGTATGACTTAAATAGTACATGGCATGTTATTTTCCATTGTCATCATGATGAGTTAGAAGTTCCCTAAGGGCTTTGTTTGTGGTGCATAGATATATTAGGAATAACATTCTTGTCATAGGTGGTAACAAAACAAATAGATTGGCAAGATATTCCTTTAGGTGATGAAAGGATCTTTGGTATTCTTCATCCTTATGAAATGTGACACCCTTCTTTAGTATGGAAATGGATGGAATTTATTAACCAACTATGAGATGAATTATTTGATAGATTGAATCTTTCCCTATAAAATATGAAGCTACTTCAAATTAAAAGGTGGTGGCATCTCAATAATATCTTGTACTTTGGTAAGATTAACTTCAATGCCTCTTCAAGATATGATGAAGCCTATAAATGTGCCTGAAGTGACACCAAAAATGCACTTTTTAGAATTGAGTCAAACCTTGTATTCATGAAGCCTCTCAAATGTTTTTTTAATATGGATCGAAGTTCAACATTGTTCTTTTATTCACCCAATATGTCATCAATGTAGTCTTAAACAATGTCATGCATAATATCATGAAATATAATGGTCATGGGTCTTTGGTATGAGACCCCAATAATTTTGAGACCAAATGGTATAACTTGATAACAAAACATTCTCAAGGGAGTGGTAAACATTATCTTATGTTGGTATTTAGGCATAATATAGATTTGGTTATATCCTAAAAATCCATCCATAAGTGAAAGCATTTCATACCCTGCTATGGAGTCAACTATCATGTCAATTTTTGGTAAAAGAAAGCCATTTTTGAGGTAGGACTTGTTTATATCTTTGAAACCAGTGTATATTTTGATTCCTTTAGGCTTCTTACTTACTAACACAACATTTAATATCTAGTCTAAATAGTTGATTGGTTAGATGCATCTCAATTCTAAGATTTTTTTCAACTCTTTATTTACCAATACATCAATATGAGGATGCATCTTGCACAATTTATGCTTCATAAATTTGGCATCAGGATGTATAATAAGGTGGTGTACAACCAAGGTGGGGTCCAAACATATCATGTCTAAATAGACCTAAGAAAAGATGTCAACAAATTACCTCAAAAGGGTTGTAAATATTTCACATTCTTCTTTAGTGAGGGATGCACCTAATTTGATCCATTTTGGGTCATTCAGAGTCCCGATGTGGACTTCTATAGTGTCTTCTACAAGGATAGTCAATCTATCCTCCAAAATAGTTATAAATGAGTTGAATTAGCTTGTAATAGTAAAGTCTTCTATTTGGACTGGTTATTCAAGCTCTCCTAAACAGGATGAATCTAAATCTCCTAATGGTAGGGATGACCATGTTACAAACATTGTAAGAAATTCCTTAATAATTTGATGAAAGGCATCCTATTATTTAGAACTAAACTCAAACCCAAAAGCAAGTTAATCATTGGTGGTCTCTTGAGCTTCATTTGAGGAAAGGTGAACACCCCGTCTAATGGCTCCTAAAATAGGTTTTCACGAGAAGACTATCCTTTATCTTTATTTTTACCTTGGTCTAAAATCACCTCAAAGAGGTTTTTAATTTGGGACATTAATGTTTTATTTATTTATTTGTGGTTAAGGGTGGTTCACTCATTCTCCAAAATAGGTTGTAAGATCAAGTTTGATAGAGAACCCATATTTGAGGTCTCCCAATGAAACGTTATCTCTTAGGCTTAAAAAATTGTAAAAGGCCTCATCATTATCAAACTCATCTATAGGCATTATGGATTCTTATTGGTCCTAAGATATACATTGAGGGTGAAAAAGAGAAAGTGAGGTGCATCAGATTATTGAGGTAATGGTAAAATTGTCATGGGTGTCAAATAGATTAGTATTGGAAAGGTCTTCATAAATGTTATGATTGGACTCTACTTCACTACTAGTATCATCATCACTAGATGTTAGTATTAGAACATGAATAAGATATGTGGGGTCACTCCCAGGTAGTTTAAATTTGAGACCATAAATTCTTTTATACCAAGTTATAGAAATTGGCTCAAGAGTACCCTACTGATTTGGCCTGATCCCCCCTTCATAATTTTGATTTTTCATGATTTGATTAGGGATGGGATATTTATAATTTCTATATCAATCAACTAACTTGTCATTGTATAACCAGGTTTCATCATTTACAGGTGGGTCCTCTTTTTGACCAATAACTGGTGTGAAAATAGTAGGAACTGGACTATGGATCTTGCCTTTTACTTTTTGTTACCATTCTAAGCAAGGGGGTTTAGATTTAGGTCTTCCATAGGACTTGGGGTTTTATGGAAGCTTGGATATGTGGAATGTGTCATGAGTCAAATACTCTCTTAGGCCATTGGTTGAGATGTTAAAATGATTAGTCATTTCTAGTGGTGGAATATGAGAGGATGAATCAAGATTGTTCGAGTCTATGAAATTGGCCTTGGGCAACTCAACAAGTATTTCTTTGCCTTTTTCCTTTTTGGGAAATATATCTAGGCCAAAGCAATAGTTATAACTTTAATACTCCACCTATAAATGTTTTCAATATTCATAAGGCTATAAATCTCTATTGATAGTGAACTCCATTCCTGAATGAGAGAACTTGAGACATTGGTTCAATGTCAAAGGGATTTCCTGAATTTCATGTATCCAAGGTCTTCTTAGAAGTAAATTTTAAGATAAGTTAAGGTATAACACATGGAAAAGTGTATTATGGTTCAAAGGCCCAATGATATCTGGCAAGATTATATTGCCCTGTGATTCATACTCTTCATTGTCATAGGCCTTGATGGTGAGTGTTTCTATTTATAGATCAGTTGTCATATATCTAAGATGATTTATGAGCTTTAGAGACACAATTTTAGGTTTGATCTATTGTCTATGAGGACATGTTTTAATTTGTGCCACATGATGAAAACATTAATATACAATGGATTATTGTGAAGAGGGCCAAGGGATGACATATCACTTTGGTCAAAGGTCAACTATTGGCTTGGGGCTAGATGTCTAACCAAATCTTGAATTTGTTGGGGGCTATATCATTTGGAACTTAGGATTGGCTTATGAACTCTATTAGGATGTTCTTGTGGATGGTATATGTATGCAATAAATCCAAATTGGAGATTTTTATGGGTGTATTATGAAGTTATTCCATAATATTTAATGTATTTTACTAACAGTGGTATATGGCTTATTTCTAGCCAAGATAATGGGTTGGATGGGTTCATTGGCAAGTGGTTATGGGCTGGGAATGTTAATATTTGATTGTCAAGTTGTGATTACATAATCAAGATTAGATACATGACCATTATTTCAAGAAACCAATGGTGGAAAGGGGATAGATAGGATAAATCTCAATTACCAATGCACTTATTTATGGTCATAAGGTAATGATGAGATATCGATATAAGGTCATAAAATAGTAATCCCTAATTTTGTTTATGGTCCTAGGTTAAGGAAGGATTACTAGCATAAGTGAATTGATTGTAATTGCTTATAATGGTACTATTATGTTATCACTTGGTCTTGGATTGATGGTGCTAGTGGAAATGCGACCTCCTACAATATGTTGTATAATGTTGGTATAGTCATGTGCAACTATGTGGTAAGTTTGTTGGTTATTAGAATAATTTTGGCCTTAGTTCCTCCCTTTTGGTTGACATTATTTTTGTTTCTACTAAAATTATTGTTGTTGTCTTGGTTGTTGATACTATTAATGTTCTTGTTTTGGCCTTTATTATTGTTATTGTTGTTGGTTATTATTTTTATGTTATGGAAAAGGGTTTTGGTAGATACCCAAGTTTTGATTGGATGTTTAATATCTATTATCCAATGTAATCTCTTAATTTTCCAACATATTTTCAATGAGGTGTTTTATCTACACACAATGACATATATTATGCCCATGAACATGATTCTATTCATATAACTCTTTCTCTCTATACCAGTCTAGATACAAAACACCCTTAAGATGATGATTCAAAAATGACCAACTAATCATGTTAGCTATGACTAGCTTGTGAAAAAAGGATTCAATAGGATCTCTAAGATCACTGAAGACTCGATGAGTAAGAGAATTTATTCTTAGAGGAGGGGTTTGAAAAGGTAATGGCTTCTATGTTTTTTGGGCTAGTCTAGGTTACTAAGAGGGATATGCTTGATGAATGGGTTGTTGATGAGGAGTAAGTTGCATTTGGAATGTTGGCTAAGTAGATGATGTTTGTACCATTTTTAAA
The DNA here is from genome assembly GCA_037957365.1 of Torreya grandis. Lineage (NCBI taxonomy): Eukaryota > Viridiplantae > Streptophyta > Pinopsida > Cupressales > Taxaceae > Torreya > Torreya grandis. Next base: position 579,000 of record JARHVA010007588.1, on the reverse strand, counting down.
TGATGTAATTTGGTTACTACATTTATAACAACATTCTTATTGAGGTTAAATTGCTTAGATTTTTCATATTTACTAGCCTAGATGATTATCGATGTTTATGCTTGGACTTGGTTTTGGTTCTAATTTTGGCATATTCCTTGGTTTTGGTTCTGATTTTGGTTAGATAAGGTTAAATTAATAATACATTTTTTAATAAGGTCCTTTTCAATTAGTAATCCTTTATTGATGATTTCTTTGAAGGTATGTGTACACTGAAGCTCCAGATGATAGGATATCTCATTGTGAAATTTTTTAGTAAACACAATGGCCAGTTATTTGTCTAGTAAGTTGTGGGTGAAGTAACTAGAAAGTTCCCTCCATATCTATAGATATCTTTCAAAACTTTCACCAGCTTTTTGCTTTGCCTTAGTCAAATCTACCAATGAAATCTTATGTTCAAGATTGTAGGAGAAATGCTACAGGAATTTATCTAAGTCATCAAAATCAAATATAAAATTCTTTAGAAATTTTAGGAACCACTCTAAAGCCTATCCTAATAGACTTAGAGGAAATAAAAGAAGTAAATAAATGTCACTGTAAGCCACTAATTGGCAAGCAACAAATAATTCTATTAAATGGGCCTTAGGGTCTCCTTTAACCTTGCATTTATCAAATTTTGGTGGTTGTACCTTAGAGGAAATGGTATATATAAATATTACATGTTGAATGGGTAGGAACAGATGTCATATAACTTGAACTTCTTGGTCTATTTCCATACTTTAATGGTATCAATTGCATCCTTCATTTACTATAGTTCTTGTGCCAAGAAACTAGATGAAATATTGACCTGAGGTGGAGGCTGGGATTTCAAAGGTGGATTATCTTGATTGGGGTATAATGGAGAGATGGTTTTTTATGTAATATTTATTAGATGAGGGAACCAAGTAGGAATATGCATCTATAGATTGGTATGTAGTTGTTATAATTGTATGTGCTATGCGATATTTTAGTTTGGGTTTGGTATATAGGCCTAGTTTTGGGGAAATTGTGATTGTGATGAAAGGATATGGCTTGAGTTAAAGTACTATGCCTATTTAGGTTGAGTAGGGACTTACTACTAACTACTCAAACCTTTTTAAATAAGGGGAACTTGTTTTGAACTAAGGCCCTATCTTTGGATTTGTGGCATGTTATGAATAAAAGGTAATTGCAACCTAATTGGTTCTTGTTCGATAGTGGTACCTATTTATTGTGTAAACATTAGTTTTGAAGTAGAAATTTATTGAGTGTTTAGAATTTGTATTTGAATAATGGAAATACATTGTTTATAAGATAATCTTTATGATTGTAAAAGTGCATTGGTCTATGATTGAAAAGGTACATTTGTCACTAATTGATGAGGTGGAACATTTGTTTCCCCTATTGAGGTGGTATAGTGTTTTGAATTTTTTGAAGTGGTATATTAGATGATGCCTATTTTTTTGAAATGTTAGTCATCTCTTATTGAGTTGGATTAGAATTCATTACATGTTGTTCAGGCCAAGCACTAGTTAGTGATTGATTACCTAAACCCTGTGGTTGCGTGCTTGATGAAGTAGTTGGTTGAGGATTAGAGGTTAATTATAGTGGTTGGGACATAGGATTTACTCCCCCATAATATTTCAAACCACTCATGGTCTTAATTAAAATAACTAGTTGTTGGTGTAGTTGAGCCACTTTGGCTTGGATTAGAAGACACTTGTGTGTTATCTAATGTGTTTGTCACATTGTTTTGCATAGAAGTAGTAGTCACTTCTTCAATAGCTAGGATGTTTTACATGTCCCCAACTAAAGTGATTTGTGAAAATGGGTCTATACCCAAATTATCTTGATTGGTTAATTTTATTAATACTCTTATTTAAGGATCTAACTCTATGAGTAGAGTATTTGACATGGCCATGTTATTAAAATTATATACTAGATTCAAACAAGTTTGATACACTTATTGTATTTATATAAAGTGGTCCTCCATGAGGTCCTTTCCTATTAAAATAATATTTGGGTCTTGATATGAAAACAACATGAGGTATTGAGGATATATATTAGAGGCCTATTTAATGGTTCAGTTATAAGGTATGTTGAGATGTAATCTAACTATACTAGGCAAATTTTCATGGGGGGAGTCTGATATAAAATTGGCCCCTACCTCTATAGCTCTAACTAAAAATTCATCCTTGTTTACAAGTAAGTGATGATCTAAAAAATAAGGATTATATGTCGATGGCATAGTAACATAATGCAATTTTTGTTGAACTTATTATATAACTGATGGTATTCTAGCAAGATACTATGCAATTTAATCTTATTTGAATATGGAGGTGTGTGAACCAAATAGTGGGCTAAGGGATCTTGGATTTGTTCCTTATATTGAGTATTTTATGGAGGATAAGGATCCATCTCACAAACTACATCATCACTATAGGGGTCTTGAACAAAGTCATCTATGTGGCTATATTATCATAACATAGATTGTACATAGATCCACTATGAGTGTAATGAGACATATCTAAATCAATGATAATAATTCTAAAAAGAAGGCCTAGAGTTATATAAACTCTTAAAAATAAGGTCTAAAAGATGAATGGTTCAAAAATAGTCTAAATTGGTCTAAAGAATGGAGCTATATCTCCAAAAAGGTCTATGTTAAACTAGGTCTAAAATAGTCTAACATCAAATGTTTAACATCAAATTTCCTTCACATAAGGTCAAGTGGATGAATAAAAACTAAAATTCCAAATATAGGTATAAATTTTTTCAAACAAGTATAATCTGGGTTTAAAGAAACAAAGGTTTTTAGGTATTTTAGAAAACAAGGCACAAAAGCTAGGCTCAAAATAGGTATTGCTAAGTCTTTTGGAAAACAAGGCATAAAATCTATAATTTAAACAAAATGAGGTCTAAAAAGAAAGATATTTAATCTAAGAAATTTGAAATATTTTGACACAAACTAGGCATTCAGATTTAAACACATACTTGATCATTTGTAAAAAGACATTGAATTTTAGGCATATGGAAGGTAGACCACTTCCCTGACTTTAGGCACAAAAATAGTCTTTAAATTGAGCAAGGAGCTAGTCTAAGTTTCACAACCCAAAAATGAAAGGTAAATGTCTAGGACAAAATTATGTAAGGCATAGGCAAAAACCAATCAATCTTTGGATTTGAACTTGTCAAGGCTAACTTTGAACTTAATTTATAAGACTATTTCCTTAAAATAGACAAAAATATAGACAATAAATAATAGTATGACAATAATAGACATATATCTAAAAGGCACCTGTGGTTTTTCAAATTATAAATTGGACATAAGGCAACAAGTATTTGAAAAAATTCAAGAAACATAATGATGCTACCATGATTTAAAGGTATGACAAAGAATTTGTTTCAAGACTTTAAGGCACAAAACATGGAATGAAATGGGAAACACAATGATGACCCTTTCAAACAAGTGAGACACACACATAAAAGTTTGGTGAAGGACTAAGGAAAAGTAGAGTATCAAATGGATGTTATAATGCCTCATCAAATAAAGGAGTGATATGTACACAAGACTCATTTTTGATGTGGTATAACAAAAAATAGTTTAGACTCAATACCATGTAAGTAAAAAGGATAAAATGATAAAAACACCAAAGTGTAACATCCTAAATCTTAAAATTGACAAGGTTGTATCATACTATCAAATTATTTATATATAATTGATATTGAGAGTATTTTAAGTTGTTAATCCAAAAAGTAAAAGTGCATGAAAAATTATGGGTTTTAGGCCCTCTCTTCTCTCAAGAGTTTGTATGATGATATAAAACCTTAGGATACTTGCCTTGAATCAAAAATATGTTTGTGATAAGTGGGGTTATCTAAATTATAAATTTTTGTCTATTTATAAATGGTATCATATGTGTGGAAAACACTAGGGAACAATCATGTATTTTGTATCCACATAAACCATCTTATTATGAAAAGGTCTAGTCCTTTTCACAACTACTACATCCATCAATTGCTTAGTGTAGTGTGATGTTCGAGTTGCCCCTACATTTTGAGGTTGAGTATGACTAATGGAGCTTTTTTTAACCATTAAAAAAAAGTACCATAGTGGGTCACCCTCAATTTACATACCCCACCATGGAGTGGGGTTGAAACTATGATGGGAGATTAATTCCTAGGTCAACACTTCCCTAGAGAAATTATGAGGAGGTGATGAACTCCCACCCAAAAGCCAAAAATTCATGAAAATAAGACAAGTGGAAGGAATCTAGGGTCATTTTGGAGTAACCTAAATCATATATATTTTGGGGAGGGCCTTAAGACTCTCCTTACACACTTTTAGACCAAAGTGACAAATGTAAGGAGTGGGCATTTTTGATCACCCAAGTCACCTAAAGGGGACAGGGGGAGAGCATATACATGACAATCATCTTTCTAAAAGAATACTTCAACAGATAATTATAAAAATAAAACTCTTATTATTATTTAATTAAGGTGTGAGTTCAATTTTTATAACACCAAAACAAAATATGTCATGAATTTTGAGTCCCTTAGATTTGTTGTTGACAATTATAAAAACTTCAAATACAACTAAGAGATGAAAATAACTAAGTACATTTTAAGCACCAAATAAAATGTGTGTAAGATTTAACCATTCTTAAAATTTTCTCTTTCCACCTTAGGACCTATAAATTGTTAGAGGTTTTTCCTTTTTATAAGACCAAAATCAAGTGAGAAAATAAAATTTTAAATTTAGCTATTGGGTTTCTAATTTTTTGTCTTAGAGACCAATCATCACCGATCCATAGAGATTAATGTCAACTAAAAAATTTATGATCATTCAGGGAAGAAATTGATGTTTCTTGTAAATCATATAAAAAAGGTCTACTTTGATGGAAAAATGATTAATAAATGAGCTTAAAACCCAAACATCTAATGGATTCTACAAGAAATGGGTTATACAAACAACATGCAAATCATCAAACAAAAAATTAAGGCAAGAAAAATTGAGTAAAATAATTTTTATCCATGTTCCATATCATGTCTATTTTTCACATAAATATCACAATCAATTCACGTAATCAACGTCAAACTGTAAAATCGGCATTGATCCCTATAACCTCTGGTTTTCTTAAAAATAAAAGACATAAAAAACAAAGCTAAAAATTGAAACTTGAAACTTGAAACTTGAATATTTATATGCATATGTTAGAAATATTAAAACTAACATATCAATATCCTTGGCCATATAGGATACTTAGTCAAACTGAGTGTGCCATCATGTGAAAAAGGAATATGTAGAGTGGAGGTTAGTCTTGTGTTAGCATAATAAAGTAACTCAAAATAACACACTAAAATCCTAACACCTCTATCATAAACAATAGAGAGAGCATAGGTAACAAGCATTCATATTAAAACACAAATAAAACATAAAATAAAACTCTTTTACCTTCCTTGGGGTTCTAAATGGCTTGTTGAAGTGGATTGCTCAACTTATGCATCAAGAAATCTTCATTAATGAAGCTTTATTAGTTTCACCTTTCCTTGGCACCATGGCTTGGTTTATTGGATTAGGAATTTGATATGGTAACATTACTTGCACGAAGCTTATGGAGTAAATCTTTCATAATAAATCTACACTCTCAAAGCTTATAGATCAATAGGAAAGGCCTTATATTTATAGCCTCAAAAGTTAACTCTCATCCAAGATGAGTTAAGGTTGAGTTTAAACATGGAATGGGTTAAAAATAACCTTAGGCGAGTTGAGATTAACTCTAATTGAGTTTAAAAATTTCATGTAATTATGATTTTCAATTACTAGGCATGGCTCTCAAAATTAGATATTTTGGGATATTTTGGAAAAGCTTGACAACTCATAAAAGTGATGATGAAAAGGCTTGATATTTTGAATTTTTGACTTTCCAATTTTAGATATTCATTAATTAAAAATGGATAATTAAACTAAGAATTTAATTTTGTTTAATTAGATAATTCAATTTGATTATCATTTTAGTTCTTTCAAGATTTGATCAAGTACCCTGCTTAATGGGTCCATAGGCCAAACTAACAGTTATTATGTTACAAGGTGATTAGGGTCAATCTTATATCTCAATGCTAATCACATTATTTATCTCAATTATAAGGTGATTAGGGTTTAAATATTAATTATAATGGATTGATAAAACTATATTTATCCACCAATGTGTAATAAAGATCCCTAGCTATGCAAAAACTATGAGGTTTAGATGTTGAGTGTTTAATCAAGATTCCAAAATTTGGATAGCTATATGAAGTGGTGATGACATTGATACGTAGTTATTGTTGAATATTTTGAACAAAAGTAAAAATAGGTCAAACCCATATAGTAAAAAATCTATATAAAGGATTATTAGTATCTTATAAGATGTGTCATATTCTTAAATAGGGGTCATTTAATATGTCATTACCTTGATTACATCCATTTTAGCCCTTATGACATTTCTAGTCACTTAGGGTCATGTTTAGACTACTTAATGAGAGTTGTATAGTTTAATTTGGTTGAAAAGTATTCCAAAGTATCTCTAATTTTTTTTTATGTCATATCCTTGTCAAGAATGTCAGTCCCTAATTAAAAATTGTAGGTACTATGTTGAAACAAGATGAAAAGTGGCAATTTGGGCAATTTTGGAAGTTGTATGGATTCTAGAGTAGTTTGGCACATGTGGAAATATTTTGGAATGATTATTTAGCTTCCATAACTTCATTACCACATTTTATATTCCTTGGAAGTTCTGAATATGGCTCAAAACCATTTCTTTTCTCCATCGCTCCACTAGGCATACAAAACTAGTCAACATATCTTCTAATAGTACAGATAATACGAGAGGTTTCAGTTAAAATGATATTGTGGGATGTAATTAAAATTGGTTTATTTAAAATTAATGGTAGGATTTTGAATAATGGTTTCCTATGCTTTATGGACCATTCTTAAGAAGTCAACTATTTCCTTTTACATGCTAATCTCCACATCCTACAGGTTTTCTTCTTGTTTGAGTTGGTTCATACAATCTAATTATTTAAATTTATTATATATGATGTGTAATTAATTATTTCATTATTTAATTTTTTTTTAATATTTAGAGGTGATTTGATGATCCAAATACCTTAAATTATAGGTTTACACTAATGGACTTGCAGTTAGGTTTCACCAATTACAAAAGTTTTCCTTCCATGTAGTGGTTTCAGATGAATGTTATGTGATATGCTTCATGATTTTAATGTCCTAAAAATCACACTCTTAATTTAAAGATAATTTTCTCAAGGTCATGTATAGATCAAGGAGACAATCATGTTTCACACAGTCAGGTTTCTTGTAGGTACTCACTTATAGTCATGGTGAATGAGTTCTTGAAGATTTGAGAATGTTCATGGAGATTAAATGAAGAGTTTAAGAAGTTTGACACTTTATTATAACAAGATAAATCAATATAAACTTTCCAAATGTCATAAGACTAGCTGTGATAGCTAGTTCTCTAACACATAGTCTTACACCATTGATGTTTACCTATAGGTTCCCTCCATAGGAGATGATCATGTTGGAATGGAAACATTTGAATAGTTCCAAGTTCCTTATGGTTAAAAGGATTCATTTCAATAATTTGATAAGGTCTAAGATGAAACATAATACCACACATTATATATATGTCCATATCTCATTCCCACTACCCTATATATTGCATTCACCTATAGGTGGCTCTCACAGAGACCTAAAGGTAATCATGGGAGAGTTTGATCATAATGGAGACCTTACTTAAGGTATTCAAACGTTGAAGATGTCATAATAGTCATATTGAATCCATATAAGAATTAGTCATGATAATAGTGTCATGTTCAAGTGAGAAGGTGAGTTTAGGGATCCATTTCCTTAAAAACTCTAAAATAGATATGTTGCCTTATTTTGATCTTTTTATACTTTCATAGTAGGAAGTCTAGACAAGACTAAATGATCCTATCATTTAGCCCTCATATAAGGGTAATAACTTATATAAGAAGAGTGGGTGTTTGGTCTCATAAGTGGTGTAAAAAAAGCCTCCCTTGTTGAAATTCTTACACTATAGAAAGATAGTGTTCTCTATAGTACTTTGAACTCCAAATGACCTTATAGCCATTGGAAAGAAAGGAGTATATATTCATGGAAAGTGATCTTATTTAGGTAAGAGGGGGAAAAAGTGACCTAAAGGATATTCATAGAGGTTAAAGTATATGTTTTGACTTAGAATAACACCTACATGTCTTATTCTGATCACAAAATAGTCGTCTATAGGTTGATTGTAGGGTGACAATGTAGAGTTAAACCCAATATTTTAGGGGTTAGGTCTGAATCAAGGCATGATATAGACAAGTTAAAATGTGAGATGAGACTAAAGGAATTTGAGGAGGTATTAAGGTAATACATAAGGTCTAACATGTAAGTACTCACCTATAGGCTTGCCCTTTTTCTGAGTAGACACACAGACAACTAGTCAAGACTAGTAAAGTGATAAGAAGAAGATTGAGAAGAGCTAGCAGAAGTTAGAAATGTTTACATGATTAGAATACCTCAACAATGATGATGCCATCCTCATAAGATGCTCAAGATAGGTCAAGATCCATATTCAAAGTGCACCTATAGTCTATGTCTAATAATATTACACACAGTCAGTAATCAAGAAGTTTCTCTAGGATTTCATGAAATTTGGAGGTGTTAGGAGTGTAACCTAACCTTGAAATTCAATACAGAGGGTCTTTAAAACTTAATTGAGCTCCCCATACCTTAAAATTTATTTAATAGATAGGGGAAATGATCGGAGGTTTTTAGAGTTTAAATAAAGGTGGGAAAAGTTGTATTCAACATGAACCAACATGAGTAAGGTCTCAAAACTGTAAGAAGGCATCTAGAGAAGAGTTTAGGTCCTAAATGTAGGCTAGACCTATTAGGCCTGAATTAGGGATAAAGCCCTATAGTGTATAATACCACTTGTATGAATATTTGAGCTTCCCAATACATTAGAAGACCTTCATGAGGAGTATAAGGTGAGTTGGAGCCATTTTTCTATAGAGGAGGTCACAAAAGAGTCATTTCTTGACATGAGGAACTTGGCAACTTGAATATAATGAAGGAAATGACTTGAGAGGCCAAGTTTTGAAGCTTGAAACTATATGGATGATTAGCATGGGAGCTCGAGGAGCTAGGCATGATTGAAGATGGCCATGAATTTGCATTTTGTGTAATTTATTCAGTGTTTAGATGTCACAATTATATGAACAATCCTTAAGGGATAAAACTACCTAAAACCCTCTAAAACCCTTGATAAGGACCAAATGGGAAAGATAGAGAATAAAAGACATATATAAAGGATAAAATGAATTAGGAGATGTTTTTAACTTGTAGAGGACTCCACCAGGCCCCTTCCCATCAAGTTGGATTTTACCCTACTTGTATGGATACAGTGTAAAACTAGTTTCTTTGATAGATTTTGATGTTTTATAGGTTAAAAAGGGTTTAAAAAGATAAAAAAAAATTTAGGAGATATAATGAGACCTAATATAACTCCTCTTATCCATATATTTATTCAACAAAGCATATAAGTACTTATGCTTATACCTCCACTTTAGCTAGTCTAGAATGACATAATAAATGGAGAGTGATCACAAAGTGAGAAGTTGATAACTCCAATTAGGTGATATTTTAAAGTCTTACTTAAGGTGATGTGGTAGGATGAATTTTGAAAAGTGTCACATCATCCTATGTATGGATTGGTTTGAAAAATTGAAGCACACCTTTGTGCCAAGTGTGAAGGATGAGTGAAAGAAGGGTGATTATGAATGCAAGCAATGAGAACACTTGTACAAAAGAATATTGATAAATATGGACACATATAATTCATGTTTAATCCTTTTTATAATCCATACCTCATATTAAAATGATGTCAACTATTCCTAGTCTGATATGGAGTGTTCAAAGAAGGAAAAATGATGAAGGTAGTTTCTAAACATGCAGTTGAAGAGTCCTACACTAAAATTAAGGAGTTTCATGAATTTGAGGTACATTTCTCCAAAGATACCTTATATGTTATATCTAATACTTCATTCTTATATATATGTAACTCCTTCTCTCATCTTGACAAGTTTTCTTGTGACTTTTGGACTTCATTCTTCTCTCTTATCTCTCACTTTCTATAAATAATAGCCATTTTAGCTATTGTTTAATAATTACATACTATGTATGATAAATCCTTGTTGGTTTGATGTTATAATTTTCATTCTAATAATAAAATCAGTCTAGTTTTGAGTTCATAAACATATTTTCTAAGTGTGCAAAGTGATGAATGGTGAGATCTAGTTATTCCATCCTTACTTCTCATTATCCTTTCATGTCTATTATAAGTATTTCTCATCCTAACAGGTCATATAGAGTGTATCTAGTGTTTTTGGATCCATTAAAGTGTGCGAGTGTCCTTAGATACATCAATATAATCTCTCATCTACATACCTTGAGTTATCTCATGCATATCACCTATATATTGAAATACTTATGTTAGGACATCTTAGGACTTTGAAGCTGGTTTATAGGTCTTGTTTCTTAGTGAAATAAGTATGATATCATTGTGGAAATCATTATTATGTATCACCCCATTAAATTATAAATATTTAATGCATACTTATATACCTTTTTCTATTACCTCTCAAATTTTCACCCTAGGAGGGAGTTATTCAGGCTCCATTCTAATTGAGCAAAACTATGTGAACAAACCTAGGCTATGGGTCACCTATGGTGCGGTTGAACCTCTAGATAAGGCTAGATTCCTCTTTGATGCTTACATAAAAATAATAATAAGCTAATGCTTCATGGGGAAAAGGGTTAGAAAGAGGATAAGGGCTCCTAAGAAGGCTAAAAGGTGATGCACCAAATAAAAATGGGAAACCCCCATAAGCTTGAACCCATACTAGATCTATAGAAGATAATGCTAGATCACACAATATCAAGATACAATTATTTGCATAAGTGTTTTATAGAAGGGGTTCATGCAACAATGGACAAAGTAAAATAGGAATTCTACAAACTCTCACTCAACATTTATCAATAGCAAAAGAATGTGAAATCTATACCTGTAAATAACTTGAAAACACCCTAAAAGAGGTCAAAAAGGAGGACCATGGAAGAGAAAGATTCTCATTCACATAATACCATAGTGCACAACTCAATATACATAGATCCAAGTCAAGAGAGAGGTAAAGAAAGTCTTTATTTACACCAAGAGGTAGTTCTTAAAAATGCTTGACAAGGTCAAGTCTAATCAAGATGAACATATTTTTTAATATCTTAGAGATTTCCCTACTCTTCAAGATCAAAGAGTCCTTGTGAGAATACAAAATCCAAGAGAGATATTTCCAATGGAAAGAATGAGTAATATGGAGAAAGGGGATAGGAGAGAAGAGGGAACACATTCTCTAAGGACAATCAATGAGCTACCACGTATCAAGGTATGTTCCACCATCTATTTGGTCCAATCAAGACTAGTCCATCATCAATAAATTATAAAGAATTAACTCTAGTAGTCTTCAAGCTCTTCTCATTGGATGAAAAAGAGGCATTAAAGGACAAAAATTAGTTTTGCATGATGAGTCATGACTTTACTATGAAAGGAAACCCTTAAATGCTCTATAAAAGAATTAAATGATTTGAACTACTTCTATAACCACTAGATCCCTTTGATTTGATTTTTCATACCATTTACCATGCCATCTTCCACTTGTGTTCATTATGAGGACAAAATCCCCATAACTTAATTTGATAGAGCCATATCATACATGTTTTGAGCGGTGGTCTATCAAGATAATGGCCATGTTGAAGGATGAGTTATTTTCTCATAATCACAAATATCTGGCTTTGTAAGGAAAACTAAACTTAGATCCACTATAGATGAAAATCAATCCAAACTATTGGTTTTCCTATATTTTTAATATAGATGACACTCTGCATGATACCTAGTCCTTTTTTTTTGACAAGTTATCGACCTTTGATCTATACTAGGTCTGAAATACCTACTCTATCTTTATAAAGCTTTAATGATGCCATTTAATCCTTGAAAAGTTCATCCCAACTCAACCCATATTATATTTGAACTTGGTTCACTATGTATCTATCTACCTTAGACTAAAACTACATCTTCGACCCTTATTAGAAGCTCAATGGGCTCACCAACCAAACTAAGACACTTGGTATCCTCAAACTTGATTTGAGCCTCATTGGCTTCTTAACCTTTATAATCCCCACTCATCATTGATATGCCTACACAATTAAACACATTTTGTTAGATATTATACCTATTTGAACATGCTTGTGACATTTGTCAATCATGCCTTTGATTTCTAGATCCACTAACTTTTTTGACCTCCAGTCATCATTGATTTGAATATGTGATTAAACATGTGCCATTGATTTTCTTGGAACCACTATCATATTAGTCACCACTCATTATTGGATCTAACTCTTGAGATATCACCATTTTTAACCTTCATGCTTGTCCATGGGGGCCTACTGACTTATTGACCCTCGCTTGCCTACATGCCATTAGATCTCAATTTAGGTACTCGATATTTTTACACGTGTCACACCTAAATTTGGTTGGGGACCCTTTGATGATTTTTGAATGAAAATGTCTACTTTTAGGGGCTCAACTTTGATGTCAATGTGCCTTTATTTGACATCTATATGAATATATTTGACATTTATGTGGCTATCACTCATATGTTTGAAATCTAATAGTTATTTACCATATCCTTAATTTGATGTATGTGCACCCATAATTTGACATCCACATGAACTTTAATGATGTATACATGATCATCAATCTTTGGACCCCAATAGATGACTGCTAAGCTTGAACTTTGACACTTGCATGAACATCACTCTATTGGAATAATTTCTCTAAGATAAACCATTATGTTGGATATTTTACATAGGTATTTTAGCTTTGTTAGAATCATTACTATGGATATTTTGTCTGAGAGAAAAATGTCCTTATGTAAAATGTCTTGGATAATTTTCCTAAAATATTTGGGCCTTCAGTATTTTTTCTCAACTAATTTTCCCAAAATAATTAAGTCCTCAAGATTTTTTCCATGGAACATTTGCTTGATGGAACTCAACACTTAGCCAAAATCTATAAATATTTATATTAGCAGCCAAAATATATAAATATTTATATTAGCACTTTAGCCAAATAAAGTTCAAAACTTTTCCAAGTATAACTTAGTTTTTTGTCTTATAGGCTCTTATAAATTTATGCTTGAACTGTTGCTAGATGTTTGAATATTCAAATGAATTATGAAAACTTAAAGCTTATGCAGACTTGTTCCATGACCTTGAACTACTTTGACCACCATGAGAACCTCCTAAGATCCCTCTCTTTTCTTTGTAGACTTATCCTTCAAATATTGAATAATTACACTTTAAGCAATCTTAAATTATTTAAAAAGCTTTATGAGCAACATGAGACCTTGAGACCACTCATTCCATCCATAATTTTTCTCAAACCACTTGATCATTCTTTCTCTACACTAGGACCTCTAGATACTCCATTGTATCTAGGCTATTTTTTATATGGACCAAAAATGGCCAACATTTTTGATGACTCATAGGGAAACATGCCTGCTATGTTGGAGAACCTAGATTATTTGCCTTGTTTGATCCATTGGACATGGAGTCACCTCTCTCTCCTAGTTGATATGAAATGATATAAGGATGTCCCTTTTTAGAAATTCCTCTTGAATCAAAAAGACAACAAGAACAAAAAAACTTGTAATAAAGAAGGAACAACTAACCTATAAAACAAATGTTCACAAAGGAACTTGGAGGAAAACATGAAAGCTATTCTAATATGTATAGGGCTATAACTTACAAATATCTTCCCCTTGGATCAAATGGAAAATATTTAACATCACTCATTTGTGATGGACTAGGATGGAAAACACCTTGATTTTGAGAGCTCATGATGGGTAAGCCAGGATGCCTGATTGTTGACTCTTTTGGCATGATATCAAGTGGAAAAAATGGGACAAACATGTCTACAATATAAACATATTGGTCCATTTCTTCAAGGTTTTCTCTAAAGTGGATTATAGGGGCTCTTGCAACTTCCTTATCTGATGGCTCAATTTTGTTTTCTAAATTAAGTGCAACATATGATGACTCCTTTGAAATAGTGCTTGGTTGAATATCCAGGTATAGGTAAAAAAGATCTAAGTCATCCCAAAAGGTAGCTTCCATTTGGTCATCTGAGACAATGTCAACTTCAACACCATCTTTGATTTACTTAATCTAAAAGGAGCCATATATTAGCTCATCAATCCACCTAAGGCCTAAAATTTCATGTTTTTATGGCTTTGGATTTGAACATTCTTATTGGTTCTTGAAGATATCATTATTGCCTTCAGTGCACAATTCATCTTGATACTGGTCAAATTATTTAACCTGATTGGTGAGTTCATGTTCATGCTCTAGAAGAGGCATAGGTTAGTTAAGAACCTCTACCTGGTCCATGAAGTTGTGGTATAGTTATTTCCATGCTTCATTATGATCCTCTTTTTTCTCTATTTCTTCCTCTTGCTCGTTCATGAACTCTCCAACCTAGTCAACTATTTGATTGACTATGTCAATATCTATACCTTGGTCATCCTCATCTATATCTATACCAAATGGAAGATATTAGAACAAAAAAAATCCATTTTACCCTCAACTGTATCTTGAATACACACCTCTTTAATAATGAAGGCATAAATATTACTTTTAGGCTCTAATTCATCAAAGCCATGCTAAAAAGTCTGATCAAAACCCAACTCTTCTCCTTTTAAATGAAAAGGACTACTATGATGATCTCTTCATCATAGACACTCATGTTTTCCTCCTCAAGCTCAACTTTAACTGTAAGCTCCTCCTTTATTCTTTGTAAAATAGGTTCTCCCTCCATGAGGGAGATGGTGGGAGGGTGAAAATTTTCACCTTGATTGTATCTCAAGAGAGTCTCCTTCCAACTAGGAACTGTTGACACTTGAATTTGTACCCTTGAGAAGATGCTTAGATCTCCTCATCCAAGCAATAAAATGGAATCATGTCTCTTACTGTAGGTGATAATTTCATTGAGATTAATCTCTAGATTAGGGGATAACTCCCCTTGATACACCTTTAAATCTCATATTCCTACTATTAACAACTCAGGGGGATGAAAAGGGTTAAAATAACTAGAATTTAAACCTATTCTATTGGGGGTGATGCACCCAATATTTTCTCTACTCATACCTTGAACATACACTTGAGATAAGGATAAGTTACATATACACTTCACTCAATATCCACTTTCTCTCTCTCACATAAGTGTTTCACTATGGGGTCTAAGAGATGACATAGATTTAGGAAAACTTAAGAAATATGTGTTCCAAGAAACTCTATTGAATTAGCTATTCACTATATCTATAATCTCTTCAGACACTTCTTGTTGACCTACAAGAAGGAAATCACAATAATTAGGTACTAATGGAATTAACATGTGAAGGTAAATGGAAATTACACTTGCAAAAGACTAATACCAAGAATGTATACTTAATGCACTCTTTCAATGAGGTAAAACACTTGTCTTTATTGATTTAAGGTAAAATTTTGGTAGGGATTCACCATACTAGGCAGAGAGATGCTTAAATGAGCCAAGAGAATCCATATTTATATCCTTTGGGAGGGAGGTCAAGCAAAGGGAGTCCAAGAGTCACTTGGGCATGTGTCATCTTGAAAGAATCAGTTACATTTGCATGTGGGAGATAAGTGGGTGAGCTATGCCATGTCACCAAATGGGTCAGTTACAAAGAGTTATAACTGAACCAAAAGCATTAGTTACATTTTTTACAACTAAACCAAAGCCTTAGTTATATTTTCCACTTGTTACCTTTAACCTTGCCCTTTGGTTCCCATCGAGATTTTATTTTAAACTCCAATGGCTAGTTTTTATAGTTTGAAATTGACATTTTATGGGTCGTCACTCTTTGAGAATTTTTCCTTCCATCATTTTTTGTTTGCCCTTTTGCTTCCTTTGTATAGGATAAATTTCCCAAAAGAATTCCTTAGACAATCTTTTCAAAAGAATTCTTTTTGACTTTTTGTTTGGCACTTTTGGTTTTTTAAAATGACCCTTCGACAAAGTGAAAAAGGCCCTTTCTGAAATGAACATACCCTTCGACATCTTGCAAGTGACCCTTTGGAAGAGTTGAAAGTGTCCTTCAACTTTTGGAAATGATCTTCTAAAAGGAAAAAATACCCTTCAATTTTTTTTAAATGGTCCACCTTCCCACAAAAATAATCATTCAGACTTTTTGAAAATGTCCCTTCAAGAAAGTTGAAATGCCCTTCAAACTTTCTAAAAAGTACCTTTCAGCCTTCTTGCAAATGACCCTTCAAAAAAATTAGAATGCCCTTCAGGAAAGTTGAATGTGTCCTTTAGCTTGAAAAAGTATTTCAAAAAAGTTAAAACATACCCTTTAGAAAATTTGTCACATACCCTTCAAAAATGTTGAAGTGCCTTTTCAAAAAAAATGCAAATGACCCTTCAGAAAAATGAAAGTGACCATTCAAAAGATTTGTAAGTGTCCACTTTCCAAAGAAAATACCCTTCAAGAAAGTTGAAAATGATCCTTTAGAAAAACTAAAGTTGACCTTTTCTTGACAAAAGATACCCTTCAAAATTTTTTTAACATACCCTTCAAAAAATTTACCTCAAACAATTTTTCCAAAAGAATTCCATCGAATGAAAAGTTTAAAAAATAACCCTTCAAGAAAATTACTTCAGACAATTTGTTCAAAATAATTCTGACACTTAAACAAAACCATGAAAATAAGACTTCCAAAAGAATTAACACTTATCAAAAGACCAAAACAAACCTTCCAAAAGAACTAAACTTATAAATTTGTTGTGTCTTGTCAAAGAACACTTCTTTCAAAGAAAAGCTAAGTACTGGACCTCACCAAAGATATAGACTTAGATGATTTTTTGAAAATAGGGGTGACCAATTTTAGCCTAAAAGGCTAATATTTGGTCAACAAATTGGTGACTCAGAAGGGTAGTATGCCTACTATACCAACTAGATTGGTAACCTAAATAGTCCATTGGGCATGGAGTCAATTAAGGACTAAAATAAACTAGAAACCTTGACCATGATTTAGAACTTGATCAACAATATAACTATTGAATACCTCTAACACACAAAGGAAAGAGACAAACAACAAATACCAAAGAAAACACACATGCGCTACTTAGCACTTATGAAAAGATAAAACACAATAGAAATAAAACTAATTATGTGCAGCTAACCAGATATGCTCTTCCCCGTCTTGGATCAAAGGGAAAAATTCTTAGGTTCATTCCATGGCAATAAACCTCATGGTACCAGACAAGTGGTTATTTAGAGTAGGATCTTAGTGACTCATCCTTCTTTCTTTCCACCTTGATTAGCATGTATCCAAGTGGATCAGGTTTAAACATGTCTCCAACATACATGTACTCATCTTACTCTTTAAATCATGTCTCATGTTGGTCCTTCATGCTAGTGTAGTCTATAAATGGATCAATGGTTGTTATCTCATCATCATAGGCTTCTTTTAGATCATGGCCCTCTTAGTATGCATCATAGACCAACTCATTCTTTTCTATCTCTTTAATAATCTTGTCAAACTGATCTCTTGCTTCATCATAGATCTCTTAAAGAAGGGTGGCTAGTGTGATGTTTGAGTTGAGACAATTTTTTTTAGCTCATTATAGAAATCATCATTTTCTCACTCAAGAACTCCTTCAAATCCCCTATCAAAACAATTAGGCCTCTCTCCTTCTTTCTCAAAAACAAAAGTCTCTATCCATTCAAAATAAAGGTCTCCAACTTCTCAACAACATGCTATTAAACCTCATTCAACTCAGGTCCCATGGTTTGGTCATCATCTTCATCAAAGTAACAAGAAGGTTCATCAAACAAAGGGAAATAGAGCTCACCATGCTTACATTCTCCATCCCACATTGACAAGTGAAATTTATCAATATCATCTTCATATTGCTAGAATATTTGCATGTATGTGTGACCTATATCTTCTCCTTGAATCATGTCACCTTTAAGAGTCACTTCTTCAACCTTATTTTCATGAAAACCTCTTATAAAAACCACCTCTTGAGATATGATTTGACCATGTTATTCATCTTTGATAATTATTTCCACTTCACACTTAAGATGCTAATCACCATGATGATGTTCATATGGAGTACTTATGATGATCTCATCTTCATTCTCACTCATGATAGTCTCTTGATCAGCCAATAATTGAATTTTCTCTTTCTCACTTACCTCCCTTAAAATAGGTTCCTCTTTAGGATGGAATGAAATGAAGGGTGAATGGATAGGTTCATGAGTTTGAAATGCAAGATTTAGGGTATGGAAGATAATGGAAGGTGAAGGGAGTGAAAATGGAGCATGGGATGAAGGAGAGGAATTTGAAAAGAGGAAAGCACTAGTGAGCTCAAAATTAGATTGGGAATGAGAAGTGGGGTGTTCTTTGAGAAGATCATGAGGAAGAGGAAGTAAACATTGGGCTAAAACAATTGATTCTCTTCCTTCCACTTGATCAATAATTCATCCACATTAGATATATCTTGATAAATCTCTTTAAGGGGTGTATATGGGGCGTGTTTAGACATGGGATCTTATATTGGGTTTGAACCATCCATTAAAACTTGACTAAGTAACCTTATTCTTGACTCTAAATCTTCAATCTATTTAGCTAGATTCTCTTAGAAGAGTCTTTCTTGGAGATCATGTGCATCATCATGATGAGGAGGAATAACTTCATTTTCCACTTCATACTCTTGAAAAATACTCTTATCTTCTTTTTTACCCTATGATTCCACTATTTTATTCCAACTCATGATCTTAGGATTGGAACTCTCTTCTTAAGGACAGGCAACAACTTCATCTTTCTCAAGGTCTTGAGTTGGTTCATGATAGACATTTCTCCAACTTGGAATCTTGACATCATGTTAATGGGCTTGAGAAGAATGAGGGGCACTCAGAAGAGTTTGTACATGCATAGGAAGAGTTACTTAAGGATGGACATGTTATTTTCTAAAAGAAGTAGGATGATTTTCTTCAAAAGAGGGCTCAAAATCTAAGGAATTAAAATAATTAGTTTCCATAGAAGGCCATTCCAATGTCCTTTGCTATTGGATTGCTAAGTGTAAAGGATTATTAAAAAGAGTAGTTAATGTATTAGATGAATTAGAAGGTTGGCTCATATTATTTTGGTGAGCAAGTGTTATTTGATAAAAATGATTTGGTGTATAGGGGGAAGGTTTCTTTTATATAGGAGGAGGCTATTTTGGGATGGAAGAAGGGGTACAAGGCTTAATTCCTTGAGTGGATTGACTTTTCCACCTTACTAGTTTCTCCTTCATGGATTGCATGACTTGATCTTGCTTAAAAAAGAATTATTCTTTATTCATAATCTCTTTCTAATATCTATTTCACTCATTCAACCTATCTATTTCAAAAATTTGCTTCTCAAACTCCAACATTATCTCCCTAGTACTCTTGGATTCACTAGGAGAAGGACAATTAGGAGGGCTTCTTGAGGTGATTCCATGAACAACATGAGCTTGATCAAAACTATATGAAGGAATATAAGATCCACACTGCTTAATAATGGGATTATACATACCAAATATGATTTCTTGAGACATAGGGCTACTTGACCAGCTGATTCAACTCAGAGTTGCCATTGGTGTTGATTGAAATGCCTCTAAAAGGTTGATTTATTAAATAACACACAAATAATTCTTTAACTTCTTGGACAAATGGTCCCATTAGGTGTGCCATAAACTATTGACACTTGAAAATTTACACTTGAGAAGATGCTCAGCTCACCTCATCCAAGTGGAAAGATGGAATCATCTCTCTTACTGTCGATGATAATTTTATTGAGATGAATATCTAGATTAGGGGCTATCTCCCCTTGATGTAACATTAAATCTCATATTCATACTATTGACAACTCAGGGGGATGAAAAGGGTTAAAATAACTAGAATTTAAATCTATTCTACTAGGGGTGATGTACAAAATATTTTCTCTACTCATACCTTGAACATACACTTGAGACAAAGACAAGTTACATATACCCTTCACTCAATATCAAATCTATCTCTCTCACATTAGTGTTTCAACATGGGGTCTAAGAGATGGCATAGATTTAGGAAGACTTAAGTAATAGGTGTTCTAAAACACTATTTAATTAGTTATTCATTGTATCTACAATCTCTTTAGACACTTCTTATTGACTTGTAAGAAGGAAATCACAATACACTAGGTATTAATGGAATTAACATGTGAAGGTAAATGGAAATTACACTTGCACAAGACTAATACCAAGCATACACACTTAATTCACTCTTTGAATGAGGTAAAAAACTTGTATTTATTGATTCAAGGTAAAAATTTGGTAGGGCTTTAGCACACTAGGCAGAGAGATGCTCAAATGAACTAAGATAATCCATATTTATAGCCTTTGGGAGGGAGGTCAAGTAAAGGGAGTCCAAGAGTCACTTGGACATGTGTCATCTTGAAAAAATCAGTTACATTTGCATGTGGGAGAGAAGTGGGTGAGCTATGCCATGTTACCAAATAGGTTAGTTAGAATGAGTTATAACTGAACCAAAAGCATTAGTTACATTTGTTACAACTGAACATTGTTAGATGTGTCTTCCTATGTTTTTGTTCCAAATAATAAGTAAAATATAGTTATTTTTCATTATACCTCTTGTAATATAGTGAAGAGGGGTTAATAACATGAGTTGAGCTAGCTCAATAACCCTGTTTATTGCTAAGTGTTGCCTGCATAGCCAATACTCCAAACATGCCCTCAAAATCGCATGTATTTCTCCTTCCTATTCACGTGTGTGAAATTTTAACAATGCAACTATATTTTATTTATCCTAGTAACCCTCAATACATGTAATACCATAGTATACTTTAATTTTTAAATGTTTCAGATATTTGATTCAATATTTTAGTGTAAATGATAAGCTAAAATAAAACAATACTCTTTAATTAGATAGTTGTGTAATCAAATTATTAGGTGTGTTAATTAGACTATAAACTTTCTATGTATAATTAAATTTTAATTTTTAATCAAAACCTAGTGACACATGAAAAACTAACAATAGGATGGGCAAAGAGAGATAAAAGAATGGTCACAATGAGAGAGATATAGAAAAGGATAAAAATATAAACCTAAATAGTTGTGTTATAGTTGGACACTAACATTGACACTAGTGTCTCTAGTAAACTCAAGTGTCTAGGGGTTAAAATGCAAAAATAATAGAAAAAAGTAGGTAGGGATCCCTAACATACATTGGATAAAGAGTAATAAAATAACATACATGCCCAAGGGGAAAGCAAATCAACTAAAATAAGATGAAACCGAAGAGGTCCATATGAGACCACATCACTAGATATCTTATTCTCCATGAAAAGGTATATACATACAAGGAGACTATAAATTTGTGTACTTTTACCAAAAAATATGTCTAAAAATCCATAGGAACTATAGTAATTGGAATAAATAATGTAGGAATAGGGTAAATAATGGCCTATGTCAAACCTTGTGAAGAATTTTTTGAAGTTATCATAGGTGGAACAACCAAAGTAGGTTGAAGTGACTATGATAGTATAAATTATTGTAGATTATTACTTTTCTTCTTAACCTTGTCTTGGTTTAATATCTTGAGTGGGGAGGAGTGGAAATTTTAGTCCAAAATTTTTTCTACAAGGGCACCTTCTAAAATATGTATGAGGTTGCTCGTACATATGGGTTTCCTCTATATATATCTAAACCTCCCTCTTACTATTGTTAATTTAAATAATACTTTATCTCCTTAAATTGTATACTAAATAGGGTTTTAAATGGAAGGAAGAAGATCTCTTCATATAAAATTTACCTTAGAAGGAGTGGTTATCACTTTAATGGGGGAGAAAAAGGGAACTAACTTATTGTTAGAGATAGAGGTGTCAATACTATTGTAAAAACAAATAGAGTAAATTTAATTGTGATCTTGGGAGGTTATAATGTGTCTAGAACTCGTTTCTTCAAATCCTCTATATTTGGGACATTTTAAATAATTATTATCCTTAGTTACTCATCAATCTCTTCTTTTGTTTCATCATCTACCTAAGATTTCCTAGCTTATTTAAAATCATTTTATTCCTACACTATCCTAACTACATTCTCTCTTGATATATATATTTCAACACTTAGCATGATATCACTTAACTAGTCATCAGATCTTGTGATCTATACTTTTGGTTTGCAAGGTACAATGTAGTGGGATTGAGACATGTGACATGATATTTCTTGCTCAAGTGGTCTCTTAAATTCATATCTTTAGTTTCATTTTAAAACCTACAATCAAATGATATTATGAAACTTGGCATGTTATTGTGTAGTCAGATGGTTGCTTGACTATTAGGCTTTTAATATTGATATTATTTTAGATGTGATGAAATTATGACAAATGGTAGGGTCTTTCTCAATTAAAATATCAAAACTTGATATATTGAGTTATCAATGATACTCCATGAAACTTGGGTGAATAAATGGTGATTTTTGGTAATAGGTTATCCTATAAAGTATAAAACTAACAAACTTGAAAAATCATGATTAGGTTAATTAGTCAAATAATTTAGAAATAAATATCAAAAATAAACTAGCATTTCTATCTCAAGCAAAAATTCAAGGCATAAAAAGTGAATAAAATCATTTTAGACTTAAGTATGAAACTATTTAGGGTCAATTTATATCTCAATAGGGATCAAACATAATATTTTTAGGGAAAATGGGTCCCTATTTGATTTTATTGAAAATGTATATGTTGTTCACAAAAAGTTTTTTTAAAAGGCTTGTGTTACTACTCTCTCAAAATATAACCATTGAAAATTATTATCTTCCTACTTTAAATGTAAATATTGAAAATTATTCTCTAAATGTAAATGTAAAAAATGATTATCTTCACACTCCTTCATTAGACACTCATAATGATGATTTTATTTAAAATATTGAAAAATGTATTGAAAAAACCTTCTTCCTTTTCTCAAGTTATGAAAATGATGAAAAAATTAGCTTGTGTTTACTCTTATTGTGTTATCAATGATTCTTGTATGCTCGATAGTGGTTGTTTCCATTTTACTTCTATATCTAGTCCTATTAGTGTTCCTATGTTTGAAACTAATAATAAAATTAGATGTTTGAATTAAACCATCTATACTTAGGTTGTGCCAAACCTTGATATTATTACTATGATGAATTCCAAAGGTGAATTAAAAAGACAAGTACAAGATTTATCTCCAAAGTTTGTTGTATCCAATTCTCGGGCTAATTACAATGTTATATGTGGGAAATGTATAGTGCATAATATATGATTTTATCCTATCCCACATGGTTTTAAAATTCATATGTTTACATTTTTTAATGGGTATGGAGATACTTACATATTAATTACTTTTGTGATTATCTCTATAAATATGGTGTTAATGATAGAATATTGATTAAAACATTTCCTAGAAGTTTAACAAGTCATGGTGTATATTGGTTTCATAATATTTTTAGTGTCTCCTTACATAAATTACTTAACTTAAATGAGGATTTACTATCCCAATTTATCAATAATAAAGAGCCACATGCCATTTTTTAGCGTATTCCATTTATGAACCAAAGTTAATATGAGCCTATTCATTATTATATTCTTACATTCAATAGTATCAAGCATTATATGATATACCAACCAATAAATATAAATAAACAAAATTATAATTATTTTTCCTCTCAATGATAAATTTATTTTCTTTATTAAAAATATTTTAATCATATTTATTATGAGACAATGAAACTTGAGGATAAACTTTCACAATCAATTTTACGTGGTCATGAGACTTGTGATTAACATTTTTATTCTATTCATCATAGTAAAAGACTCAACACTAGCCATGATAATTCAATATAAATCCTAAACCATTAGCTATTCATAGAGTGGCATTTACAAAAATCCCTGCACCTTCTCTTAGTATACCAAGACAATTTTAAAAACTTAAAGATGGTCAAAGTGAAATATTGAAAAGGTTACTTGATAAGAACATGATTGTCTTAAATTATATTAGGTGTCATGATTGGATCCATAGACTAAAAACATTAAATTCAAAACTTTTTTGTGATTATCATAAAATAAATCATCATATAACTTGTTCAACCCAAGATTTAGCCTTGGGAAACACATATGAGACTAGGTGCCCATAAGAGACTTAGGTGACAATTAGGGGTTTTAAATCTCAATTTAAGATTTTTTTTGAGATAATACAATGTACGAGTTGTGTGTATTAGGGTCCATTAAATATCCTAATTGTAATATATATCCAAGAGATGCAGCACTACTAGAAGAGGTTCAATACTAATTTTATCACTAATAGAAAATTATTACACACTTTTAGTAAAGCTAGTTTCATTAGATATAAATTTATAACTCTAATTTTATTCACTTCACAATTTATAAATAGAGGATAGAGATCACTTTCTCATAAATAAATGTCAAAATGGATATAGGGTAAGGCAGAGAAGAAAATATTTCTATATAAATGGAAACACCAATGCTTTGAGGATAAAGAATGTGCTTATCTACAATAATACCACTTTATGTCAAGTTCATGATGGCTTAGGCTCTAGCCACATAGGGAAAGAGTCTAAAGGAAACATGATAAATGTTTGATTAAGAGATTCCTTTAATGGATAAATGTGAATAGGCCTATTGTTAAAAAAACATATTTCATAACAAATCTAAAATGAAATGAAAAATCAAATAACTTATTAAAAATAGCTAACGTTCATCCCAATTAACATAAAAATCATGTAGGAAAGCATGACTATTAGTCCTAACATTAGTTTTAATTCATTAAAATAGAAAGGAAGTGTACGACATCCATGAATCAAACACATTTACCCATAGAAATAAAATTAACATTAATATAATAGTGTTTATTTAAAATATATTTGACCCATTAAAAATATTATAGGATAGAATATAAAGATGAATAATAGGGCTCATCTCCTAGTAGCATGAATCCCCACTATGGGTCATCATGGCCTAAACTTCTTGCAACTAAGTTATACCAAAATATTCCATATCTAAGAATGAGTAGAAAAAAACTCCCAAGTCTCACTCAAAGAGAATTAGAAGGAGGTTAAAGGTGGAACACTTTCTAATTATTTGGGATGTGCGTCAATTTTTAGCAAAACTTCCACCAAGTCAAGATCACATTCTAGCTTATCAAGGTTCATGGGAGACTCTTGAAAGACTATCTCAACATGGGCCAATAACTGTTTGTGAACTTAGAGAGGTTTTAGAGGGATACCTTTACATTGAAAACGTGGATAATGATTTTTTTCAACTATATTTCCATCTCTAGATCTCTTTATCCCTGACCTTGTTGGCTTTTTCCACCTTTCTCCACATGACTTAGTCTAATTGGACTAGGTGGAATTTTATCATCTATACAAAAAGTTGTCATCATGGTGAAACAACATAGTTATGATGAATTATTTGATATAGGCCATCATCAACTTCTTAATCTTTTGTAAAGGCTTGATCACTATTTGCATCATAGTCAACCACTCTTATATTAAATTATTCATGATCCTAACATAAGTTTAGTATAGGTTCAATTCTACCATAGGCATGATCTTTAGATTTGAGAACATGCCCTTGTGAGAAACCATGACAAGCCTTTTCAATTTATTATCCATGTGGGTAATTATCTCCAACTATTCCTAAGTGAATTGTAGGCATTATTTGATCATGGTGAGGGATCTAATCACATCTTTGAGAGCTATGAAAAACTACACCAGGGCCTCCTCAACTCAACTAATTAGCTCCACTTGTAAATTTCTCTTCACCTATGATTCCTGTATTCTAACCTACTCCCTCATGTCTTCCCTAATATTTTTATTTAATTCATTAGCATATCAAAGAATATATATATATATATATATATATATATATATATATATATATATATATATATATATATATATATAGGGTCTTTAGCCATTCTTTCCTCTCAGTTGGATGTTCTCACCTTGGTGAGGGACAAGAGATCATGTTCAATCCTGTACACCACTCAGTCTCTTTTTTGAGTAAATTAATGCATGATAACTCTTTTCATGCTCTACATTACTCTATCAAAACTCACATTAGACCTTTGATTTACACTAATAAACCATTTATAGCCTTTATGTTTTAGTAGAGAGTAGGGACCTAGCCTATCTTGTGATTGTGGTAACTATTAGGTTGACAAGAGAGGATGAAATCAATATGGTGAAGGAATAGGTATATATATATATGAGGCCTAGGAGGAGGAGAAATGGATTGAGAGTAAGGGAGGAAGGAAGAGATGAGTGGAGGAGGATGGACCATCAGAGAGAAAGTAGGAAGGATGAATGGGGATACCCATGGGAATATTTGGGCATGCCATTAATTAGGGGTCATGTTGACATGTGGACCAATGGCACCTAGTAGAGGAGTGTTCAATACAAATTAAAAATTAAAATAGTTAAATTTTAATACTTAAAGGCCCTAGGTGATAGAGAAGGAGGACTAAGGATAAATGGAAGGAGTAAATTAAATAGAATTTACGGAGGGAGGTACCATTCAATTTTTATTCAATATTTTGGAGAGATCAACTGGATCTACTACCATGGTTGGAGTCACTAATGTGGTGAGAACCTAAACTTGGGGAAATAAAAAAGCCACTTTCTTCCTCTTCTTAAGTGTCACACTCAGATTAACCTATGTTGTAATGGTTGTAGGATTTATATTGGTAATTGATACTAGAGAAACATTCACTATAGAACTGGGGGCCACTTGTATGATGCACATAGGTTCACCTATTGCTAAGATGGTCATCAGACTAGTTGATGTGGGGACACTAGAAATTTTTACACTAGAGGAGTAACCACTCATACTAGTAACATGGTGGCCATGGTGTATACTAGAACTATAAAGATAAGAGCCAATAGGATCTGATCATTTCCTATAGTTTCATAAGTTTATGTAATGAAACTTGATGCTCTTAGAGATGAGGGCCATGTGATTGATACTCTTGAAGACCCAAACTAGTTTATGAGATTATTATGGGTGGAATAGGCTAAATGGATGGGAATTGAGAAGTGAATATACTAAACATGCCCCAATCTAATGGGAATTAAGTGAATTAGGGAGATGACATGATGATAAATAGGGATGGCATCATTATAACTATCCTAATAGGAGCAAAGAATCCTAAGGGTGGTTCAATGGGTTATAAAGGGATGGATATAGTGAGGGAAGTAATATTTGGTAGTTCCCCTTATTGGTCTTGCTATAGGCTCATTTTGGGGATGTTTGTTATGTCAAAGTTTAAAATCTATGCCATTAGTGGTGGAGTGGCTCATGGAAGTGTAAGCAATAGAGATAGATTCATAACCAAAGGAGGTAAACCTCAAAGGGAGAGGGCACTGGGACTCCCTGTATGATCTTCCTAGAAATTTAATATGAATCTACTTGAATGTCCTCCCTAGTATGAGTTAGAGGAGCATATAGGTAAAACCCACCTTTATTTAGTATTTTTCCTAGATTGGGATGACATCCCTTTCTTTTTTTGTATTCTACCCTCATGAGTACATCAAAATCACTAGTAGGATTTAAATGAATCTCATTATCCTCATAGAGCTCATGGTGGTATGTGATGTTGATATGGGCCACATACCTTACCACATTGGTGATTATGACCCCTCAAAGGTCTCATTCTCTATGTTTGTCCTTCCTTAGGGTGTATGAATTAATTTTTTATGCCATATTTCATAGTGAATGTGGATTCTTGTACTCATAGTGTCAGATGAAGATTGGAAAATATGGTCACACCTATTAATGATCAATTGAGTAAACCAAGACACCTTAAACCAACTGATAAGAAATTTATTTTTTTAGTGAAGTGGTTTAGGAACTAATAGGGTAGGAAGATATGGAATTTATAAATACCTTAAACCTAAATTATGGTGTGGTATTAGTAGTACTAATATGATCATATGGGTAGGATAATATTTTTAATTTACTCTAAGAGTCATGATGTGGACCTCTCATTTATGTCCATGTAGACCACTAGTTAAAAGGACTCAAAAATGTCCTAGATAGGGTCCCTAAATGATGTGTGTATAACTTTTATAAAACCACATGGACCATGGAGTTGGTAGGGGTCTATGGAGAGAACACATAAGGTTTATATGTGAGGGTGGTGTAAAGCATGTCCACAAGATAACTCAACATGTAGAAGTTGCCATTCCCTAAGTCCTCAATGATTCCATTTACAATATTTAATTTAATGAGGATCCAAAGGTCTAGGACTCACTTTCATTTAAGGATGATGCTCAACAGAGGCAACCAAAGGATGTTCATGTGTATGACATCATTTTCTTTGAAAAACCAATTTAACAAAACCATCCACACATGAAATCCTTTCGATAAGAGATGAATGGGGTAAGTATTGATTTCCTCCTTTCTGGTCTATCAATCATGATAAATGGACAAATATTAGAGGGCCCCATATATCTCATGTGTCTCAATACATTTATGATTATTTATAAACCAAGGTGTACTCTAGGAGGTTTTAATATTACATAAAATTAGTCTTAGAGATATGTATAATTTTGTTATGAGACCCCATACAATATACTAGGTCCTACATAACATAATGCACTTGTATGGAGTTATATATCATGTTGTTAAAGAGACCAGTACATGGGAATACTTCTAGTTTGTCAGTTGCCTTATGAAATGTTGAATTACCTTAGGTAGCTATCTCATCACGTAAATGGGTCTCATCCTCATCATCATTCAAGGTGGGATTTTTCAAGTCATTAATCACTTAGAGCACTTTGTTTTAGTACTCAAAATAGGTTAGGTATGATGAAAAGGTGGTGTCTTTGTATTTGGGATTAAGCCTAGGATTTTAAGATGATGTGATCATGGATGAGAGTTGGGGAGTTATTTTTCATGAAATTTTAAACGTAAGGGAAGCATTAGACACTCAAGAAGGCTCTAAAATTAAGGATAATTGGGTATTGGGAGTGGTAATAGTAAAGAAGATTACTTTGAAGACTTATAGGGTACCACAAAGATCTATTAATTAGTGGAATTTGGGTCTTACCTTATGAGAGTTTATTTTTGAGTTGGTGACATAATCCACTCTATTCAATTATGCATTTACTCAGACATTTTTGAAAATATACACTTAGTTTTGATTTGATGATGGTAAAGGGATGTCTATAAGCTTTAGTATCATATCCTAACTAACTAAGTTGATTAATACAAGGTCTTGGTAGTCACATGCCTACTTTAGCTCTTGTAGTACCTTAGGTTTCCTCTAGTTAGGCCATGTGTCCTCCACTAGTTGGGTATTTTATATGTGGGCCATGATAACTAAGCATAGTTTGGGTGTCACTCCCTTACCTTATTAGGTAATGAAGCAAGCCATTTAGACCTATCAAGTACATATGGTTATCCACTATTAGCTTATGGTCCAGCTTGTATTTATCCTTTCCTTTCATAGGTCATTCTAATCCATATCTCTATTTGGAATATGAGATTAACACATGGAAATTTGTGGTTAGTTCTAGGTTTTGACTATACCTCTTTTTTGACTTAATCAGGGTGCCCTAGTCCATTTCATTTTGTATAGAAGTGCCATGTGGTAGTTTGTGGTTAGTCAGGCTCTCTTGAGGTTCTAACATCTCTGACATCCTTGGGAGACTAAAAACTATGACATGATCCATGTCAAAACTTATCTCTCATTAGGATCTATCAAGGTTATAACATATTTGACTCCCCTAGGGGAGTGACAACTTTAATAGGATCCACATGGAAACTTATCACTTATCAAGTTCTCCAGGGTTATGAAATCTATGACATGCTCCACATGGAAAATTCTTACTCATTAGGCTTTCATGAGGTTCTAACATATATGACATCCCTAATAAATTAACAACTCTGACGTGATTCATGTATAAACTTCTCATGCATTAGGCTCTCCTAGGGTTATAACATCCATGAAATCCTTGGGAGATTGACAACTATGAGATGATCCATATGAATACTTTTCACTTTTAGGAATCCTAATATATTTATGAAAAGTGACTAAGTCAAGAAAGGGTCATGATGTCAAATCTAAGCTTACTTGTCTACCATCATAACCCCATAAACTGCCAAATAGGATTTTGGGTGACATCATCTTAAGAAAAATTGAATAACTTTAACTCCATGAAATTAGACAGCTAGCAAAAAATATTTGAAGTATGAGAAAATCTTCATATATATACATATAATGGATAAACTATTATAAACACAATAGAATATAGGGATCTCTATGATGACCCTTTTTTTGGTATGAATTTTGAAAAATGCTCAATTGATCAAGGAAAAGCATGATTTCAATATTTTACATAGTTAGAGGCCATGTGTGGGAATATATGGACTCCAAAAAACTTCCAAGTTGAGGGATTTTAGAGGGTTCCCATTTTTATGTAAAAAATGGGGCATATTGGCCACAATAAATTGTTACTTTGTGGGTAAAATGTTGCCCTAATGTTTATAATCTAGAAGTCAAGCCTCCATTATTGAAATCTGAGATAAGCAGATGGAAATCCATTGGATCAGGTTAAATAAAAGATAATATTCAACTTCAATTCAATAAACAACATACTAATATTTGATCTTATTCCAATGACCACTTTGTGTGAAGTGATTCATTCTTTTCTAATAACTCCTTTAAAGGTAATTATTTATAGACTTTAGTTACGTAAATTAATTATTTTCTATTACTTTGAATTAACTAGGAAATCTTAGGCACATATTAACTCCTTTAAAGCTAATTATTTATAGATTTTAGTTACGCAAATTCATTCTTTTCTATTACTTTTAATCAACTAGGCAATCTTAGGCACATATTACCTCCTTTAAAGGTAATTATTTATAGACTTTGGTTAAGTAAAGGAGGGATTAGGAATTGATCTACTACTAGGCAAGAATCTACATCCCTAATAAATATGACTTTAGTCCCACTCAAGGCCACACTCCATTTCTAGCCAAGATAGAAAGCCTGCAATGGAGTTTACCCAAATCACCCTTTTTTAGGAAGAAACTCGTATTTTCATGACATTCATAATTCCTTTTATTTTTTTGTATCTTTTGTTCAATCAAAGAGGGTTTGGGAACAATTTAGCTAATGTTGAGTAATGATTAAATGAGATCCATGTACCAAGAAGATCCTTTAATTTCTCAATGATTTTATCCTAGTTAATGTTTTTCTTTTAAGTTCTATAATGGCCTTTGTTAAAATAGATATTTCCTTAATTCACCTACTTAGTTATAAATCATTAAATGTTAGTTCTTTCAGATCCTCTAAGATGTGTTTCTTTTCTTATCACATTATTCAATAATGGGAGCTCACATTCTGACTTTCAACTCTGAGACTATGTTTCCAATGCTATATCAACTTTGAAGTGATTAGGTTCAACTGTAGGATGATTAATTCCAAGATTTAGATTTATTTTTATATAAGTTGAAACCTCTTAGCTCATCATGGGATATGGATTGAATATTTTAAAATTCACAAGGGAAGATGTGGGGAAAACAACATGAGAAAGGAAAACACATAAATCAAGAACAAGAAACCAAAAAAGCAAAAAAAAAAAAAAAAAAAAAAAAAAAAAAAACTATAATCTAATCTAATATATATCACCAACCTTTGCCCAAGGGTTAATATTAAATTGCTTTGGAAGGGTTAATTGAGAAGTAGTGCTTCAATAATTTTCCATTCATAGGTAATTTAAGATAATTACCTTCAAGGTCCTTTAATTGAAATGTGTTATACCCCAATAATTCAAAATTCTGATATGGGCAAATCCAAAGTGGGTTGAGTTTGGAATGTTACCACTTTTGTTAATATGCTTTATCTAATAACAAGACTAGGTCTAATATCCATAATTATTTTACCTTTCCTCTCTTATCAAACCATCTCTTAACATTTTTTTTATGTCTATAGAAGTTTTTCAAGGCCTCCTCTAATTGTATGATGTCCAACAATCTGGAGATTGTTTTTGTCGTGTTCCCCATGTATTTTTTGCATGGATTTTTAATTTGGAAATTTGAGGGTCATTACAAAGATGGGCTCTAATATAGAAAAATAAGTCAATAATTATGCTTAATTAGATTATTTTTAATCATAATCTCTTCTTCTCTTATCTTTGTATCAACAAAAAGACAATGTTTATATACCATAATGATTTTACAATAGATAATCTAAAACAACTAACCTCCTAACAAGATTGCTAATAGAATCTTTTTTATTTAGAAAATATAAAAAGATTATAAATTTCATCTATGTTTCAAGGTGAAATGGTGGAATAGATGGTGTAGGTGCACATGTAGAGTCTCCAACTGGTTAAAATATCTTTCATTTACAATATTTAATGATCTAGTGACCAATATTACATAATATCCATAGTGACGTTCTTATGAAAACTTACTATTGGGGATCTAGATTGCACCCTAGCTAGAAGAAAAAGTGTTTAGGTCCTACTTCCAAATCTAGTTCAACATAGGACTGACCCTAGGATATGGGTATCCTATAATGGGGTTAGACCTCTAGGATTGTAAACAAAGCTAGCTCCTCTGATGCATCATTTCTCTCATTTTCACTACTAAAACCTACTAATGATCAGGAAAAAGGGAGAGAGAGAGAGAACATGAAAGGGAAACCTAAGATAAAGATGGTGATTAACCTAAATTATGGTTGATCCACTCTAATTGAATCTTAAATGCCAATGAAATAGGCACAAGACAAGATCTAGGGTCAAAAATATCTATCATACATTAGTGTTTCATGAAGAGGTTCACTAAATGATCACAAGCTAAGGGAATGGATAGGTATAATTCAAGACACTAACTAGTCACAATATACACATATAGGCTTCAATCAAAAGATAAAAAAAACTAAACTTGACCTACATAACAAGATGAACTAATAACTAGTAACTAAGTGAGATCATGAATTGACAAGGGAGAGATTTCTACTAGATATGCTAATCTAACATGTACACACTATAATAAAATAATTAAATTTGAAGAATAGTCTTGTATTCATCTCAAAAGGTTAAAAACTCCATATTGGTATAGTTTAGTCATGCCTAAGAGAGGGAGTAGAGGGATATCAAGAGTATACAAAGGGATCCATTTTTTGGCTCAAAAGCCTCTATATAGTAGAAAGAGAGAGAGATGGGAATAAATGCATTAGAGAGTGAAGAAAAGTCATCAAGATTAAGAAGTGAGGTGGAAGCTCATTGATTTATTTTTATATACATGTTTTGATCAACAAATATACCTCCTTTTATCCCAATAATCATTGATATCCTCTCATTGGCTGAGAGATCCCACTAGAGAAAAGGGATGGTACTACATGATGACAAAGTTTATTTAAGTGGAATCAATGCCCTTAACTACTTTTCCAATTACTAGCTCACCACCTTGGGACCCTAAGTCTAGTTGACGTGTTCATGATGATCAAATCCTCCAATCCTAAAATTGGTAGTGCTATGCCACAAATGATAGTTAGTACCTGCTTCGATAATGATTAAACCATGTTGACAAGTGATTCCCTTTGCATTAAACACATATCTTCTCCATTTCCATGTCTAGATCATAGGCTCATTTTTAGATGGAAAACTAATCTAATATTATTGTTTTTCCTATATATTCCATATTAATACAAACTTGTAGACCACATAGTCTCTTTTTTAGATCTAAATAGGTCCAAGAAATACCCAATCTATCTCTATAAGAACCAAGAGTTACCACATATGTAGGTATTATTTTAAGAATGGTGAACATAGTTATAGAAATAACCCTACTTGATATAAAATTATGAGCTAGAGGTCCATATATAAATTTAATGATGGTATTTTATGTTCTTTCTACATGACTGCATAACTATGTCCCTTTAATGAAATTAGATCAAGATTTAATGGTGACAAAATGATCCTGCAAGACCTATTTCTTTTTTCAAAAATGGCTTTGTGACTTCTATCAAAATTCCTAGGCTCACCTTTATTTTAATTGACTATCAATATATGTATCATCTTATTAACATAATGACCTTTACTCACACCATCAATCTTGATCTGTATGATCAAGTGAGAGCCATCGATCTTGCCCTTGACTTGTCAACTCTATTCAAGCTTGTGTCACATGTCAAATGCACATTAGTTCTTAGGATTCACTATCAATCTATAGCCTCACACACTTACACCACATGTTAATATCAAAATCTCCTTGAATATTTGACTCATCTCGTACCATTGGATCAAGATTTATGATGTAATATAGACTATTAGATCTTCTGGGACCCACTATTTGAAAACCAACAACTATTTCATGAGATTAAAATTGATGTTCATGTTCCTATCAAATGATGTTTGCACAACCATCAAATTTAAGCTCAAAAGAGTTGGTTTTGCTCAAGATTTATTTTGATGTTAGTGTGAACATATTATGTTGTAGGTCTATCTTTAGAAGCTATAACTTGATCCTAAAATCTCACACAAGCATGAAAATTTCATAGGATGATCTTGGTATGTATAAATATAATTGTGCATGATCCATTGGTTGTATAAGGCTTTTTGATTATATTTATAAAATTTTCAAGTATGCTAGTCCATTCATGTTTAGAAGACATCTTGGTGATGGTCTAATCCTTAAACTTGCACAATTCATTCTTTGATCAATACTTCAAGGTTCTGATGGATTTTTAAGGTTTGTGTAACCTAGTCTATGCTTCTGAATGCTTAGAATGTATGAGAACCTTCTTAGATCCTATCTATTTTATAATATTAGAATTATTTCAAACCTTTGGCCCACTCATTCCACATGAACTTAGCTTAGATTTTCAAAACTTGGTATGTGGGCCAAAAATGGCCAACATCTTATAGGTGTCACATGCCTATCTATGAAAAAGAACCTAGACCATGTGCCTAGTCCACTACATTGGGCATGGAGTCTATAATTGGATCTAACATATTGACCTGGATCCAACATTGGCTACTAATTTTGCTCTAACCTCTTCTTGAAACAAACATAAGGAAAAAAAAGAGAATAAAACAGGATAGAATGCCTAAGGCACTTATTGAAAGGAAACTTAACCTAGAAAAAAATAGGGACAATAAACAAATGTGCCAAAAATTATACTTAAAGGAATTTGAAAAAAACTAACCTAATATACATAGCTTAAAACTATGCGTACCTTTCTTCTTGGATCAAAAGGAAAGTTTGATAACATTTTTACCTCATGGTATGAGGAATTAAATGAGGAATGCAGCTCCTTGACCCTTGGTCTTGATGCCTTTTTTCTTTGTTGTATCTACCAAATTCATTGGCATGATGATCAGTGAGAACTAGGTAGCTCCAAATAGGTTAGCTTTGTGCATCTAGACAGTCTCAACTTCTTCATATGGCTCCTCAACTATGACCTCTAATGGTGATCCAATAAGACATACCTATTTAATTTCCTTGGTGATCTTAATAATATTGGGCTTCTTCTTGGTTGCAAATTCTTTGACATAATCGAGGAGCTTTGTATATTCTTCCCAACCTTGGTCATTGTCATCCATGGTAAACTCTTTATCTTTCCTCTCAATCCCTTGATCCTTCTCAATAAGTGATATATCAATCTCATCCATGTCCTCTATATGTTCCAATCTCCCATCAAGACCAACCTTCTCATTCTACTTAGGCATCCCTAGAGTAGCATTATCTTCCTAAATCTCTAAAACATTAATAGAATCTTTAGGTGAAGATTCAATTTGTTATACTATCTCATCATCCAAGTCTACCATCTTAACTTTACCAATATCACTCATTAGATCATGTAATAACTATTTCCAATGGTCTTATTCCTATTAGATCTCATATCCAACTTGAACTCATTCCTACAACTCATCCTCTTTGACATTATGAAAGACTGAAACATGCTCGCTCTTGCCAAGTGGTGTCCTAATAATGATATCCTCTTTTGAATCTAATAATCCATCATTATCAGTAATGATTTTAACATGGGGTTCATTACTTACCTCTTCAAGGAGTGGCATAAGATATTCCTAATATGACTCTAAGAGAGATGAGATATATGTGGAACCTCCTTGGTCTAACTACTTGTCCTTAACAATCATGTCCTCCTCCTTATTTTGCATACTACTCTAGATGGATTTATAAGATGGAAATGACCTATACTATTGAGGAGGGATGGATGGGGGTTGAAATACCTTAGATTTTCTTGACTACATGACTTAATTCCAAGATGGGAAAGATAGAGGTTCTCCTTTGACCTTTTGATTCTAGTTTTCTTCCTCTTTCCTTTTCTTTAGCTCTAACTCTTTGATCTACTTATCAACATTCTCTTGAAATATATTATCTTTAAAGTGATTATTGGCTTGATGAAGATAAGTAACACAAGAAGATTCCTAACAAGGGATGAGAGAGGTTTGCATAGGTTCAGATCCTTCTTGAACTTAGGCTTTCAAATCTATATTTGTCTTACTTTGCCTACCCCATGACTTCACCACTTGATTTCATCTTGGAATTTTGAAGGAATTCATAAGGGTTCATGAAGAAGTATGGAGTCTTGGATTTCAATAGTAGGTTGTTCCATAATAGTTTCCTTCTTTTTTTGACAACTCTCTTGGATAGATATCCAAGAAGGAAAGGTCTGAGGTAGACATGAGGGACTTGACATACTCAAAGGGTCACTTGGAATGGTCTCTTGGGGAGGAATGGGTGGCACATAAGAATATTGAGGTGGTGTATATGAAGGAATATAATATTGGTGAGGTTTGAATTATTGTTCCTCATGGACTTTTAGCTTATTCTCAATGCTCTAAATGTAACCACCTACATCCATCATCTCACCTGTGAGATTTTTCCAACTTGCTCTCTCAAGAGGTATCCATTCTTATTTTATTTTCTTAATGACTCTCTCACATGATGAATAAGGTGAGTAGGGAAATATTGGCCATAATACTTTTATGTGCACAATTCTAGCACATGCTTATCAAGGCTTATTAAAGTTTGATTAAGTGCTAGTATGGATGGATCATGATAGGGTTGATGAGAAGTAGTATTATGATGGGCTTGATGTCCATAGGAATGATCAGGGCAATACTCTTGAATATATGACTAACATTGGTTCTCATATAGTTGGTGAGGATCATGAGGGAGGTAAGATCCATTTCCTTCATAATAAGGATAATGAGAAACTTGACAAGGCTCCTCATAGCTTTGATGAAAATCTTTTTAAGGTTGATTAAACTCATATGGATCATAAGGATCATAGTAGGGTTACTAATAAGGAGGTAGATACTAGCGATATTCACCATATCTATCAATATTGACCTCATATATCAAATGAGATTTAAGAACTAATTAAGACTTCATTGAGACATACCTAGTCTACTCATAACATGAATATTTGATTTGGAGTCACATTTGGTGCTAATTTGATTGCTTCAAAATGATGATTAGAAGAAATACACACCAAGAAATTCTTTCTCTTTTGGACCTTATCCCACTAGGCATGCCAAAACTATTAGGGATCTATATTACACCCTAGTTGGAAGTAGAAGTGTTTAGGTCCTACTTATAAATATAGATCAACATGGGACTGACCTTAGGTTATGGGTATCCTATAGCAGGGTTAGACCTCTAGGATTTTTAATGAGGATAACTCCTCTAATGCATCATTTAGCTCATTTTCACTAATAAAACCTATTAATTATTAGGGAAAAGGGAGAGAGAGAGAACATGAAAAGGAAACCTAAGCTAAAGATGGTGATGCACCTAAATTATGGTTGATCTACTCTTCTTGAATCTTAAACACTAATGAAACAAACATAAGACTAGATCTAGGATTACAAACATATGCCATACATTAGTGTTTCATGAAGATCTCACCAAATTATCACAATATGAGGGAAATGATGGAGAGGTATAATGCAAGACACTAAACAGTCATAATATCCATATAAAGGCTTCAATCAAAAGATACAAAACACTAACCTTGACCTACATAACAAGATGAACTAATAACTAGGTGAGATTATGACTTCACAAGGGAGAGTTTTATACCACATATGTAAATGTAACATGTATACACTATACCAAAACAACGAAATTCAAAGTAAAGTCTTGTATTCATCTCAAGAGGTTACAAACTCCATATTGGTAAAGTTTAGTCATGCCCAAGATAGGGGGTAAAGGGTTATCAAGAGGATATAAAGGGATCCATTTTTTGGTTCAAAAGCCTCTATAAATATATATATATATATATATATATATATATATAGAGAGAGAGAGAGAGAGAGAGAGAGAGAGAGAGAGAGAGAGATGGGGGAAAATGCATTATAGAGTGGAGAAAAGTCATCAAGATCAAGAAGTGAGGTGGGAACTCATTGATTGCTTTTTTTATGCATGCTTTGATAAAAAATGGACCTCTTTTTGTCCCAATAATCCTTGAGCTCCTCTCATTGGTTGAGATGTCCCACCAGAGACAAGGGTTGGTTCTACATGATGACAAAGTTTATTTGAGTGGAATCAATACCTTTAACTACTTCTCTAACTACCAACTCACCACCTTGGGACCCTAAGTCTACATGATGTTTTCATGAGGATCAAATCCTTGAATCTTAAAACTAACATTGTCATATCATGAATGGAAGTTAGTATATGATTTATCAATGATGGATCCAAATTGATAGATGAGTTCCTTTGTATTAAATACATATCTACTCCATTTCCATGTCTAGATCATAAGCTCATTTATAGATGGAAAACCAATATAAGATTATTGGTTTTCTTATAGATTCCCTATTAATACAGACTTATAGACTGCATAGTCTCTTCTCTAGATCCTAATAGGTCCAAGAAATACCCAATCTATCTCTACATGAACTAAGAGTTCACCATAT
Source organism: Torreya grandis (assembly GCA_037957365.1). Lineage (NCBI taxonomy): Eukaryota > Viridiplantae > Streptophyta > Pinopsida > Cupressales > Taxaceae > Torreya > Torreya grandis. The sequence continues at coordinate 539,818 of JARHVA010007588.1, read as the reverse complement.
ACGTAGGTCTTCCTTAAATAATAGTGAACATAGTTGTAGAAATAATCCTACTTGATACAAATTTACATAAAGAGGTCCATATATAGCTTTAATGGTGGTATTTTATGTTCTTTATAAATGATTACATCACTATGTCCCTTTAATGGAATTGGATTGAGCTTCAATGGTGATAGGACGATCCTATAAGAACTATTTACTTCTATCAAAAAAGGCTTCTTGGCTTCTATCAAAAGTGTTTGGATCACCTCTATTTTAATTGGTTATGAATATCTAACTTAGCTTATTAACATATTGACCTTTTATTATACCATTAATCTTGATCTATACGATCAAATGAGAGACATAGATCTTACCTTTGACTTATAAAATTTGTCTAAGATTGTTCCACATGTCAAATGCACATTAGTTAACAAGATTCACTATCAATATATAGCTTCATGCACTTATTCCACATGTTAATATTTCAAGATCTTGGATTGTACTCATCTCACACCATTGGATCAATATGTATGATGTAACATGGATCATTAGATATTTTGGGACCCACTATTTAAATCCAATAGCTATTTCATGAGCTTAAAATTAAAATCTTCACTCCCATCAAATTATGTTTGTATAACCATCATTGAGGTTCACACAACCATCAAATTTAATCTCAAAAGATTTGTTTTTTCTCTATATTTATTTTGATTCTTGTGCAAACATCTTATGTTGTAGGTCCATCTTTACATGCTTATAACTTGAGTAAAAAATCTCACATGATCATGAAAATTTTAGAGGATGATCCTGGTATGTAGAACTATAATTGTGTATTATTTTCTAGTTATTCAAGGCTTTATAAGCATATTTGTAAAATGTGCAAGTATGCTGGTCCATTCATGTTTGGAAGACATCCTAGTGATGGCCTGGTCCTTAAACTTGCACAATTCATTCTTTGATCAATCCTTCAAGGTTTTGATGGATTATTAAGGTTTGTACAACCTGGTCCACACTCTTAAATGTTTGAAACAAGTGAGAACATGTTTGTATCCTCTCCATTTTATAATCTTAGACTTATTTCAAAAATTTATTCCACTCATTCCACATGAACTCTACTCAGAATTTCAAATCTTTCTATGTGGGCCAAAAATGGCCAACACTTATTATACATATTATGTATATAGAAAGGAAAACTATCTTTGGTAATTTTATTCATGGATTTAAAATTAACCCAAAGATAGCTTAGAATGTCCTTGATTAGGTATGAATGATATGTATATTAGTGTATGGTTTCCAAAATTTCCTCTAATAAGCTTTGTGATTGATTTGTGTAATTCTAGAGCTAGACTAGTACACTTTGGAGACAGCCTAATGGACTTTGGATCTAGACTCATAAGCTTTGGAGCTATGTTGGGTTGATCCATGATGGGATGAATTATTCTTTATAGGTTTTATTGTTTTAAAAAACCATAGTATTTGATCATAGTTCATTTATACAACTTATACATTCAAAAATGGTGGATTTCCATGCAAAAGGTTAGAATGAAGTGATGAAAACAAGCAACATTGGATCACATATGCTAATAAAGTTAAAAGTATTAATTTTCTACTTTAGATTAGAAAAAATTTATAAAATTAAAATTCAAATACATTAAAATTAAGATTATTAGGGGATAAATAAGGTCATTAATTAGATATAATGAGTCTTTCTATGGACTCATCATTCCCCCACACTTTAATTCTTGTAAGTCCTCTTGCAATTTACTATCAGTTAGGATAAATTAAAAACCAAATCTATCCCCAAATCACATACAAGAGAAGCTATGAAATGAATTAATTAAAAATTATAAAAATAAACATAAACATGCACATAACATGATATGCTAGATTTAATGTGGTTCACCCAAGATGGGATACATCCACCAAACTTGTCCAATATATTATTTCCATCAATACAAGGGAGGAAAAAAGCCTATAACAAAACTTGTTACACCTCTCTACCTTTTCCACCTCCTCTCTATGTAAAAAATTCATCATATTTCAAAATCATACATCTCAGCCATATATCAATACATTTTAAGGTGAAAAACACCTAAACATAACTTCTACCATCAGATCTAGAAACCTTTAATCATTGGCCCAATTTGACTATGAAATTACAATTTAACAAGGCAATTTTAATAATTTTTTTTGCTTTGGGGGTGTTTAAACCCCCATGACATGAGGTATTCAAAGGATGGGATATACACCAAACTAAAATAACATCAAAAATTTAACCTCTAATCTTGGAAGATAATTAGGCTCCATACCTAACACTATCTTCCCTACTTGTGATCAAGCACTCACTTTTCTAAATTTTAGCTGAGATCATAGACATCGCGTGTTCCAATTTTTATTCATTATATTGTAACCATTTATGTCTCTAATCTAGTTCTCTCTATTTTTTAAACTACTCAATGGGATAGTGTGCCACATTCTTCCATATAGACATAGTGAGCGGAGGTATGAATTGATGAATTATCTCAACAACAACCCTAGATCTTATAAAACACCATCTAATTTTGGTGGGATAAATCACATCTCTTCTTTTTAATGGGATATTAAAAGTGTCCCACATTTTATCATAGGTAGCCAATGTTTCATTAAAATGGTGCTACATATATTCCTAAAAATCTATTATACTATTTTTGCAAAACTCATGGATAGTGTTATTTGAATGTTGATTGGTATAAAAGGCTTATAAATTGCATAATTTTCTCCTCTAAAATATGAAATTGAGTTATTATGCAAAGGGAAATAGTCTTTGATTGCTCAAAATATTCATTAGTTATTATGATCCATGTAATTTAGTCTTTTAGGGTAGAAATATTTTCTCTAATTTGGGATTCTCATATAAATAGGTTGATATGGAAAGAAGAAATATGACCTAACAAAAATAAACATAAATAAAATTCACACAATAAATTTGGTTATTTTATGGTACTGGTTGTTAAGCTTTCATGAATTCGTTTTCATCCTCCAATTCATGTGGTAGTCCATAGGAAATTCTTAGCAATTTACATCTAAAGAACTACTCATGAAGAAAAATACTCTAGGTTGATTCAAGTATTTTTCAAGCCAAAAGTTTCACCCCTAGCTCACAAATTATTTGGAGGGTAGAATCTACTTCTTGTTTCTCTTTATTTATCCTTCAAGATCTATATTCAAATTCCTATTTTATATCTTGAGTCTTATTAATTGTTGACAAGTTTTATTCCAAGTGGTCATAATGTCATGATAAGAAAATTATGTCAGAATCCCTTATTATTCTTGTGTTTTTGGCTAACGCACTTTATATTTCAAAAACCCAATCTCATTATCTTTATTTAAATAATGAATCTTAGTTTCTTATTGTTCTTTTTGTATAAATGAGATAGTATCTTCCTTTCCTTGTAGCTTCATTTTGAGGAAGGTAATATCTTCCTCTTGTTGGCTTATAGTAGCCTTCACTTTGGATAGGATTATAGATTGATGTAATTATTCATATTCATCATGGATAGAAGAGTGAGTCTCTTCTATCTTTAAGATTTATAAGTTTCCTTTATCTATTGGTTAAGATAAAGAAGATGTAATATCTTATTTTATATCTCAGTCAAATGCTTCTATCATGGTGGCCAATTATTCAATGTTAAAAAAGGGTTCTTCTCTTATTTATTCTTCTGTATATCTTTCTTCAATATTTGGAATTTCAATAAAATGTTCTTGATTTAAAATACCAAGTATCTCTGCAACATCCCTCTCTTGATCATCTTCCTCTTTTAATATAAGTCTTCTTATTCTCTTTGGTAGGGCTATTGGCCTAGACTCATCCCTCAAAGTATTTTTTCTTGAACTTCTCATCATGACCCTAGATGGTGATACTCCTAGGGTTGGTCTCTCTCCATGAAGTTTTTTTAAGATAGGAACTTGGAGAGTAAATAGTTTTAGGGTTTACTTAGAGTTAGGTTTAGACACCCTTGTTTTCAAATTCATTTCCTTCCTTACCTATAGAGTTGTATCTTCACTATAATATCCTTATTTTAAAAAATACCTTGGTATAAGGGAATAATAAACATGTCTCTTTTTTTCCTTATATCTCTTTGTAGCTTATTTTTTAGGAATGCTTCCCAAGCAACCTCTCCATATTGTGTCTTCATGAAATCTTATAAAATGAGTTGAATAAGTCCATGATGCATGATGTAGGTTATTATTTGAACATATTTATCCACCATGATCTGAATGGATCCATGTAAAAACTCATGAAAATTCACTCTCCATTCAAGTTTATGGAATCCTTATCCAAGGTGCGTAAGTATTATCATTACATCACAACTGAGATAACTATACTTCTCATCACAAGTAAAATACTTTATTACCCAAAAATTTAGCTATTCTCTAGTATTCTAGCAAACTATCTCTTTTAATTACCTTTGTTACACTTTGTAGACTGACAATAAATTTAGGCATAGGCTCCCAATTTTCATTAAATATATAAATAAAGTCTTTGAAGGTGGATCTTTCTATAATTTTGAGGCTTGCAGTTGGGATTCCTAAAAGTTAATTAATGATATGAATACTTATATAAATATTAATGCCTCACATCTTAGAATGGTTTCCTTTTAGGTTAAAGATGAATTCCTTGACAAGTTATATTTTAAATCCATAGAATTTTTGAGAAACTCCAACCAACCTACCTCTTTAAATATGGTATCAACCATGCCATATTCTAGTAATAATTCTATGGAATTTGGTTTGGATTTATTCATGTATCCCATCATGTCAACACTTATCAAAGACTATTGATACTTCAAAGAGGTTTGGGAAGACATGTTGCAAAGGTGGAATGATATTTTGAGTAAGGTATCATGTTTTATGTTATGATAAGAACATAAAAGAATAAATGACATGTTTATAAAACCTTTTTAGTTTATCTCACCTTAGCTTTAGAGATACCTCAAATCTAGATCGAATCATGAGGTGTGACTATTTAGAGAGGAAAAGGCAATTATTGTTGTGTGTGGAGGGATTAAAAAAGATCCCAAATACACCCTTATATTTTTCCTCATGCTAAACTATACCATCATCTCCTCTTACTAAATTTGATAAGTGACTTGAGTTAACATCCTCACCACTTATCTTTCCAAAATTTTTTCCCTACATGATTATTTGATTTATGTCATTATGGTGACATTATGTCACTTTTAACATTTTAGAGACATATCCCAATTCATAATTTTCCTTGGAAAAGACATTTTTAGTTTTTTAAATGACATTTTTAATGAACCCCACTTTATGACATATTCCAATTGTATAAAATATCCTTTCCAAGAAGGATAGATGCAACATTTTGATAACTTAAATTTAATCATATACATAGAAAAATAAATTAAAAATACCTAAAACTTAGTTATGATGTTGTATTTGATCCTTAGGCTACCAATTTTTTAGTGATGAAAATTCTACGTCAGTTAATTAAAAGGCATATAAAATATACTATAAGCACTAATCTTATTGCTTTGTTCCCTAAAAAGTTTCCATTTATGATTTTCAACTTTTCATATAATTTTTATTTTGTATTATTTTTTTCACTTTTATATTTTTTGGAAGGAGGATTACCATTTATTGGTTTTCAATCCTCCTTTACTAAACTTAAAATATCATCCTTTTATTATGATGGGAGAACAAGGTTCTCTCATATAGCCAAATTCATCTTCAGATTGAATTTACTTGAAGAATTCCTCTTTGCTTGGAGATTTATGATAAAGTCAGGGTCTATGTCCATTGACTAAGAGTGTTATTTTATAAACATCAATTAGTATAATATAAAATTATCCATTATAAAATATATTTTTGAATTGATAATGTCCCAACCATTTAGTACAAAGCTTTCCCTTAAAGTGTTAGTACTTTCAATCAAATAGCAAAGCCCAATCTTCTTCCTTGAATTTCATTTTTTTGATGTGAGTATCATGCCATTGTTTCCTTTGATGTTGAATAATTTTAGTTTGTTACAAATATTATAATATCATCTCATCAATTTCATTGATCTAAATAATTATATCTCTTTATTCTTCATTCAAATATATTCCCACTTCTCCTATTTTTATTAAAGTCTACAATTCAAGCTCTATTGGAAGCAAAGGATTCTTACCAAACACAATTTCATATGGTGAGAATTTTTTTTTGGTTTTAGATATGGTATTATAATCCCATACTACTTCATGTAACTTACTTTCCCAATCCTTTCTATTGATGCTGACTATCTTATTCAAGACGTTCTCTAGCTCCCTATTAATGACCTCAAATTGACCATTGACTTATGGATGGTATGGTGATGATTTTTTTAAGTGATTTGATAGTGATATTTAAATTATTTGATAATATTTGATATGAATTTATGGCCTTGATTAGATACTATGTCTCTTGGTGCTCTAAACCATAGCATGATCCTATAGTATAAACATTTAGCAACTAGTTTTTCCATTATAAAGGGTAGATCTTGGACTTATACCCATTTAGTGATATACATAGAAGAAGGTATTCCTTTACTTGGGATCATGGATCATTAGTAAAAAAAAATGCAACCGCCATTTCTCAAAAGGTATTATGAAAAATTTAGGATGGAGAGGCATTTCATTAGACAAAGTAGGTTTTCCAATCCTTTGAAAAGGATCACATTGTCATACATATCTTTTCACATTTTTTTGAGGTGAAGGCTAGTAGTTTCTTTCCCTAAGGATATTATAAATAGTCATTTTAGATAAATAGTGGCCTCTTCCTAGTTCATTATGGAAAGATATTATAATTTCATAGATCTCATCTTCCCTTACACACTTATGAAGTACTGAGTCTAGTCAGAATTTAAACAAAACACCATTAAGCCATTTAAAGTGGTCACTATTCCTAACTAAACATTTTATTTATTTATTAGTAAAATCACAAGGAAATTTTATTATGGCTAGGTAGTTTTCCATATTAGAAAACCATGGTGAGTGTGTTGAAACTATGAATGTTATTCACCTAGAAAGTTGTCAATTGGTTCATCTTCACCTAAAATATTTAACCTTGACAAAAAATTAGCAAACAAATTAAATTTTATTAGCTTATCAATAATTTGAATATTAAATTCCTATAAAATGAGTAACCATATGATTATCCTACCTCTTACCACTAGTTTATTCATTATGTATCTTATATTTGAATGGTGTGTGTAGATAAAGATTTTATATCTAGTGATGTAGTTATGGATCTTTTTCATAGCATATATGATAGCTAAATTTTCATTTTTAGTAGTGGTATAGTTTCTTGTAGTGGGAGTTATATATTTTTATAATATATTAAATGGCATACTTCTTCCCTTCCTCATCCTTTTGTTTAAGTACTACACCCATAGCATTTTTAGAGAAATCTATATGTATGTGGAAGGGATGCACCCATTAAGGACCTCTCAGAAATGGAGCAGAGATTATTTTTTATTTTATTGACTCAAAATCATGTTGATAATTTTTCAATCCATAAAATTTCACTATCCTTATTAAGAAAAGAAAACATAGGTACAAAAATTTTACTAATAAAACATAAGTGTAAAATTTTTACTAAAGTCCTCTATAAAATGTCTATAGTACCCTATGTGTCCTAGAAATTTTTAGATATCAGTTTGATGTTCAGGTATAGGTAGGTTGGATATGAATTCAATATTATTAGTATCAACTTGTATCCCTTAGGATAAGTAATAAAATGAATTACCATGTAATGTAAAATCATCAATATATACTTCTACATAGTCATTGGTTAAATCAACAAAAATAGCCAAAATTTCCCTTTAAAAGGTAGCTAACACATTAAACAGGCCAAAGGGTAACACTATATATGAAAATGTTCCCCAAGGACATGTAAAATTTGTTTTATATTTATCTTATAGAGCTAATATTTTACTATTATAACCACTAAACCCATGTAATAAAGATAAGTAATTATTTTTATCTAAGTTATCTAAAACTTCGTTTATGAAAGGCAAAGGGAAATAATATTTCATGGTGGTTTTATTAATATCTCTATAGTATAAGTATATTCTTCACTTTACATTTCATTTAGAACTATAAAAAGTGATGATACCTGATAACTATATGATATTGGGTAAATGAATCCCACATGTAATATTTTTTATATCTCTATTTTAATCATGTCTCTTAATATTGGGTTAATTCTCCTTTGTGGTTGTGTGACTAGTTAGGTGTTTTATATGTAGATATGATAAGTGCATATGATTGAGTGAATTCCATTCATGCCACTATATTCCCATGCAAAGTATTTTTTATGGTTCCTTAAGATATCAAATACCTTGGTTTCTTTCTCATTGACTAACCAATTATTTATATTTAACATTTTTCCTAGTTAGAAAACTATTTGATTGGTTTCAAGATAAATGCAATTTACATGCCTATATTTACTCATCAAAGAGTTGGATGTGATAGGATCATATGGAAGGTGGTTATGTATTTGAAAAAACACAAACCTTTTGAAATTACACTTGTTAATAGGCACTAGAAGGCTGTTAGAAATGTGTCCTGACTATCTTGTGTCCACCTAGAAATTCTCTATTGGATGGGTGTGTGTTCATACCTTTCATACAGAGTATATTCTAAATTTATTGGGTGACCTTCACAATATGATGTAATATACTATGAAACTAGATTGGTAGACTTTAGATCTAGACTGATGGATTTTAGAGCTAGATTGGTGAACTCCAGATCTAAAGTGGTATCTTTAATACATCTTGTTAGTTCCTATTCTATCTCATTTATGTGATTTATAATCACTACCATGGCTAATGATGATAGAATATTACTATTTTTTCTTGGTCCATCCTCACATACATGATTTAAAGAGTCTAGAGATGGATTTATAGGTGGGTACAAAGAAATTCATTTTGTTTTTATCCCATTTTAAATGGTCATATCTCCTAAGCTACAATATATAAGGGTCATAAATTCTATTAGCCATGGTCTCCCTAAGATCAATTGATATCCTAGTTTTTCTTTTAAATTTTAAGATAGATTATCATGAATTGTATAGGATATTCCCAAGATTCCACTATTACTAAGACATTATCTACGGTTCCTTTCAATTTAGTAATGGGATGGTTTTCCATCTACATTATTGTAGAAGTTGTACCCCTATCAGGGACAATGATTTTAATGCATATATTTTCATTACATTGATAGTAGATCCAAGGTATACTAATACATTTGGTATTTATTTCCTTATTATAAGCACAGTGATTACTATGCTTCTAGGGTCTCCATACTTGGATAAAAGTAATTTCCCTACTAATAAATCAACATGTTTACCATTTACTTATATAGTTTTAGGGCATTACCTTCTCCTCCCTAAAGATTTTATACACAATCCTTTAATGAATTTTTTAATTTATAGAATGTGTATTATGGATTATAAAAATGGTATTTTAATATTCAATTTTATCAATTATTAGACTAAATCAAATTCACCTTTGTGCCCAACTTCTTGAAGTCATTTTGGGAAAGGAATGGTTGGAGGAACTGTACTGGTTTATTTAGGCCATTATTTTTTATCATTATGTTTTTATTTGTCAGATCAATAAGAAGGTATAGTTTATCATTTGGGATTTTAGTTATGGTGATTTGTTGGTTATTTAATCTCTTACTTGATCTCAACTAGACATTCTTACAATTAAGAACACCAACCCCCATGGTTCCTTGTTGTTAAATACCATAGAGAAGAGTTATTTGTATAGGTAGTTAGGGATAAGTTACATGTTCATTATGGAGGATGAGTGGTAGAGGTAAACATCAATAATTATTTTTGTGGAAACCTCCTTTATATATTAAAGGCTCGTTGGGTACCCATTCTTGGTTTTCCCATCACTACTAATTAGATTTAGACATCCATGGTTATCGATGAGGTTGGGACATCCATGGTTGTGGTGTTCATTCTTTTGGACCATATATTGGTAGTCTACATGATTGTGGAGGTGGTTGTCCATCCCATAATCATCTATGGGTTAGAAGGAGCTCTTGGAATAAATTAGTTCTAGTTTTGATTGTGGAAAAATTGATTTATATATCTCTATATATAGTTGAGCTCTTATGTTTGTTGGATATATTATTTCATTTTACTTTGTAGGATAGGTATGAGTTCAAAATTTTTAGTTTCATGATCACCTATATCATAGATCCCATGCATATCAATCATGTCTATAGGAAAATCATCAAGGACATGATTCAACCTACATTTAGGGAAATACATGGTTAGTGGATCAATGGAAGATTTAGATTTTACTTGTAGGACATCTAGTATAGTGGTTAGTTGAACCAAAATGTTTATTTTGAGGTCTAAAGATTCCTTCATGATTTATCCTACTTCTTTGATAAATTTTCTTGTTTTTAGTTTCCTAATACTTCCTTTTTTTCTTGAATAACTTTTACATGAATTAGCAATTTTATTGAGAGTGATTTTGTTTACATCTCCCCTTCCCATCAAGTTGAAATATTATTTTTCCTCATCTTATAATCCTTTTAAGAATACTATTTTTTAAGGTCCCAATTCATTTCATAACCACATCTTATGTGGATAAAGAAGAAATAGTCTAGGTAATCCTCCAAATTTTCTTCTTCATTTTTCTTTATCAAAAAGACTTCTTCTTTTCTATTTCTTCCCATGAAATAGTCTTAGTATTTATCTAGGAATACACTTTCCATTTCATCCCAAGTATAAATGGAATTGGGTTGCAAACCCACAGACCACATCATAGCTACATCCTTAAGTGTAGAAGGAGACAAATTCAACATTCGATTATATGTGTTATAATCATAGGTTTGACATAAGACCTTAAAATCAAACAAAAATAAATTAGGGTCTTTTTTTGACATCCCCTTGAAAGTATGCAATATAGATGGGGATATGTTTTTCATCAAGGAATTTTCATCTAGATCTAGGATAATGGGATATGGTGAATGTTCTCTCTATTTGTTAAGATCCATTTTACCTAGTTCTATTTTGTGGGTTTAGTATATTTATGAGATTGTCTCCCATTTCTTCCCAATCAACATTATAAAGAAATTTCATGAGAGGTGTTGAATCATCAGAAGTGGATGGAAGGTTACTTGAATGGGACTCAATACTTTGGTTGAATATATCTATTAGCCTAGATATCCTTTCAAAGGATTCACCTACCTATGATGATTGTTTCCAAAGTATAGGTGAGGCTATCTTTGATTCCTCCTCAATAGTATGAAGAGTTTCCATGAGTTATTTTCCAAAAATTTCTTTTAACTCACCTTCTTGTTATTTTAGGGTTTTTATGAATATATATTACTATTTAATCTCATATTCTATTCATATTTTTTTTTATGTTTCTATGGAAATTCTTGTTTTAATTAAATTCTAGTTGTATGATTTCTTACCTTATTGAAACCCAAAAAATATTTGGTAATGGTGTAAAAAATGATGTGTGTCATCAATATATTCATCTAGATCAAATAGACTTAGTTGATGTCACATTAAACTATATCTAGTGTCCAATGGCAGTCAGTAGTAAGGTGTTAAAAATAGTAACTAACAATTATCTCCTTGAGGGGAGTTATGGATCAGTTATCCCTAAATATCTACTCTAGTTTATTGAATGAATTCTAACATATTATTTATAAATTAAACACACTTTACTTAATTGAAAATGTTGAAAAGTAAATTATAAATAAACATATTTATTGCAAAGGAAATTACTTGGAAATAAACACAATTTGATGTTTTAAGGAAAACACACATTAATCTATTGGAATTATGCATTGAATTAAATTCTTAGAGAGGAAATGTTGAAATCAAATATATAAAAAGTAATTTGTTATAGGAATACACACAAAAACCTATAAATTAGATCAAAGCATACATTTAATATTAAAGACTAAAAATATTAAGTAATAATAGTACAAAGCATGCCATACCATATTTAATATCTTGTTTCCTCAGTTGAGTGGGCCCTTTTCTCCCTTAGAACATGATATAAGTCAACACCTAAATCTTCATAAACATCAAATATTCATTAACTTCTGAAATGATTACAATATATAAGAATGCACCAATAATTGTGATTAATTATATGATTTTTACTTATTATTTCCTCTCCTCTCCTCTTCATATAAAAAAAAGATATAATTTATATACCACACTAAATTTACAACAACTGATCTAAAATAACTAACCTTCTAACAAGATTACTGACATTATCTTGTTTATTATCAAAATAGAAAAAGGTTATAGCTTTCTTCCATGTTTCAAGGTGAAATGGTGGAAGAGATGGTGTAGGTGCACATGTAGAGTCTTCAACTAGTTATGATATATTTTAGTTACAATATTGTATAATCTAGTAACCAATCTTCCATAATATACATAGTGACATTTTTACAAACTCCTTACTACAGATATTATGTATATAAACATGAGTATTATCTTTGGTAAATTTTTACATTAATTTAGAATTAGCCCAAATATATATTGGAATGTCCTTAATCATATATGAATGCTATGTTTATTAGGGTATGGTATCCAAAATGTCCTCCAACAAGATTTATGACTGATTTACATAACTCTAGAGCCAAGCTAGTGCACTCTGGATCTAGCCTAACTCTAGAGCTAGACTAGTGAACTTTGGACCTATGTTGGGCTGATCCATGTTGAATAGGTCATATTCAATCATAGTATGCTTATACAACCTATACATACAAAACTGGTGGATTTTCATGCAAAGGGTTAGAATGAAGTAGTGAAAAAGAGAAACATTGACTCACACATACAAATTAAGGTAAAAGTATTAATTTTATACTTTAGATTAGAATTTTTTATAAAATTCAAATTAAAATAAATTAAAATGAAGATTATTAGGGGATAAATAGGGTCATTACTTGGTTATAATGAGGCATTCTATAGATTCATTAGAATCTAATTAAGTTGAGTCCCCATTAGGTAATGGTTTATCTTTGATAAAAAAATGTAAAGGATTAAAATCATGAACATATTATTTAAAAAAGTTATTACATTGGTTAAATGGATGTACATGGGCATGGACATCCTTAAAAATAGTGGGTCAATAATAACCCACTTACAACTTTTTTTGAATAATGACATTCTTGAAAATGTGGCCACTACCCATGTTTTAATGAAAGATGGTCATGACTTCCTTGGACTCCTCATTTGATAGGACATAAGGTAGATGTATTCATAATTATTTTGATAGAGAATTCCTTTCTTTAGTATGTAATGGGATGATTTGATCTTGAGAGTTATTTTCTATGTTTGATTGAGTCCTAGGGTTGGACTCCCATAAAGAAAGCAATGTATGACTAGGGAATAATAGTCTAGGTGGAACACTAATGATATTTATAATTTGGGTTCAATAATACTAGGGTCAATATAAATTATAAACTAAGTGAGACCCTATCCTCATACCTAATTACTAGGCTTGATATTGAGATCATATTATTATAATTTGTCCATCCACTAACCCCTATATTCTCCCAATTTTTTATGACCCAACATGATCTCTATGATATGAACTACGATAATTACATGCACCTCATTTCTAAGAATATAGTGCCTAAACTTATTCATAACCTTAACCAAGGCATATGCATTTTTATCCAAGGTATAATAATTCAAATCTTCTTCCTTCAATTTCATACTCATGAAAGTGATCAAGTGTTCTTCTCCATCTCGATTTTGGGTTAACACCACAACTATGGTATGATCAAAAAGAAAAGAAGAGAGGTAGAAATATTTGGTGTAGTTAGGGATTATTGACACAAGTGCTTCCATGATGGAATTTTTGATATCCTAGAAGGATTTATTTATTTTAATATTCCATTCCAATTTAAACTCCTACTTTACCATTATATTCAAAGGCTTAACAATCTCATCAAAACCCAAAATAAACTTGTGCAAAAAGTTAATCTCATCACATAAATATTTTAATTCCTTTTTACTATTGGGTATAGGTTGTATGTAAAAAGAAATGAAACTGATCTATTAATCAATCCTATATTGGAGAAGAAAAATCCTACTTAAACTTTCAATTGTTGATACATTAGATATTTTATGTCATGACCAAGATGGACCTACTAGACCTAACCAAGGGATCTCTTACTAAAATAATATCACTAGAGAGGGTTACAAATCCTCTAGTTAAAAAACACTATGCAATAACCCTATCTAGGTCTTATGTTTTTATATTCACTAAGTAAATGATAAGTAAAGTAAAATTTAATCTAGTGCTCACCAAAGATTGTGGCGCAAAGTGGGGTTAATAAACATAAAATCTAAACATACATAGAAGATATATACTCATCTCAATGTATAATAAATCCTAATATATGGGAGATAAGTAAAAATGTAAATATATCTACTCTTATAAAGGAGGAATAAAGTTGGGAATACTTACCTTTGAAGATGAAGCTACCGATCCTCAATATTTCCATTGGTTAAGGTGATTCACTAGAGGTTGTTGTGGTATGTAAGGATAAAAAGGATAAGTTAGCTCTAGGATACATAACTTCTCTATGCATCTAAAATAATTATCCATAAGACAAGATCCATATCTCCAAATAAATTATTGAAACCTTAAGATATGCTCCTCAAGTATAATGGTGGATAAGTAGATGCAAAATATATATTATTATTTTCTCTTCTCTTTATAAATAACATAAATAGATGTGTATATATAGGTGAATATAACCATAAACCTTTCTAAACGTTTCACCAACATGGTCCCAATTGAATATGTATATTTATTGATAATTAAAATTAGTTCTTGGTATAGGTTGACCAAGGGTTGACTTAGACCCTAAATGTGTTTTAGCAAGTTGAGTACAAGGTCAATGGGGTTGATAGTATAATGTCAACCATCAAAAAAGGGTTTTAGGCTTAATAAGGGGATAATGAAGGTGGTAAGTGGTTTGAGGAGTGTGAAAGAGAGGAGATAAGGCTTAATTAATTGTCAAGGAGAAGTTTGGATTGATAAAAAGTGGTGCTATAGGTGAAACTAATCCTGTGAAGCACCAATGGTCTATCCACCCCTTTCCTGGTGTACCCTTTAAGGCATGCACTCAAAGAGATTAATACTTGATGGGTTTTTACAATAGGTAAAGCATCAATAATTGATAAAAGATTAAAAATATTATGTTTATAAATATGACCCACTTTAATCTCATCATGTATCACATAAGTGTAACAAGAGATGGTGCTTTGGGAAAAGAACATAAAAACACATAACATTGAATATAAATAAATTGAATTAAGAAACAATTAAAATAAATGAAAGGATATAATTTAAAAACACATACCTTTACTTACCTTAGTTTTATAGATAAATAATGAGATGAAATAAATGTGAAGGTGTTCAATGTAGGGAACATTAGGTGAACTTGTAGAAGTTAGCAAAAAGAGTGAAAATTGATTTTTTTAAAAATATACATGTAATATGTGAAAACATTCTCTACAATATCAAGATTTTAGAACATCTTATGGTTTGGAAAAAGAGCTAGTAGAAATAAATATATGATAAAAAAAATAGAATATTGTGGTGAATATTTGACAAGTAAATAATTTTGAATAGTAAATATAAATAGGGTGAAAAATAATTCATTTGGTATGTTTACTATTCTAAAAAAATAGAGATATGAGAGAACTAGTTTGAGACTGGAGACCCATCATGGTGAGGAAGTGATAGCTAAGATGAGGATGACTATTGGTAGATGTATCAAGTGCACCAAAGGTAAGCAATTGAGAATTTCAAAAATTTTGAGTACTTTTATTAGAAATTAAGCTAGATATAGAAAATTAATTGGTAGGAAAAATATATGCACCAAAATTGACCATAGGAATTTTTAGGTGGATAAGGGGTAAAATGGGATACTAGGTAGGAATAATTTAGATGAATAAATTCCTAAGGAATTTATGGTAAATGGTCAAAAATATGATGTTGTGAAGGAATGGAGTCTCCCTAGTGGACTCAATTCATAAGAAAACAAAAAGTATGAGTCTGACTATGTATCAATATGCCAACATATTATTATAAGGGTGGTAAATTGCGTAGTAGTAGGCTGACATAATTTACAAATAAAAGAAGGCCAACTACATATCAAAGGGTTGATTTAGTTAGTAGAAAAGGCATGATATGGTCTATAAAAGAGGGTCAATTATGTACAATAAGGTTTATTTAGTATGTTAGATATGAAGGAGGTATGATTTAGTATAAAATAGGATGATTTAGTTGGAAATGTTAGGGGCCAATTTAGTATTGAATTGGTTGATGTTGTTTAGTAGGAAGGGTACATGGTCAATTTAGTAAAAAATGGGCTGATTATGTAGGAAAATAAAAAAAACATAAGAAATTGAATCAAGCCAACTAATTAAATAGTTAATTTGTAAATTTTTAAGAATGAATTTTGATTATTTATGACATGAAGATTAGATACATCCTTTGTTTTTTGATATTTTGTAGAGACATCAAAGATATTAGCACTTGGGAGATGCATTATGGTTACCATATATATCAGATTATTTTAATGACATGGATAGAGCTTGAATAATTGCCTTAGGATTTGGAGGCATCATAGAGATGAGATGGATCCCTTTGAGTGTTGATTTCATTATAATGTTCTTGGGAGCATGGGAATGGCTGACCAACACTTTTTGATGGGAGGTGGATGGGGACACCATTTAGGTGGTGATTAATCTAGAAGACATTTGTGCATTTATTTTAATTCTTATATGAGGGACACATATGATTACAAACACACCAGAGTATTTAGATGAGAGATGAGGATTAGCACAGTGGGAAACATGATCAGATATGACTTACCCTGGGTTGAGGGTAAGCATATTTGACATTTACATTAAATACATTTCAAACATCCAAAAGGTAATGATATGAATTTTGATAACATTAGTGTTGTGTCACAAGTTAGATAGTAATGTACTATTTTATGTGATAGCCTTGTGTCATTGTATACTAGATAAGGGAGCACTTTATGATTTTGGGGCTATCATTTGGGTCCATGTCCTACATGATATTTATGGGATGTTATCTAAAGGGTAGAATACCATGGGGCCTATAATTTTATTAAGTACATGGATATATGAGAGGTTATCCATGTATTGTCTAGCTAGGTTACCCCATATGGTTAATGATAGGTTGCCTCACATCATGAGGTGGAGACAAGATCATGGTACATGGGTCATGACCCATGTGCTATCTATAAAGATGATCATATGAGGGGAGATCATGTGGTAAAATTATATGCATATTTCTATTATATGGCTTAATTGGTTGAATATTGCTATAGGGTTAGCACATGTATGGATCAAAGGCCATTATACATCATGGTTAGAGCCACATCTAGTGGTATGATTACCAAGATAGTTCAAACTCCCACAATTGGCATCCTCTCTAGTAGTGCCTATTTATTGGTAATGGAATGTTAGAGATATGAAAGGGAGGGGAGGATGAGGGGTACCTATAGAGATACCAGTTATAAAGCCTCAACATGCTAGACCATGGACTAGTTGAGCATGTAAGTAGATGGTGGTGGAGTTAGTAGGGGTATATGCTATGGAAATGGATGTAGGCACATAACAGGCACCATATTAGAGGAAACAAAGGCCACCACATCAACATCAAAGATATTAAAACCACTAATATGAGGAGATACAGGTGTGAGTTATAACATAGGGGGACCCAATGGCCACTATAGGACATATCTGGTCCATAGATGTACCCCTAAGGAGAGGATCATGTCATGCTAGAGTGGTGACTCCTATTTTTGCACTAGTGCATTGGTGGCCTATAAAAGAGGTGCTTGATGAGTGAGTGGATGGAGAAATGGTAATTAGTGACACTAGGACTGGTGAAAAATGTTTTAATTTTGATTTAATTTTTGATATAAGATATTAATTACATTATGATTATGGTAGATAAATGGTTTTAAGATATATATGTAATATAATGTCGATCTAATTTTGATTTTATAGATCTTATGATAGAGGAGGTCAGATGGGGATCCTAGATTATGGCTGTGCACCATGACATTTTGGATGGGTTACTAAAACCATACAACCCCACCACTCTGTATGTTATTATGGTTCTATCTACCTCAACCTAGGTGGTCTAGTTTAGAATAGTGGGAGAGGCTATAAGGTAGATTCAATCATGCAGGGATGGGATACAACCACTAGTGGGGGTTAAAGAGGGAGATGCATTGGCTTCATAGGCCCTAAAGAAGAGATAGTGTCACACATGGTGACCACCATCCATCTCAAGTAGGTGGGCCCAGGTGGCTAATCTATAGGGATAGGTTGAAAGTTTTAGATCCTAAATTGCCTCATTACAACACAATATTCAGAAGTGATAGTCTTAGGCATCTATAGGTAACATGGCTAGTTAATAGGATAGGCAAGATGCAACCTAGCTTTAGAGCTGGAGATTTTTTATTTTGTATAACACATACACATACACATACACATACACATACACATACACATACACATACACATACACATACACATACACATACACATACACATACACATACACATACACATACACATACACATACACATACACATACACATACACATTGATGTTGATAGTTGTATTGATCTCATGAGTTGTATTTAGATGTGGATATTGATGCATGAATAAATTTATTTCTAGCACATGTATTTAGATTTTTTGTATATGATATTGGAAATATTTGTTGAGTGTTTTCTTTTATAGAATTATGTGATACACATGCATGGTTAAAAATAAAAAGACAAAAATGACTTGAAAAAGTATAAGTAATCAAAAATAAATGTAATAAAAACTATATCATGATGGTAAATGTGTAATAACAAAATATGAATAAATATAATAAACCAAATATTGTAAAAAGGGTATTAAATGTTTTTAAAGCCATGTAAAAGATTTGGATCAAGTTAAAAAAAATAAAAATCACTGTATGTCACATTGGGAAGTATGAAAATATTCATAATAAAATGGAAGGCAAAATGAAAAAAAAAGATATAAAAATAAAAAAATTAAGTTAATCAATCATACTAAATCATGTTGGGAAGTATAAAATGAAAGGCAAACCTAGGAAATGAAATTAAATTGATCACACTAATTCAAACTGGGAAGTATGAAAAATTTAATAAAATGGTTGTAATCATACATGCAATTAGAATATAAGAAGTTAAAAGTGAAATATTAATGAAGTAAGTAAAAAAAATACTAAATCAAGATGGGAAGTATTTCAATGACGTGTAACTCATAATCAAACACTACTTATATTTAATTTGACACATGTAATTTCATTATGACTTGGGTATTTGAAGTTTTGTGAGGAAATCTTGGTCATATCCATAGTCTTACACTGTAACTCATAAAGGGAACACCAATGTGGTGGAAATAATGGTGGGAATGATTTTAAAAGGATATTTTTGATGTGGTAATTTATGAAGAAGGCTTGATCCTATCAATTATTTTACAATACAACTCATAAATGGAAACCCTAGGGGGAATGATCAGCTAAAAAATAATATTTCTCAAGGGGAAATATTAAGAGTGGTGTAAATGAAAGAAGGAATGTAAAAAGCATAATGTAGGCATCTATGAGAAGAACTTAGGAAACATGAGGCATACTAAGTACATATAAAAGACACTAAGTGGCTAGTGACCATAAAAAATACAAAGGATACCTTATCACAATAAACATAAAGTTGTATCCTCAAATAAGTAAGATACTAAGATCGACTCATGTTAGTCTACTATGAACATTGGATACTTGTGTGAGAAAGTAGGAATCACTAAATTATATTTTTATTCTCCTTTCCTAATTTACTATCCTACCACACCCCAATGGACCTCAACTCTATCATGAGGCCAACTATGGAGTTTTATCTTTGATTAAAAAATGAGATGTGTTATGAATCACATATTTTAGTGTGATTTGAATTTTGAAATTTTTATGTTTCCTTTTATATCATTTCCTTTTATTTAAATTATTTATCTTTTATATTTTATGGATTTTAAGATTCCTCCTCCATATGGATTTGGAATAACCAATATGAGTGATTGAAGTGATACACATGAATGAGATTTAGTCTTTGGCTAAAAGAAGCTAAGTATCAAAGATATGATTGACTAAATACTTAGGTGTACCTATGAACTAATATGTTATCTCAAGTTTAAACCATGTGTATTCTTAGTTTTATAAAGGATATAAATGAATAAAAGGAGATCCAAAGTGGATCGGTAAACTAGGATTACAATGAGATGTATTGTTTGCTAATTGATCACATGGTAAATAAGTATTACTAAGAGGGAAAAGGTTTGTATAACCAGGTCACAATAATAATTATTCATTTTTTTAGATAAGGTATAAAAAAAACATGAAAAAGATAAATACATCCATGAAAATAAATTAAATCATGAATATAAGTGTGTAATAATGGAAAACACAAAAATAAACCATTAGAAAAGATGGAATAAAATGAAACCATATATGGAACGTAATGTATAATATAAAGATCTATGTGAGAAATATAAATAAATAAAAATTTTACACATTAAAATGATATAAGATATATAAAAAAGGATCACATGTCCAATCCAAGATCATAATGAAGAATACATTGAAATAACACCATGTTATGTTCATAAATACTGATAAATTTGTCTATAAATATTATCCATAACATCTTAAATATCTATATGAAGATAGATCCTAATGGCATAAATATTCTCATCTATCCTCAAGGAAAGTTGTGAAAAATCCTCTCATCAATATCCTCAACATAAAATTTAGGTGTAGTTGAAGGATCATGCTCATGAGTGCTCTCCTGCATAGAATACCCAATGATGGGAATAGATGTTAGAATAATAATGGTATCTATAGGACATGAAGGCTCCACCATTGGTGGAGAAGGAACCATGGGTATAGGATAATATGTAGGTGGAGTGGGAGACATAGGTAAAGGAGGAACATTCTTATATGGGTGACATATGGTAAGATGAATAGTAGGTGTAGAAATGGTCATAAGGTGATCATGAATAAGTTGTTAGAGAATGCAATAATGATCAGTATGATGGGTACTGCACTCATACCAAAGATAATATACTTATCCATATTTTGTAATATACTTAGGTAATAACTTGGGAGGAGGCATAGCCTTATCTTTGGGCTGAGGAAGGGTAGTACACAATGTGCCAATATATTGCCAATGCTTTCAACAATGTGTGTAAGAATGATTATCTATTATATGAAAGCAACATTTATGCTTATTTAGTAGACTTTGGGTGTCTCTAGTCTAATGACCAATAGCGTTGTGAATATCACAATAAGTTTGATTGGCCAATTTGGTGGGTAAGGGATCAAGCTATGGCAAAGGAAGGAGGACATCAACAAGGGAAGGTAGAGTTAGTGGAGAGACTAGCTTAGGATAATCTAAATGAGAATTAGGATCAAATACATGATGAGAATCAGCTAGAGTGAGAGTGAGAGTAAGAACTATACTAGGCTTAATTGAGGGTGAATCAAGATGCATATAAGGCTTAAGAGGAGTAGCCAACATCTTTAGGGGAAGTAAACTATAAGGATCTTGGTATATATTAAAATGATAAGGACAAAGCATACCATGATACATGAGAGAGGATAAAAAAACTAGAGTTATACCATGTAATTACTCCATATTTACCCTATGAAAAATAATAATAATACTAGAATTAGGTACTATTTTAGAAGGAATACAATAACACACAAATGGAAAGACTGAAACAAAGAAGTATGATAACAAATAATCTTGAAATATGTATCCTAGACAAGTCCTCCCAAAAATGGATCATTAAAAGTATAACCATCATCATAATAAGGTGTATTAATGTTGATGGTGTAGGAAGGTATGCTATTTTCATTAGAAGTGGCGTGATGAATAGAATGTTAAGTCTTGGTTAAGACTATAGGTATGTCATCGATAGGAGATGATGGGAAAATAAATTTAAGGATGGTAGAAGTTGGATGATGATATGAGGG
Source organism: Torreya grandis (assembly GCA_037957365.1). Taxonomy (NCBI): domain Eukaryota; kingdom Viridiplantae; phylum Streptophyta; class Pinopsida; order Cupressales; family Taxaceae; genus Torreya; species Torreya grandis. The sequence goes on along the minus strand of JARHVA010007588.1, from coordinate 517,721 downwards.
GAGATATATGAAGTTTTAAAATTTATGTTGATCTCATATGGCACATCATCATAATAATCTAAGAGTTTAGGAGGTATGTTCCCTATGAGTTTAGGGTGACCATGATAATCTCAAGAAGAGTTAATAGGATAATTGAAATGTTGGGATTTATTAAATGGGATACTAGGTAAGGGTTCAAGTGTTGTAATTTTAAAGACACCACATTATTAGAACTATTTGAAATTCTAAGGGTTTGTGTCTCCTTGTATTCTATAGATAGAACCATTATGGGGAAACATGACACATTGGTAGGTACATGAGGCAAAAAACCTCATGTGATGAGTCTAAGGTCTACCAAGAAAGATATTATAGGAAAGTAGAAAGCTAGTTATCATAATATTCACTCAAATAGTGACATAAAGGATATTAATAGGAAGCCACATACAACCTAAAGGAAGCATTTGTTTTCTACTATAACCTTGGAATGTACTATGTGTAGACTTAAGATTACACTCTAAATATATAAGATTTTTAATGAAATCAATGGAGGTAACACAAGTACTTGAACCATCATAAATAAAAGCATGCTTGACTTGGCTATCATTGATTTAAATACCAATAAATAGTGGATGATCATCTGTGCAAAGCAAAATCTGATCTAGGACCATAGAATCAATACAAAATTTAAGGGAAAGATAAGTCTCTATTGTCTCATCAATGTGTATAGACATTTTTTCACATTATTTTAAGATATTATCTTTAGTACTAGATAAGGTAGCTTCAAATCTTGCTAGGGGAGGATGAGGGATGTTAATTTCAAATAATAATTACATCAGATAATTGCAATGATGTGGGGAAGTTTGATTGAGTTTAAGAAGGGGTATTTGAGATGGGAGATTAGTAAGTCTATGATAGGGTCCCATTCATCATAACCCATGTGGGACTACTATATAGAGGTGCATAATGTTATAGGAGATCCTAGGAAGGAAGATTAAAATTACATTAAAACTTGTGTCAATAAGATGTGGTTGGTTTAATTTGAGGACACATAGGTTTATTATCTTTAGATGATGGGATAGCTGATTTAGGTATTTCTTGTGATGAAGTTGAAGAAATAATATGAGAAGATTGAGGAATGTTGTCAACCAGTGTAGATGTTGGGGGAGTTGTAGAAATAGTATGAGAAGTGTTATCCAATTGAGGTGTTGGAATTGGTTCTTGGAAAGAAATAAGGTACTCTTTCATAAACTCTATTAGATGAGATGGGGAATAATCTTGGATAACATATAAAGTTTGGGATTTTTGGTGTGTGTGTGTGTGTGTGTGTGTGTGTTAGTATAAAATAAATGAAAGAAACTACCTTATGCATATTAGTAATATTTACCACATTTTATTTAGTACTTTGGTCGATAAGACTTTAAACATTATTGGTAGAAGGATTAGGCTTGTCATTGCTTTCTTGATAATTAGGAAGAGAGTTTATATATATATATATAAAGATGAGCATTAGCCTGGTTTAAATCTTTATTTTTTTGGTGTATTGTGAGCTTTAAAGGCTATGTCATATTATTTTTGGCACTTTTGAATGAGTGAATCCTAATCAAATTTTATTTTAAGAAGAAAATAAATAGCTATACTACGTAATTGTTTACAAGTCTCTTTAAAGTGGCCCCAACTTGCATGAAACCAAAAAAAATGTTTGGATCATATCATGATTTCATATGATGAGTGGGGTCAATATATCATGGTAGAGGCCTTGGTAGATTCTTTGTAATCTCATTTAAGGATAAAAATTTATGAACATTAATGTTGTTTAGTTTGTAAAATTGAGGATTAGGGGTGTTATTTGGAGTGGGAGCATGTTCCACAACATTGTTGGGAGTGATGGATTGAATATTGTGAATGGTGTCATAAGAATTAGTGACACCATCATTGGTAGCATGATGATTTTTATTTTTAATGAGCATGCAAGTTACCATGGGAGGTTTACATGGTTCAAATTGGTGCATGATAAAATCTTGGTGCTTTACTTGGTCAGTGGATTCCTCTGAAGTTATTGGAGAGGGAGTTCTAACCCAATATTAGAACTTAGGATAAAGAGAATTAGTGAATAGATGAAATATATTATCATCCACCATGTCATTTTCACACTTATTATATAAAGTCTTCCATCATATTATGAAATCTTATGTTTTTTTAGTTTCAAGTTTCTTACAATTAATGAAGTGAGACAAGGTATTCTAAGGGAGATCATTAGTTTGAAACTCTTAGACTAGGGAGTTAACCAGATCTTCCAAGATAATGATGGAATGGGATTTGAGTTGATTATACCAATATAAAGTGTCTCTAGAGAGTGTATGGATAATAGTTTTATAGTATAAAAATTATTAAGCTTAACCTAATATTTGTAGAGATTACTAAATTTTTTAAATATAAGGTAGGATTAGTTGACCCATTATAACTAATTGTAGGTGTGATATATCCTATGTAGATATTATAAATTTAAGGTATAATAGGTTAATTTTGGAGATGTTTGATCATTATATTAATAATGGGTGGTTGAGGAATGAGGTTACCATGAGAATCCCTAAGGGGGTGGGGGCGTTTGGATTTTTCACTCCTCATGAAACCTATTGAGGTTGATTTTGAAGGTGAATGAGATGATTTCACATCTGCATAATTTGATTAGAATTATTGGTTTGAAAAAAATTCATTTGATTGATATTTTATAATAATATTTGATGGGTTTGAGTGGTATTTTGATTACTTTGTGCAGCATTCAATGTATTAACATTGGTATTCATAGATTAGGTTGCACTATGAGTAGTGGCATGCATGACACTAGTGGCATGAGATGAATTGGTAGAAAAAGAAACACTAGTATCAGTATTACAATGTGTATCAAAATATGCACTAGTGGAGTGATTAGGATTGGAGGAAAATGAAGAACTAGTAGCATGACTGGCATTGGTGGAAAATTACGCACTAGTGGCTTGGTTGAGGAGAAGGGGACTTGGAAAAGGCCCACTAAAGGTTGAACCTACCATGTTAGTGGAGATACTTGGCATGGAGGTTGAAGAGATACTAGAATAATAGGTCATAGTGTGGGAATTCAAAAAATAAGGAATAGGTTGAGAAGAAAAGAAGGTGTCACCCCCAAATTTGTGAGAGAATGCAAGGGAGGGTGAATGGGGTTCTTCTACTTAACCACCTAGCATGAGATTATAAATAGTTGGAGGGTCATTTCCTCTATGTTTAGGAAAATTTTTAGTGAAGAAGATCATTTTAGGTGTGTAATTTTTATTTAGGATCATCTTCTAAGTAAAAAAGAGTATTACGAACTGATGATGAATGAGGAGTCCCATAATTGTTAGTATGAGTGGCAACATGCATATTGTTTTCATATAAAGTGGAAGCCAAAATCTATTTTTAGAGAAACCTATTGGGATTAGTAAATATAATCATGTCCCTTGGATTCAATTATGTATTATCTTAAAATAATAAGTTCATTATGAACAAAGGAGTCTAAAAAGGTGATGCAAAGACAAAATCAAAAAATAGGATATAGAGTCAAACTAGTCTACTGTGTTTTGTAAACTAGGGAACATAATAGAGAAAAAGTGAATGTAATCATATAGGTTGACTATGTACTACTAAGCAAGGAATAGGCCAATAAAATAATAATACACAATTAGATAAGTTGACTACATACTACTTAAATAAGGGTTAAATATGATGATAATGATACATAGTCAAATAAGTTGACTGTGTAGTATAAGTAAGAAGGCTAAATAGTCTAGAAGAGACTATATAAACATAAATGACAATGTTCTAAAATAGAGAAATGTTTTTCAAGATAATTTATAATCAAATGAAATTAAGCACATAAGTAATTGGATCAATGTGGTTGATCCAATTGGAACACACAACACAAACCTTGCACTAACACTGGCCAATGTAGGTTTTGCAATAAAACATATAATGATCAAAGAGAAAATAAAAAAATTAAATTAAATGCTAAATAATTGATCATCCTAAGTGTTATTAAGCTATAATGAAGTTTAATTTCAATGTAATTTGGAAGTTGGTTGTAATGAGGAACTAGAAATCAATATAAGGCTAATTTTAAGATGTTTAGGCTAAAAGGGATTTATATTGGTGATGGTATTGGCTTGGTATTGGGGCCTATACCATCACTTCATAATCCCATAATGATAAGGGTGTTGGGTGATTTTCAATATATATCAATCACATGTTTATACTTGGCTAGACAACCTCAACTTCCCCTTTGGTGATGAAATCAAGTAGGTAGACCTTAGGAAGATAAATGTTTAATGATTTTTAATGTAAAGTTATTTGGTAGTGTGTGCAAAATAGAAAAATAGGTAATTTGAAAACCATCTATATAATCTATATTTGTTACCCTAATCATACAAGTAATTGAAAAGGAAATGTGAATTAATTTCTAGCAAATAGAGGTTAATTCATTGATTTGAGAAGAGTATAGAGGTAGTTTAGGCAACACTATATGTAAATAGTGCATAATATATTTGATTGGGGTTTTAATATTTTTTATAAGAAATATCTATAAGAACATAATCAAACACATCGAATATGCCTTCTAAATGGAAGACATATTACATAACTATATCAAACAAGTCAACTTCATTTGCTACAGGGCTATAGTTTTACATACTACAAACTTATGTTAAATAATACCAAAAGAATAAAAATAAAGTGATAAGAGAGAGAGAAAGAAATTAATCTTGATGGTCTTGAAGATGTTTATATTTTAACATTTTATACTGTGATGTTTAAATGCTGATTCAAAATTTTTGCTAACTAGGTAAACTAGTTTGACATTGTAGAACCTTTATGTTGAAGAAGAAATTACAAAGAGAGTCATCTGGATCGATTATATTTTCATACATATTTGATGAAAGAAGATAACTATAGATATATTTGAATGTTTCAACTATGTATGTGATTCTAGAGTTAAACAAGAATAACATGTTGAACTAATTGATCTAGTAACCTATGTTTGGGGAAGACTTGCACAGATAGAACATAGTCATTTTGGATTGACTGTGTGTTAAAACTATGCATATAATGTTATAAATATACTAATTGGTTTGATACAATACTAAAACAATAAAAAATAAAATAATGATGACAAAATGAGAGTGTGAAATAAAACCTACAAGGGTTTGATTTACATTAGGTTCACTAGAATGTATGCAAATGGAAATACAGTTGATCTATTAATCAATCCTAGCTCAAAGAAGATAAATCTTACTTACACCTCTAATTATTGATACATTATATATATGGGGTCATGAAAAATATGGATCTTATAGACCTAACCAAGGGATATCTTACCACAATAACATTACTAGAGAGGGTTTAAATACCTGTAGTTAGGCAACACTATGCAAGTCCTATATTTTCATATTCACTAAGTAAATGACAAGTAAAGTAAAATCTAATCTAGTTCTCATCAAATCTTTTAGAATAAAGTGGGGGTAGTAAACATAAAAATTAAACATGCATAGAATATGTATACTCACATCAATGTATAAAAAATCCTAATTCAGGGGAGATATGTACAAATACAAATCTATCTAATCTTACAAAGGAGGGACAAATCTAGGAATAATTACCTTTGAATATGAACCCATCAAGCCTCAATCTCTCCATTAGCCAAGTTTCTTCATAAGATTTTATTGTGGTATGTAAGGATAATAAGGATAAGTCATATATAGTATATATAACTTCTCTATGCATCCAAAAGACTTCTCCATGAGACAAGATCTATATCTCTAAAGGAAGTATTGAAACCCTAAGCCATGCTACTCAAGTAGAATGGTGGATAATTATATGGGTAATATATACTCTTCTTCTTCTCTTATCTTTCTAAATGATGGAAATGGATGTGTATATATTATTGAATCTAACCCTAAACCTTTCTAAAAGTTATTCAATATGGTTATCCCAATCAACTATGTATTATTATTGATAAAAGCAAATTATGTCTTGGTCTAGATTGGATAGGGGATGACCTAGACCCTAAATGTGTTTTATCAATTTGAGAACAAGGTCGATGGGGTTGATAGTGTAACATAAACTTTCAAAAAGGGTTTTAGGATTAGGAAGGGGATAATGAAGATGGTAAATGGTTGGAGTGTGTAAGAGAGGGGATAAGGCTTAAGAAAGTGTCTAGGAGAATGTTGGATTGATATCAAGTGGTGGTATATGGGACAATAATCCTATGAAGCACCAATGGTCTTCTCACCCCTTCCTTAATGCACCCTTTAAGGCATGTACTAAGAAATATTGAGACTTAATGGGTTCTTACAAGAGAGAAAGCATCATTAATTGATAAAAGTTTGAAAATAATGTGTATACATAGGAATTATAGAAATAAAATTAGCATTCTTAGGCTCTAGATAAATACCTTCATTGGTGATGATTTGATCAATAAAATTATCTTTAGTAACACCAAACATGTTCTTATTTGGGTTGAGAGAGATACCATACCTTATACATCTTTTAAATATACTTTGGAGATGGAAGATGTGATTAGACCTACATTTTGAGAATATGGTTAGGTCATACATGTAAATAATAATGCACTTTCCTATCAGACCTTAAAAATCAAATTCCATGGATCTCTAAAAAGTTTCTCCTATATTGATTAAGCTGAATGGTATTCATTTTTAACTAAAGATCCCCTACATAGTTGTGAACATAGTTTTGGATTGATTATCTAGGTTGATTAGGATGTGATTATATCCTAATAATCGATATAAAAAAGACATAATTTGAGACCAAATTACCATCTAGATCACTTCATCAAGGGAGGATAGAGAGTATTTATCTTGATCATAAGCCATGTTTATATTTTTGAAATCCACATATAATATTCTTATGAACATGTACCAAGTTGGTTACCCATGTCTAGTGATGAATTGGGAAGATAATCTTGGTTGAAATGAGTTTGTGAACTTTCTTATGAATAAGTAGCTCTAGGATTGGGTTCATAGTCATTGCCTCTATCTAAAAGGCATATGGTCTTGATTCAGTGGGATAGTGTGTGAGATCATAGTTGAGTCAAAGACCTTGAGGTCTCCATAGGTCATAACATCTTTTTACTATGGTGATTTTTTTTTGAGTTTTTCTATTTTAGTAGGGATTCAATTTAGGACAATATAAACATCCTTGGGCTAGACTAATTATCCCAAATTTATAGTTTGAGACCTCTAATCTAAGTGTATTGGTCTCTCAGGTCGATGAATATACCTATTAAGGTTGAATATCCTTTCAAAGGAGATCATCCACTTATAACTTGATTTTATTTTAGGTTTAGGACACCATCTAAGTCATAATCTATATCTCCCTTTTCATCCATTTCAACATAATCAAAAATTGGGGTTTCAAATACCCTATAATTATTAAGGAATTCTAAAATTTGTTGGTCATCCTCAAAGACTTGGAAGTTTTTTGACATTATTTAGGATTGAGGCACATGGGACTAGCTCAAAAGAAAAATCTTGTAGTGTTATGTCATCTAAGGTAATTAGGTTTGTAGTAATGGTCACTAATGAATTAACCACTCAATTTTATTCCTTAGGAATGGGGATGATGTTCAAATAATTGAAAATTTATATTAGATTCCACACCCTATGTTTATACTTCCTCAAGTTAGAAAAATTAAATTGTATTTTTCTCTTGAATTGGTTTACTACTATATCATATTCCCTGAATACTTTTAGTTAGTGACCCTATGTTTCAATACAAACTATAGTCCTAAGATCAAGGCTTCATATTTCACTAAGTTATTGGTGTAGGGGAACTATATCCTATATGTAGTCACATGTCATTTACCTAATGGGTTAAAAAAAGTCTCTCCCTAGAGCCTTGCTTAGAATGAGCCCCATTAAAGTACAATAACCATATCCCTAGTAACTTAGGGCCTTTGTTAGTCTAGTTTTTAGCATATTTTGTGGATAGGATGTAGTCACCTATGTTATAAGATATTATGCTTACCCTTTCATTAAATACATTATATTCTATGATCATCTGTTTAATTTTGGTTTCTCTATCAACACTAATTTTATTGGATACACCCTTCCAAGTTAACAACATATGTGATAAATTAGTAGAAATGTATTTGTTCAAGCTCTTAGATCAATCTCTACTCAATAACATCTCATAGGATTTTGGGATATCTAATACTTAAATATCCATGTACTATTAGATCATGGGTTTAGATTCTAGTTGTATGTTTAAATTTAATATCACACCTACCAACTTAACCTTAGACTTATCCAACTGTGCCACTATATTATCTAACTTAATGGGTGTTATCCTTAGCTTTTATAAATCCTAGAAAGCATGAAATTTGTATAGGCTACTAAGTTGACTAGACATTTATGAAGGTTCTAATCAGACACCCTAATAGTAAGGAGGAAATGTGGGATCTCAATTTTTTTTTTCATATTATCACATTAGGGTGTGTGGGCTTGGAATTAGGTTGGATTGGTTTGTCTATGAGAAATTTCAAGAGGAGAACCCTTTGCTCAATGCTCTGGGAAATCTCATAGAGAGATATTTTCCTTGATATTTTTCATATAATATATTATGTTATACATAATATTTTTAGTGGAAAGCTATATATATTTAGGTATCTTAGGATTATTAGCCTTTGGAGGTGGGAGATCATTTTAGAATTTTGGATTAGGAGGGGTTATACCATTTTTAGGAAGAGTGGACATAGTAAGAGGTTATTATTGTATCAAATTCCTAAGAGCTTAATTTCTTTGTTGTAAATGTTTGAAGGCTTTCACCTCATTAGTGGGTTCTTCTGGTTAGTTATTCTCTTGTCTAGGGAAATCCAAGGTCTATAATAACATGGTAGTGTTTGGAGGTCTTGAGGAACATGGAACATCAGTTTCACTAGTAATATTAGGATGGTTTTTAACTATCTCATATTTTTCCATTTCCCTTTGGAAGATATCAAAGGCACTAAAAAATTTAATTTAGTCTAACTCTCCATTATGGGTTTTGTTATACACATATCCCCAATTTGGTAAGGCTAACTCACAAATGTTGATCTTAAAAAGATTATTTGGTGATAGATATTATGATTGTTGGATTAGTTGTGTGAATTATTATACCTATGATAGGTGAAGATACTTTTTAAAATATCACCACCGTTATTCCCAACTTGTTTTTCGAGGCATAAGAAATCGTTTCTAAGCTTTTGTACTATGCATTATATGGCATCCAATTCATTATTGGTGGATACCTAGGGCACATTTTACACATTATTCAAGACAAAAACCAATGATCAACTATGGTATTAAATAACTAATTAATTATTAACTAGGATTAGGAAGCCCTAGTGTTGGTTAGGAATAACATGTATCAAGGGAAGTTGATTGATAACTAGTATGGGTTTTGGCATAGGTACACTATAGTTAGTGGTAAAAATGGGATTCAAAAGTAGGTAAATTTAACAGTGAATTTAGGATAGTTAGTTTCAATAGGCCTTGAAGGTTTAGTTTCCTATCTACTTTGATGGCCTTAATGTAATCTAGGGTAAATCTACCAATAAAGGTTGTCTATGATGAAACATATGAGTTAAAGGATCATGTGTATTCTTGTACATTTTAATATCTAATCGAGAATATAGTCTATACAACACAGTGATGCAACTATACATATTTTTGAATCTAGCATTGAAACTACTTATGAGATTATTTATTTCTCTCTTAATGCATGTAAATTTTTGGTATACCATACTTGGGTCAAAAACTTACCCAAACTAGGTGAGAAACATATTGTTGAATTTGTCCTAGCTTGTTATGGATCCTTAGAGAAAGTTTAGGAACCAATCATACACTACATCCATTAGATTGAAAGGGGAAATATTACAAGAAATGTCCTCATGTTCAACATTTAGAAAGCTTAGATTATTTTTGTATGAATTCACATGTTCCTTAGTGGGATGCCCCACACTTGTTGTGAATCTTGGGAGGTACCTTTCTAGGTTCTTATGTAGATCATGGTAAACTCAAGGAATGTAAATGGTAGACCTGACCAAAAATTCCATAGGTACAATCATAGATGGAGGTCTGTTAGGGATAGATTGAGAAGATGAGATAGTAGGTGTAACCATATGTATTGGTCTCCCTCTAGTATTTCTACTTCTCCTATAGAATTATAATGGAGATATTATTAGTCATTCAAGACTAGATCAACATCCAAGAAATCCACTCATTGGGATCCATGTTTCTCCTAGATATGCTAGTATCTTAAATATTTATTGAATAGTGAGAGTGGGTTCCCTATTTATAACACCAGCTATTTTTCAACCCAAGATTTGGTCTTAGGAATCACCTATGAGACTAGGTGCCTAGAAGAGACTTAGGTGATAACTGGGGGACTTTCATTATCTCATTTTAGGATTACTATTGAGACAACTAGGGCATGAGTTACATTTATTAGATACTTTAAATATCATATCTAGAAAAGATATCCAAGATATGAAACACTACCACCATATATCTAATACTAGTTTTCTCATTAACATAAAATGTATATACACTTCTAGTCAAGCTAGTTTCCACATGTAGAAATTTTGAACTCTACATTATTTCACTTCACAATTTCTAAAGAGCAAACAAAGATCACTTATTAAAAAATAAACATAAGAAGAGAGATGGGTTAAGAAAAAGAAGAAAATATTTCTATATGAATGGTAACACCAATTATTTGAAGACCAATAATGTGCTTATTTGTAGTTATACCCTTATATGTCATGTTTCATGATGGCTTGGGATTTAGTCACACATGGAAAGAGTCTAAAGTAAAAAGGAGAAATGTTTTATTTAGATATTCCTTTAATGGATAAATGTGAAAAGGCCTATTTTTAATCACACCCAATTCCTAACATATATCAAATGAAATGAAAGAATTAAATAACTTAATTAGAATAACTAACACTCATCCTAATTAACATAAATATTATAGGAAAGTATGAATAATAGTCTTAACATTAGTGTTAATCCATTAAACATAAATTAAGTATAATACATCCATGAATCAAACTTATTGACATAGAGAAATCACAATAGCATTAATCCAATCACATTTATTTATAATATGTTCAACCCTTTCAAAATATTATAGGGCAATATATACATATGTATGTATGTATGTATGTATGTATGTATGTATGTGTGTGTGTACACACACACACACACACACACACACACACACACACACACACACACACACACACACACACACACAGAGATATATATGTATGTGTGTGTGTGTGTGTGTGTGTGTGTGTGTGTGTGTGTGTGTGTGGTGTGTGTGTGTGTGTGTGTATAAATACATACATATATATATATTCACACACACACACACATACATACATATACATACATACATACATATATATATATATATATGTATGTATGTATGTATGTATGTATGTATATGTATGTATGTGTGTGTGTGTATATATACATAAATATATATATATATATATATACATAAATATATATATATATATATATACATAAATATATATATATATACATATATATAAATATATATATATATATATACATATATATACACACACACACACACACACATACATACATATACATACATACATACATATATATATATATACATATACATATAGATATATATATATATATATATACATATATACATATATATATATATATATACATATATATATACATATATATATATATATATACATATATATATATATATACATATACATATATACATATATATATATATACATATACATATATATATATATATATATATATATATATATATACATACACACATACACACACACACACACACACACACACACACACACACACACACACACACAGACACACACACACACAGACACACACACACACATACATAAAAAAAATGGATCATCTCCTAGTAACACAGATTCTCATTTTGGGCAATCATGGCCTGAAATGGTTGTATTTGAATTGTACCAAAAGATCCCATATTTGAGGATTAATGAAACAAAATTTTCATGGCCCACCTAAAGAGAATTAAGAGGAGGTTTGATTTAGACCACTCCTTAACTATTTGGGGTTCACCTCCTCATCTATTGACATAGCTAACACCAAGTCAAACTCCCAGTCTAGTTTGTCAAGGTTCATGAGAGGATCTTGAAATACCACCTTAGCTTAGGATAACAAGTTCTTTTAAACTTTAAGTGGGGCTTTAAATGATACCTTTACCTCAAACACCTATCTAATGCTTATCTTTGACTAGATTGCTAGATTTAGAATCACTTTGGACTTAACCTTTTTGGCCTTTGACACCTTTCTCCACATGATCTACTTGAATTAGACAAGGTGGACTTCAAATTATCTTTTTGTGTCATTAGGGTGGAAAAATGTAGTTATGTTGACATATTTTAATTCAATCAATATCTATTCCCTGATTTTTTCCAAAGGCTCAATCACTATCTACACCATTGCTAACCACTCCTATATTAAAGTCCTCATGCTACTAACATAAATATTATAGAGGTTAAAGTCTAACAAAGGCATAAGCTTAAGATCTAATAACATGCAATTGTGAATAACCATAATGAGCCTTTTTTATTTTTTGTCCATGCTGATAACTCTCTCCAAATACACTTGAGTTATTGGAGGTGATATTTGATCATGGTAATTACTTTGGTCACTTCTTTGAGAGCTAAAAATAATTGTACTAGGGCCTCCTCAATTCAACCAGTTGGCTTCACTAGGAAAGTTTTCTTCATCTATGATCTGATTGCTTTGAACTAATCCCTAATGTCTTCCATGATATTTTTAGTCAATTCATTAATGGCATAAAACACCAATATAGGGGTTTTAGCTAATATTTCCTCTTTGCTAGATGTCCTCACTTTGGTGATGTATAAGAGGTCATGTTCAATCCTCCACACCACTGGGTCTCCTTCTTGAGTAAACTACTACATGATAACTCTCTTCATGTTCCCCATTTCTTGATCAATCTCCCATTAGACCTTTGGGTCACCCTGGTAGACCATTTCTATCCTTTGTGTTTTGTTAGGGGCTTAGGAAATGACATAGATTGATCCTATGATAATTCTCAGGGTGGTGGAAGATAATGAAAGTGGGATGGTGAAGGCAAAGGTAGATGGAATATGACTAGGAGGAGGATAAATGGATGAAGGGGTAGAAAAGAAGGAAGATAAGAATGGTAGAGGAAGGTGCATGGGATAAAAAAAGACTAAGGATGAATAGGGATCCCCATGGTAATGATTGGGCATGACATTGGCCAAGGGTCATGTTGACCTATGAACTAATGGCACCTAATATAGGAATGTTCAATAAAAAGAATAAATTATTTGGTTAAAGTTGAATCCTTGATGGCCAATGGTGATAGATAAGGAGGAAATAAAAAAAATGGGACTATCAATTTGAATAGAACGTGGGGAGGGAGATACATTTTGATTTTTATTTGATATTTTATCTAGATTAATAGAAGCCATTTCCATGGTTCAAGGAGTCATTGAGGTAGCTACAACTAGAGCTCAAGGAACTAAAAATACATTTCTTCCTCTTTTTAGGTGTCAAACTTAGTCTGACCTATATCATAATAGTTTTAGGATCTATGGAAGTAATTAATACTAGATAAACATGAAAAATTATAAGAATTGTTGTAAGTATTACATAACAAGGGGTCACTAGAATGATGCAAATGAGTGCATGTATCATTGAAATGGACATTAGAGTAGTTAATGTGGGGATAATAGGAAGTGTCTACATCAGAGGAGTAACCACTAGAGTTGATAACATGTGGGCCATGGTGTATATTGGCAATGTGAAACTAGGATCTACCAGGTTTGAAACCTTCTTAGATTTTCATAAGCTATTTGAACTAAAACTAACATTATTGGAAATTAGGGCTATGTGACTCAGACTTTGAGACCCAAACTAGGATGTATGGATTAATTTTCATGGAATGGGATAAGTGAATGGGAATTAATATGTGATGATGTTAAACTTGGATAAAGATAAGGGGACCTAAGTGAATTAGGGAGCTAACATAATTGGAACTAGGGATGGCCTCATTAGAACTAGCTTGGTGAGAGCATGGAATCTTTGGAGTTATTTGACATGTTATGAAGGGATGGATGTATTGGGAGAAGGAATATCCAATATCACCCATTTTTGATCTCATTTTAGGCTCATTTTGGGGATACCCTTGATATTAAAGTGTAACACTTATGACATTAGCAGTGGAGTGGCCCATGGAAGTGGAGGTATCAGAGCTAGATCAATGACCAAGGAAGTATAAATTGAGGGAGGATGGAATTAAGACTCCCTATATGATCCTCATATAAATTTGTGGTGCATTTTCATAAATTTCCTCCTTGGGATAAGTTAGAGGATATTATGGAGGTGGTCATGACCTTTCTTTAGTAATCATCCTAGATTAGGCCCACTTCCCTTTCTTTTTTACCAACTCTACCCTTGTAAGTATCTCAAAAACACTATTTGAATTGATATAAATCTCATTATCTTCATGAGTCTCATGGTGGTAAGTGATGTTTAGGTGGGCCACATAATTTTACATATGGGTTTTAATGTCTCCTTAGGAGTCTTATCCCCCTCTACCCTCCCTAAGGTTATATAAATTATTATTTTACACCTCATTTTCACTGAAGGTAGGTTATTGTACTCATGGTGGTGGATGAATATTGGAAAATCTGAGAACACCTTCTGTCAGCGATAGAGTGAGTAACCTAAGACACCTTTAACCAACTAATAAGTAATTTATTGTTCAACAAGGTGGTCCTAAACCTAATAGGGTAGGAGGAGAGGGGATTTACATCTTACCTTTGACTTGGATGATGGTGTGGTATTAGAAGAATAATTAGGATCATATGGGTGGAAGTGTCTTCCTAATTTTATTTGATAGTTGTGGCATGGGCCTCTCATTTATGGCCATATAGACCACTAGGTAGAGGACTCAAAAATGTCCTTAATATGGTTCTTATAATGATGCACATATAGTTTTTAGAAAAAAACATGGACCAAAAATATGGTAGGGGTCCATGGTAGGAACACATAATGTTTGATTTTGAGGGTGGTGTAAACTCCATCCAAAAGATAAATCAACATGTAGAATTTTTCACCCCATTAGACCTCATTGATTCCCTTGACCAGCTTGAAGTTGATGAAATTCCCAAGATCTAGGACTCCCTTTTAGTTTCCACCACCTCAGACCCCACTGATGCCCTTTACTATATTTAATTTGATGAGGATCCCAAGGTATAAGACTCCCTTTACTTAGAGGATGATGATCAATAAAGTCACCCATAGGATGTTCATTTTCATGATGTATTTTTCTATGAATATTCAATTCAACAAAATCATTCCCACATAAAATACATCCTAGAAGAGATGAATGGGATAAGAATTGATATATTCATTTTTATTCCATTGGTTATGATCGATAACCTAATCCTGGAGGACCCAATATATCTCATATGTTTTAGTCCATGTGTCCATTATGATCTGTTCATAAAATAAGTTGTACTCTAAGAGGTTGTAATATTACTTAAAATCAATCTTGGAAAAAGCTATAATTTTTTTATTAGACTCTATAGAGTATACTAGGTCTTACATAGTGTCATGTATGCACACAAAATTCCATAGCATTTTGTTGAAGAGATCAAAATATGGGAACACTTATAGTTTGATGACTACCTTATGCAATCCTAAATTCCCTAGTGTAGTGAGATCATCTAGGAATTATGTCTCATCATCATCATTCAAGGTGGGATTTTTCACCTCCTCAATTTCTTGAAACACCTTTTTTTAGTGCTCAAAGTGCATTAGGTTTCATGAAAAGGTGGTATCTCTATATTTAATCTCAAGCCTAGGATTTAAATATGACACAACCATAGTTGAGAGTTTATGAACTAGTTGGCATGAAATTTTTAACTTGAGGGAAGTGCTAGAAGTTCAAGAAGGATCTAAAAGTTAGAATACTTGGGATTTTAGAGTAGTAACAATAAATAAAATTGATTCAAGGACTTATATTATTCCACAATGATATATATATGAATGGTTTTTGGGTCTCACTTTGTAAGAGTTCAATTCTAAGTTAGTGACACAATCCACTCATTTATTTCCATATTTGGAACTTAATTAGTTTTTAAAAAAAATGCATACTCAAATTTGGATTTGATGATGATGAAGGGAAATTTATAAGTTTTAGGAACATATATTAGCTACACGAGTTGATTAATTTAAGTATGTGGCATGTACACACCTAATTTATCTCTTTTTGAACCTTAGGTATCATCCAATGGGGGCATGTTTCCTCCATTGATTATGTATTTTATATGTGGGACATGCCAACTAGGTGTAGTTGGGGTGTCACTACCTTACCTTCATGGGTATTAAAGTCATCTAATACACATGGTTCTCCACTATCAGATTAATTTATAGCCTATATTTCTCATTTCCTTACCCAAGTTATTTTGATTCATTTAACCATTTGACATGTAAGAGTGATGTTTGTATATTTTTGGTTGGGTCCAAGTTCTAACTATACCTCATATATGACCTAATTAGGATGCACTAAGCTATTTATATCATTTTATATGGAAGTGCCGTGTGGCAACCTATGGTTAGTCAAGATCTCCAAGGGTTCCAACATCTTTGACATCCCTAGGAGACTAATAAATCTGACATGATCCACATGATAACCTCTCAATCATCAAGTTATCTTTGGGTTTTAACATATCTAACTCCCCTAGTAGACTAAAAACTTTTAAAAGTTCCACATATAAAATTCTCACTCATTGGGCTCTGCCAAAGTTCTAACATCTCTGACATCCCTAGGAGACTAAAAAATCTAATAGGCTCCATGTTGTAACTTTTCACTCATTAGGCTCTTCTTGGGTTTTGACATCTATGACATCCCCAACTAATAGGATCCATGTAGAAACATCTCAATATTTAGGATCTCCCAAGGTTTTGACATCTTTTACATCCCTAAGATATTGAAAACTATGATAGGCTCCACATGATAATGTTTCATTCTTTAGGGTCGCATAATATTTATGAAAATTGACTAAGTCATAAGAATTCCATGCTATCAAATTTAATCTCACCTATCTTCCAAAATAACCCCATGAAATTTTAAATAGAATTATGGGGTGACATCATCTTAGGAATACTTTTATAACATTGGCTATACAAATTTACACAATTAGCACAAAATACTCAAAGTATGAGAAAACCTTTGTATTAGAACATAAGATGGATAAACTATTATAAACATGGGTGACTTTATGGATCCTTATGGTAACCTTTTGTTTACTACATTTTTTTCAAAATGCTTATTTGATTAAGGTGAAATAGGATTTCAATATTTTACGTAGTTAGGGACCAAGTATGAGGAGATATAGACTCTGAGAAACTACTGAGTTGAGGTATTTAATAGGGGTCCCCCTTTTCTATATAAAGGCCTCATTTTGGCCATAACATAACAAATAGGTAATTTACCTTGAATCATAAAATTCAAGATATTATTGCTAGTGGTTACATTAATCTTAACATACTTGAAAAACTAGAAGTTGAAAACACATCTCTAAAAGTAGAATGTTTTATATAAAATGACATTTCATCTTATAGAGTTTCAATTATAAATTTTTAATTCCACATCCTAAGGTATGATCAACTAATCAAGACAATGTGAGAATCATGGTTCCCATTGATACCATAGAGATTAATATTTCACATGTGGATTTTGGTCATTAGTGTTTATATGGATAGATAACAAAGATGATGAATTAATATCAATGAAACACTAAATTTAATATGTTCACTCTTAATTTCATTAAGAATCTTGGTTATGATTCAAATGATTTAATTAAGACATATTTTCCTCTACTTAATCATATACCTACATCATTAGGACATATTAGATTACCTACATTAATGGGTTCATGTAATTTCCTATACTATTTTTCATGACATATAATATAATATTTTAAAATGATATACTTGGTATATAATGGTTATAAAATTAAAGTAACATTTGAAGGTAAACATGAGTATAATACATTTAAATATGAAGGAAATAAAATTATAATCTAAAGAGATAGAACAAATGTAAATGAACAAATTAAGCATCCCAAAGTGGATCCTATTACATCTTAAACACCACTTAAGTGGGTACTTAATAAAAAGTACATCAATAATGAACTCAAAAAAAAAGGGACTGATTATCTACTCATACATCTCTAAGGAAAACATAATTAAATTATACATATTTATGCCTCAGAGACATTAGATTATAATATTACAATTTAATAACAATATGTTATACTTTTGTTGAGAATGTATCAAGTGTGTTACCCATTTTGACACTTCATAACTTTATGGTATCATTGGTTAGCTTCACTAACATACTTTATGTCTAAAATCTTCATTATTTATGTACATAATTGTAGACACATATAACTATCCACAACTAGCCTTCAATCAAACTTCATATTGATTCTTACCAAACATTGCAAATAAATCCTAGGAATCACTAAATATACCAAATTTGGTCATGCATCATTCATCAATGCTCAAAATCATGTTGAGGCATCCATATTTGGGGTGCTATCATGTATGCAACAATAAGCTCTCATGAATTCATCCCTAATCACCTTATGGCATCACAATTATAAATTTGGCCTATGGACCTATTAAGTCGGGCACTTGTACACTTAATTAAATATTGAATTATCTAAAATGCTAATAAAAATCAATTAAAAAGTTAAATAAAATTAAATTCCTAGTTGAATTATCCATTTGAAATTAATGAATACCTAAAAAGGAAATTCTAAAAATCAAAATGTCAAGCCTTTCATCATTACCTTTATGAGCTGTCAAAATATCTCAAAATATCCCAAAAATATCCCAAAATTTCTAAAATTGAGAACTATCATTATTAACTAAAAGTCATAATTTCATAACAACTTTTAACTCAACGAGAGTTAGTCTCAACTCAACCCTCTAATTTGAGACTATGACTAATAATTCAAATTCATAATTACATGACAAATTTTAACTCAATTAGATTTAGTGTCAACTCAAACTTAACTCACCTTGGGTGAGATTTAATTACTAAGGCTATAAATACAAGGCCATACCTCTTCATTTCAAAAAAAAACTTGGATATTATAGAATTTTTATGCATGATTTTCTCCATAAGCCTCATACAAGTAAAGTTAACATGCCCAAATCTTAATCCAATCAACAACAACCAAGCCAAGGTGCCAAGGAGATAAGGAGCCAAAAAACCTCCATTATCAAAGACTTCTTGATACACAAGCTAAGTAGGCCATTTAACAAATCCATTTAGAGCTTCCAAGGAAGGTAAAAGAGTTCTGTCTTTCATGTTTTTGTTATGCTTTCATTTATTTTTTGTTACCTAAGCTCTCCCTAGTGTCTAGGCTAGAGGTGTTAGGATTTAGTGTGCTTATTTCATTTATTTTATGAGACTAACACAATACCAATCTCACCATTATGGATTATTTATTCACATAATGGCACACCTGGTGGGATAAATAATGAGGTGGTTATAATAGATTTTAGTGTGTTTAGTTTCCTACTAAAAATGGATGATACAGAGATAATGATTTTTTTTTTCACTATTTTGATCTAAATGTTTTAAGATAGGTGCTCCTTAAACCTATGAACAACCTCCAAAATTCTCATGAAGAACTTTTAGATAGTTTAGAAGTTATGATCAAAGGACTAACTGCTACTTTCATTTTATATTTTCCTATTAACAAAATGGTTGTTATAATAGATGTAATTATTAATAAATTTATTATTATTTTCTTCTTTTTTAGTAGGTTTTTTTTATTTTTTTCATCTTAATTCTCTCAAAATTTCATTGAATTCTAATTTGTAGTTTAGAAATTATGACTCTTTTAATGACTGTCTATTTTTTTGAATAAATGGCCATTAAAACAATCATATTTTAAATCCCTAGACTTTTTGTCATTGAATTTTTTCTAAGTGATGCATATTTTTGTTATCTAAATTTTATATAAATTTAATCAAAATTTGAATTATAGTTTTTTAGATATCAATATTTTACTATCACTTTAATTTATTAATTTTTGTTTTAGTTGTTTTGTAATTTTGTTTTAAGTTTGCAAGTTATTTTTTTGGTATATATTCTAGCTTGCAGGTATTTGGTATTAGGGAGATTTATAATATTTATATTTTTTATTTTTTTAATTTTCCAATATTTCCCAAAAGTAAGCCAATTGTTTTTTAGAAAACTCCTTAAATTTTTTGTAGAACCCAAAGACCAAGAAAAAACAAATTTAAACACTCTAAATTACAAAACTCACGTTGGAATTTGGTGTTTTAAAAATATTTTACTTACGTCATTTTCATCTTTTAAAGTTTTCACACAATGCCAAGGGGTTAAACTTCATGAAATATTTCATTTGGTGCTATAAAAATGAACTCACAGTTTAGTTAAATACTTATAAGAGTTTTCATTTTTATGTTTGTTGATTGAGTATTTGTTTGGCCAAACAAATGTCGTGTGTATGCTCTCCTCCCATCCCCTTTAGGGAAATTGGGTGATAAAAAATTCTCAATCTTTACATTTGTATATTTTTTCCAAAAGCATGGAAGTAAATTCTCTAAATCCCTCCCTAAAATCTAGGTGATCTGGGTAACCCCAAAATGACCTTAAAATCCTTCCACTTTATTTATTTTCATGCATTTTAGCTTGTGAAAAGGAGCTTGCTTCTCCCTCACAAGTTCTTTAGGGGTGCATTGACCTGGATATTCATCTCCTAGTATCATACCAATCCCACTCAATGATGAAGTATATGAATTGAGGGTGACCCATTGGGATGCTTTTTTTAGAAGTTAAACAAGCTCCATTAGTGGTACTCAGACTCAAAATGTAAGGGCAACTCAAACATCACACTAAACTGAGAAATTAATGAATGTAGTAGTTGTGAAAAGGACTAGACCTTTTCATAACAATTCGGTTGACATGGATCCAAATGACATGATTATTCCCTAGTGTTTGCCATAAATATGGGACCATATAAAAATGAACTAAAATTAATAGTTTAGATAATCCCACTTACCACATACATATTATTGATGTAGGGAAAGTAGCCTAAAGTTTCATGTCACCATACAAAATCTTGAGAGAAGAGGGGGCCTAAAATTCCTACTTTTCATGTGATTTTACTTTTTGGATTAAGAATTTAAAATCCTCTCAAGAACAAGTATAAAGATAGAATTTGACAGTATGATGTAACCTTGTCAGTTGGATTTAGGACATTACACTTAGGTGTTTTTATCTTTTTGTCTTTTTTCTTAGATGGTATTGAGTTGAAACTATTTTATTATCATACCAAATCTAAAAATGAGTATTGTTTACACATTAATACTTTGTTTTAAGAGGTGTAATGCCATCTATTTGACACCACACCTTCCCTTAGTCATTGTCAAACTTTTATGTGTGTGTCACTTGATTAAAAAGGGTGTCATTATGCAACCCAATTCATTCCAAGTTTTGTGCCTTAAAGTCTTGAAACAAAATCATTTCCCCCATATTTAGAGAATGATAACATCATTAAACTACTTGAATTTTTCAAAAATACTTGTTGCCTTATTTCTAAAATTTAATTTTTTTAAAACCACATGTACCTTTTGGATGTATGCCTAGTAATATCATGCCATTCATTATTGTCTAGATTGTTGTCTATTTTAAAAATCCTATCCTTTGAATCAAGTTTTAAATTATCCTTGACAAGTATAAATCCAAAAATTGATTGATTTATTCCTATGCCTTGCATAATTTTGGTCTAGACATTCATCTTTCACTTTTGGGTTGTGTAACTTAGGTTAATTATTTACTTAATTTATAGACTATTTTTGTGTGCCTAGATTCTAGGGGAGTAGTCTCTCTTTTAGATGCCTCATGTTCCATGTTTTTTGCCAAATGATCAAGTGTTTGTTTAATTCCAAATGCCTAGTTTGTGTCTAAGTGTTTTAAATTTGTTAGATAAAATATCTTACCTTTTAGACCTTGTTTTTTTTAAAGTGTAGATTTTGTGCCTTTTCCAAAAGACCTAGCAATATATGTTTTGAGCCTAGATTTTGTGCCTTATTTTTAAAAATACCTAGAAAATTTTGTTTCTTTAGACCTAGTTTATACTTATTTGAAACACTTTATACCTAAGTTTGGAATTTCAATTTTTATTTCATATACTTGACCATGTGTGTAAGACATTTGACATTAGATTATTTTATACCAAGTTCTAGCATTAATAATTTTGGAGATATAGATCCATTCCTTCAACTAGGTTAAACCAAGTTTGGACCATTTGTCTTTTAGACATTATTTTTTGGAGTTTGTAAAACTCTAAGCCTTTTTGCAAAATTTTCATCATTGATTTTGATATGTCTCATTACACTCATAGTGAAGCCATGCGAAATCCAGGTCATAATAACATGTTTTTATAAGATGACATTGTTCAAGACTCATATGGTGATGATGTGGTTTATGAGATGCATCCCTATGTTCCTTATAATACTCAATATGGAGAACAAAGCCAAGATCCTCAAGCATAGTATTCAATGATACCTTCTTTAGGCCAATTAATGTACCAAGTTCAACATTTCAATGCTAATGGTACCCAATCTCCCACCTATACCATTAACCATCTTTCATATTGTGTGAAAAACCAAGATCCACAACATCCAAGGATTATTATTCTAAGACCTTATTCTTTGGATTGTGTGAGAAATAAAGATTCATAATGCCCTACAATTATTATTATAAGACCTCATCCTTTGGCTTGTACAAGCAAACAAGATTCACAATGCCCTATCATTACTATTCTAAGACCTCCCCTTTTGGCTCATGACATTAACCAAGATTTGTAATACCCTACCATTACTATTCTAATACCTCATCCTTTGGCTCATTATATAAACCAAGATTTGTAATGCCCTACCATTACCATTCTAGGCCCTCATCCTTTGGCTTGTGTTAGCCACCAAGATTTACAGTACCCTTACATTACCATTATAGGCCCTTCCAAGTATGGTATCTCATTATCCCAACAAGGTTGTGTAATTATGACTAAATGGGTCACAATTACCATCCTAGACTAGTAACTAATATTTGAAGCCCATCTTAGATGAGCCTATTTATGAAGAGATCATTACCCAACCACTAATCATTCATCATCTATTGTTAACCTTCCCCCACTTTAGAAAACCCATGCCATTCATTGAGAAATAATAGAGCCAATCAATACCTCTCTAATAGATCCAATCATTCAAAGACAAAGATATGTTCAAAACTAGTATTATATAACTATTTGTAAACCAATGCCAAGAGAACCAAATAATATAAGATGTTTTTTTAAAAACACCTATTTGTAATAAGTCAACCTATGATGAATAACCTTTTGATCCTTTACCCATTTTCAAAGAGTCTTACTTTGACAATCCATTCTTTACCGAGGCACTTCTTAATGATTATAACTTCCTTTGAAAAAATCATTATCTTGACTATTATCTTATTTTTAAAGAGCCTCCCTTTGACAAACCAGTCTCTATGAATTTATCTCTTGACCTTTTTCCCATCATTGAGGAGTCTCACTTTGACAAGTTAGTCTTTTTAAAATCCATCTTAACTGAGCCTATTTTTAAAGAGCCCATTATGTCATCATAGGTAGTTATTTATCCAATACCAAAAATTCAAAAAGACATCATTGTAGCAGGATCCATAATTGAAAAAGAATAAAAAATAAATTTGTTTCTATTCTTGAACCAATATCAAATTTAGCATTAGAAATGGACTCAACATCAGTCTGAGCATCAGATTAATAGTCCCTTGAGTTAGACTTAGATTTAGAATCAAAATATGTTTATGGATGTTAAAATATTAGTAATGCATGCCATTTAAATAAATTTGAATATATTTTTTATCCTTTCCTAATTTTTGAGGATGATTACTTCAACATCAACATAATTTCTCTTCGTATCTTCTATGAGGATTATGCTACATCTTTCCATTCCATTACCATTATACATGCCATTAACACCAACCAAACTAGCCATTAGCCATTATATTGACATTCCACCTCCCACAAGTGTCAATTGGGACTAATAGAATCACACCTTATTTAACTACATCTATGGTGATAAATTAGTTGAAGAATATTATGGGGACCAAGAACACATTCATGTAAAAAATAATCTCCTAGTGAAACATTTATAGAGGCATTAGGAGATAATCAAACTCCAAACTCAACATCTTATAATGAAATAGTTTTAGAGACACTAGAATACATTCAGAGTCAAAAGATGTTCTTTAGTGAAACCATCTCAAAAGTGTTATGAGATAATCAAGACAACTTTATTGGTGAAAACCTCTTTGAGGTACTAATAGATTAGCAAGATAGTTATTCACTACTTGATTAAGACATTATTAAAGATAACATCAATACAAATTTCCATCTAGCATAATCAAATGGTATCTACTCTCAAACCCAAAAAATAGCAAAAGTCTTCGACCCTACCATAACTAAAATTATGTCAAATACAAAATCAACAATAGTGTGTGTACCTAAAAATATTGATCTTCATTTGTTTCCCAACCATTATACATTACATTATCATCCACCTTTACATTGTCAAATCAAACTTATCATCCAATATTTATCCCTATTTACCATCTCTGGCCACACTTTACTTTATAAAGGATACCAAGAAATCTTGACTCGACGTTTGAAGGAAACTTAATCAAAGACAAACAAAGATTAGAATAACATTATTAGAGTCCACATTTGTAACATTTTATTGATAGATTAACTATTTATAAGAGGTGTGGGCTAGAAATTTACATAATTGATTATTCTAGTTATATGATATGCTAATTAGGATCTGCATCTCCACATCAATAGGAATAATAAAAACATTTACCTTGCTAGAACCATACCTTTGCATTGAAATTTACCTTTTCATTTTCATTTGTCATTCACCTTGCCTTGCCCTTACCATTGTTTCATACCCTACCATTTACCTTATCACTTGGGGTAACCCTATTCCCATTATATATAATTGAGATAACATCATCTTACTTTCCATTTTACCTCACCGTATACCATCCTACCATGCCTTTCTTATTAACCAAACTTGTTTTTACCTTCCCTACCTAACCCTTTTGACCTTAGTTCTATTGGTTCTTTAGACACCTTCCACATGATCTAGTATCATCAATTTCATTGTTTCATGTTCAAATCATAGTTTATGAAATTAGTATGATAGTGGATTTGGTAATTATATCTTTTCTTTACACTTGACTAGTGTTACTAATTATAACCACCTTTGGGCAAATCAATATTCTAACATGAGTTACTAATTATAAGCACCTATGGGAAAATTAGTATCAATGACCTATGATATTTTTCCTAATTATAACCACCTATGGGAAATTTAGGAATACCACATTTACCATGCACTACCACATCACCTCACCCTTACTATTATTTTTGGGCTTACCATTTTCCTAAATTTGTGAACTTGATGTTACCTAGTTGGATCTCACCACTGTATAGGTAGAACTACCTAAACTGAGGTCCTAATGGAACTATGTAGCTAATGCTTAATTTACATTAAGGTCAAATTAGTCACCCTATTTCCAACACTATAATATTTTTATGATCAACCTAAGCCATGAACTCACTATTTTGTAAGTGGGACCTTCCCTTTACATGTATCCTTGCTTGGGGGCACCACATGTTTATCTTTACATTGATTCTTCATAGATAGCTATTGACTTAGTTGATGATAGGATGCTTTTTGTTGATTTTTATTTCAATATTTATGTGTGTTTATTTTCTTAGTTTATTTTTGTTTTGTTGTTTGCCTATTTGTTTACTTTCATTATCGTGCCTTGATTTAGTCTATATGTGTTCATTGGGTGATTCCTTGAACATTATTATTGAGTGTATCCATATTCATATGTTAACATTTTCATCATGCATTTTATCATTGGTATGTTATTGTCAATTATTTATTAGATTGGGAGTGAGTCCTTATGTATATTTTAGCTAAGTTCTCATGGTGTTTTATATCATGATGCCTACCATCATGTGCTATAGAAAAACATAGTTTGAGAAGTCTTACAAGTAATGGAGCAAAAAAAAATTCTCTTTGGTAACCTTGAAAAATCCTCCTACCCTTTGTTGACTCAACCCATTGACCATTTTGGCTATATCAATGTTAATAAGCAAGATCATCTCACCATTGGTAGGTATAACCAAATCATTGATATCAATCAACCCTTATTATTCTAATCATCTCTTTCATCATTTTGTGCATCCTCATGTGCTTGGTTGCTTGCATCTTCTTCAATAATTAGACCATCACATCAACATTTTTTCCCACACATATTTAATCTATAAGATAGGTTATATCCTTGCATTATGATTTTTAATTTGCCTTATTGGAACACAATCAAAAATCATTTTTTCTAGGTCATCTTAATGATTATAATCGCCTATGGGAAAATCATTATTTTGACTCATCTGCTCTAACAAGGGCACATGATTTTGCCATTGATTATAATTACCTTTGGAAAAATTAGTGTCTCAAATTTTTTTACTAATTATAACTACCTTTGGATAAATTAGTACTTTTTAAATCAATACATGAAAGCATTATATCGATTAGATTACTCTTACTCATGGGTTAATTTCATTTTTATTTTATCCTACCTATGCTGATGATTATAATTTCCTATGGGCAAATCATCTTATTTGTCTGCCCAACTAGAGTAGCTCATCATTCTACTATTTATAATCACCTATGAAAAAATTAGTCTCTTCTACCTATTTTATCTTTTTTGGTCCCATCATTTCCTCCTTTTAAGGGACTAATTGGTGACCCCTCTACCAATTTCTCCCTTGATGAGGCATATACAATTAATCTATTATCATTTAATTTATAGGCATATATGATATTTTCATTCTTTGAGAAGACATTACTGTGTCTATAGCTTGTAACACCTTCCCAAATTAGGGAAAACTATAGACACCCAAAATTGGCCATAATTGGCCTTTGATCAGATTTCATATTGATTCCTACCAAACCTTACAAATTAATCCTAGGAATCACTAAACATCCTAAATTTATACATTCACCATTCATCAAAGCTTAAAATCACATTAAGGCATCCCTATTTAGGTTAATATCTTGTATGTAATAATAACATCACATATATTCATCCCTAATCATGTTGTAGCATCACAACTATCAATTTAGCTTATGGACCTATTAAGTGGGATACTTGCACATTTAATTAAATCTTGAAAGAGCTAAAAGGCTAATCAAAATATATTAACAAGTTAAACAAGATTAAATTCCTAGTTGAATTATCTAAAAATTAATGAATATCTAAAAAAGAAAATTCCAAAAATGAAAATATCAATATTTTCATCATTACCTTATGAGTTGTCAAAATATCCCAAAATATCACAAAATGTCTAAATTTAGAACTATGATTGGTAATTGAAAGTTATAATTGGATAACAACTTTTAACTCAACTAGAGTTAGTCTCAACTCAACCTTCTAATTTGAAAACTATGACTAGTAACTAAAAGTCATAATTGCATGACAAATTTTAACTCAAATGGAGTTAGTCTCAACTCAACCTTAACTCACCTTAGGTGAGAGTTAATTCCTAAAGCTATATATACAAGGCCATACATCTTCATTTCAAAAAAAAAAACTTGGATGTTATAGATTTTTTATGCAGGATTTGCTCCATAAGCCTCATACAAGTAATATTACCATGCCTAAATCTTAAGCCAAGTAACAATAGCCAAGCCAAGGTGATAAAGAGAGAATAAGAAAAACAACCTTTATTTTCAAAGACTTATTGATGCACAAGTTGAGTAGGCCATTCAACAAAGCCATTGAGAGCTCCCAAAAAAGGTAAAAGAGTTATGTCTTTTATGTTTTTGTTTTGATTTCATTTAGTTTTTGTTAACTAAGCTATCCCTAGGTGTCTAGGCTATAGGTGTTAGGATTCAATGTACTTATTTCATTTGTTTTATAAGACTAACACAATGCTAATCTCCCCTCTTAGATTCTTTATTCATAATAATCTGTATGGGATCGACATTATGCACCTATGATCATATATATAAAATTAACTATGGGAATATTATGTTGGCAATTTATTTTACATTGATTTGACTTATAATTTATTAATAAGTCATTATTTTTATTTGATTTATTTTTTTATTATATATTTACAACATGGATTTGGTTTTTTCCTCCTTGGAGTTTACTTTTAAAACATTTATTTTTTCTATTTTTCTTTATGTGTGAAATATTGATCTTCAATTTACTTGTCTTGCTTAGTCACTAAATATCCTTATATCCTTTATTCAACATGATACATATGGTATAAAACCTTCCCTCTATTACCATGATACACATCACACATCTATTAACATGATAAAAATCAAGTAATTATATTGGAATATACATTGTCTACATTTGGGACCTATTATAATTCCCACATTGGCCATATATTTCCTGCATAGGGTAAAAATTATTTTATAAAATCATAAAAATGCAAAAACATATAAAACTATACAAGTTAAAAATTAATTTTCCTTTATCTTTTTATTTGGATACATATCGTTTACCTATGTTAGAGTTTTATATTTGTATGTTACAAACATGTTTATTCTAGTATTTTTTGATTAGGCGAGCTAAAATATATATAAGTTAAATATGGTCATTTATTGATAGATGCTTTATAGCTTCATTACACCCACACTTATTGATATTGTCATACTAGGGACATCTTTTCAATGGGTATCATGTCTTATTCTTCCTACTTTATATTTATGATATATATCTTTATATTAGTGTTATACATATATTTCACTTGCCTATATATTATGTAATATGTTACATGGATATATATGTTTTGTTTTTATATCATGTATACATATATAAATCACCTATTATATCTTTTCCATATTATTACTTGATTTCCTACATGTGAGTGTTTATATTTGTGTGTTGCATGTCGATGTCTTGTATTATCTTATCCATATAGGATCCTTTAGTTATCATAACATATTATTAATTGCTTGGATTCATTTTTTTTTAATGTTACATTTACATTATTATGTGATTATGTGATTTCATATATTATTTGATATCATATGGCTGGTTCATGATCTATATCATACGTGTTATTACTTGAGGCAACTATGCTTAGTGCCTACATTTCCATAGTCTCCATCATGCACATTTTTTATGGATTATTTAACACATGAACTTAATATGAATGGGGACCATCCAAACTCTCATAAAATTATTTCTAAAATATCTCCAATGTCTATATCTATTAGGTCTTATAGACTAGATCTCACTCAATTGGTCATTGTAAATTATTCCATATAAGGGACCTATTATTAGTTCTTAAAGTTTAAAAGTTTTTAAATACATAAATTTTTTATTTTATATATATATATATATATATATATACATATATATATATATATATACATATATATACATATATATATATATATACATATATATATACATACATATATATATATACATATATATATATATATATATATACATATATATACATATATATATACATATATATACATATATATATACATATACATATATATACATATATATATATATATATATATATATATATATATATATATATATAGTTTAAAAAAAATTTAAGTGACAAGATATGAATTCATCTTCTCAATAGATCATTAGATTGCAAGAAACAAAATAAATAAACTTGCATTTTAAATTTTCCCATATGAATGAAAATAAATTTTAGTGAGGGTTTTGATATAACATGGAAAAATTTATTTAAGTGTGTTCACTCCATTTTATTAAAGGATTAAGAATGCTAAAATAAAAAATGGATAAATTTATATAAATCAAGATAAGCTTGAAAATAGGTTACATTTAATATTTACCTGTGTGATGAAAAACAACATTTAAAGGGTATTTAAATAACATAAATATGGATGATTTGTATGATCTTCAATTCTATTATGTTTAAATTCATTAATAAATTTTAAATAATTTAAAATATCCTATAATTAGGATAAAATAATAATAATTGATTCCATTCAAACCCTAGATCTATTAATTTGTACAAAAATAATAAAAGAAAGTGTAGGAAGAAAGAAAAAGCCTATGATATTGGATACAAATTTGACCCAACTGATGTAAATAATACATAAAAATAATTAGTTTCCTAGATATCATTCACACAACTAGGTACAAGAGTCTGAGGAGAGCAAAACTTGAAAGAGAAACATAAATCCACCATATTACATTCATAAGAAATGATAATCTTCTTCCACAACTTAAATTAAAATCCATAAATTCACTTAAGTAGAACAATAATATAATTGTTTAAAATATAAATGAGATAAAAAAATTCCATCATAACAATAGGGTATACAAATGGGAGTGAAAAATGACACTAAAATTGCATAAAAATATGGAAGACTTTAAATGTTTTGGAGTAACAAAAAGCCAACCCTTGGAATGACTCCAATGTGACAATATATATACAAGATGAGATCCATATGGAAAATGTTTTCCTCTAAAAGGTAGTAAGGTTCCTTTACTGTAGTAACCAACTCACTATCCACTACATGACATGCCACTTTCCTTTGGTGCACTTTTCAAACCTAAAAAAAGGTAAAAATGCATTAAATTCTAGTAACTTAGAGCTTCCAAACCAAATAATCAACTTCACAAGTGAATAATTTATTTAATATATATAATTTATTAAAATTAAAGGTATTGAGATGTTTTTTGTATAGTCATCTTTCCAATGGTTTTCAAATTTGATACTCGAGGTGAAAGTATGGTAAAAAACCCAACTCGGGATAAAAATGTCCTCCTAGACGTATTCAAGTTTTGGACATGCATATTTATTTTAATTTTTCCCTTTTTGTAAATTTCAAATATTTATTTATAATCAAGATTTGAAAACCTGAATAGAACTAAACTGAACTTTAATAGGTCCTAAGACCTAATCGGGTATTTGAATCCTGAATAGAATTAAATTGGATGTTGAGGGGGTCTCAAGACTTAATTTGAATTGGGACCCCTAGTTAGGTATGTAGCCTTTAGGTGATGGATATGATTTTATGTTTAGGGCTAAATTCCTAATTAAGGACTAGGTTTTGAGACACCCCCACTAACATATTCTAGGCTTTGACCTTGATTACATCTATGCACAATGTTTCCTAAGACTATCAACCTAGTTAATATTTAAAGTCTGACTACCAATGTAAATATAAAACTTACCAAGGTAATAAATATGAAGTAAAATAATTGTTATTAGAATAATATTTCTACCTCCCTCCATCTAAAAATACCTATGCATGAACAAAAAATCTTGATTAACACTAAAACCCAATCGACTACTCAAAAGACATATCTAGAATAATTTCCTTGGATAGTAAAAAAATCCAAAATTGATCCCTTCCTAAACTTATTTGGGATTTATTATCCTAATTGGATCTACAAGAGATGAAAATTTTAAATGAAATCATGCATTTGAAGTCTAATAATAATTGAATCTTACATGTTGACTTTAGATATACCTAATCAGGGAAAATTATAATTTTTCTAGAATTTTGTAAGTTCTAATTGGGGAAAATGACAAATTTTTTATAGAATTTTTCAATATTATTTTAAGTATCAAAGGGTCAATAAGAAATCATTTTGGGACCAAGTGTAAAATATGAAATTTTCTTGTAGAATTTTAGTCATCTCAATATGATAGGTTTTGGAGGGCCAACTAGCACCCAAATCAAAATTACCTTCTTGATTGGCTCTAGAGAGGGAAGAGATCAAGATTTGAAATGAAAACTAGGAGGTCTGGATTCTACTTAGATGCCAAGTCCTCTATATGAAGTTTTATTACATGAACGTGGGATATCCAGTGATAATAGTTATGGGACTTGATTCAACATGTAAACTAGGATGACCTACCTAATAAATTTGAGATTTATGAGACCAACCATGATCATAAGTGGAAGAAAATATAAGAATTAAAAAAGAGGTTACTTAATTTTAGAAGAATTAGGTCATGTTGTGTAAGAAAAAATAAATGATGAATCTATTAGAGAATACCCCCAAGTATTTTGGAATTATAGAAATGTGTTTACAAATATAGAATCTCTATCTAATAATAAACATGGAATATTAATGGATTAGGGAAAGGATAAGATGAAATCAGCTAAGAGATCAAATTTGATATTCTAATTGACCTAGTGTGTGCAAATGAGTTAATTATTACTTCTTAGAACCTACAAAGACTAACTACTATAGATCTAACCATGAAAAAAGTTAATCATAAGTTTAAAAAACTTACCTAGGGATTAATCCAATGCCAAATAGGCATCCATGTCCTTGATGAATTTGTCTTTGACCCCACTCAATGCCATGATCTATTTTTAGTTGAGCATCTATAACCCTGGTAGAGGTTGCCTAAATCACCTAGGATTGAGTTTTTTTAGGAATTGATTTTTATTTTAATGTTCTTAATTTCTATTTATTTGGTGATTTTAACATCTAAATTATGGGTTGAGGATCACCATGAAAAGTGAAGTGTATAACTATAGTTTTTTCACTTTATATATTCACCATAATAGGCTCATCTAGGAAAACCTAGAAACCATTTAAGATGTGGTTTTTATTCTTGGTTTTGAGAGAATGCCTTTATTGATTGAATAGTTGACCAAAACTCATACAATACCTAGTCAATTTAGAACACGCATAATAATTTAAGCCTTCAAAACATACTTAAAAACATAATCTAATTCTATAGACTACTCATAATATTTAGTACTATAAAGTCATTTGTGTCACTTACCTACAACCCTTTCATTATTCATTCTTTAACTAATAGGGGAAAATTACAAGATAAACTAGATGAGCCAGATCAACAAGAAATAAACAAGACCAAAATGAAGAGGAAGTAATAAAATAAGGGAAATTAACCCAAACTAGCAAAAATAGGAAAGGAAAGTAATAAATAAAATAAATAAATAATAAAGAAGGTATTTATAGGACCTTGCTAAGAAAACTCATGCCTAGAAGCTAGAATTTTGAAAAAAATGCCTAATGACAGGCAACAAGTCATCCTCACTGGTTAGATATCTATGATAAAATGTATTCACTTTAGGATTTTGAGAAGGTTGGTAAATATCTTACCAAGGACATTCATATTTACGGTGATGTTTCCATTTTCATTCATACACATTATCCAAATGAGTTATATTTATGTTTTTTTATATAAATTAAGTAAATTTTTAAAATGAAATTCAATAATATACTTACGTTCAATTTTAAAAAAACAAGTGGGATAGGGTTTGAGAAATACCTTTTACCATACAGTGAATTTTGGTTAGGTATAAGGGTGGGTATCAATACATATTAGAAAAATTTGTATATTCAACCTAGAAAATATATCTTCCTCATGGTAATTGATCGGTGAATCAATTATTGGTTTCTTCTAAACTAATATGGATGTTGTGTTGGACTCTTTATTATTATCTAAATCATCAAGGAGGAGTTGGCTTAGTTCAAACTATGTTAAGGACGCTCTAAATTTATCATCAGTGGTATAATTATGGAGAGAGATGCCTTGGGTTAATCTAGTTTAAACTCTAACTCTAACTCCCACTGATATACTATTTTCATTACTTGTGAAGTCATGCTTGTGATCATTCATTTTTACATTGATTTACTCTTGATTTAACTTTTTAAGGTTATGGATTTTAAGCCTTAGGTTATTAAAGGGTCTGAGTATAATAAATTAGGGTATAAATATGCAATAAATACAACCACTAATTTATGATAGAATTGACTTAGTCTGACGTTTATAAAATTAGTATTAAATAATATAAACAAGTACTTATCTAGAAATTGGCTAAAATGGGAGATCCAAAGGCTAAAAATTAGAACAAAAGATGATCTGAGTGTCATGAATAGGATCCAAATGTCAAAACAATTCTTGGATAGTAGTACCCTAATTATAAATTAGGGCTATGTGGCACTAGTGTTCCTATTTTTTTACTATTGTACTCTATGAATAATTGTTTTGAGCTTCTACGTGCACCTATGTTTGGGTCTACCAAGCCTTTTCCTATGTAAAAAAGTTCTAGTTCCTTGTAGGTGATCTATTTTGACTGATTTATATACAAAATCTAAACCTCCATATTTTTAGGGCATCTAGTTAGCATAAGTAGCAAAGTTTGTTGTTAGTTGGGTAGGGTGGACCTCCTTAACACCCTACTATGATGAGAGTTTCCTACATACCAGTGATCTGAAGAGGGATCAAGCTCAATGTCATTCTCACCATCTAAGTTCTAGTGAAATTGAAAATGAAGCTAATATGAATTTTAGTTTGATTTATTTGAATGTTATTGAGGCTATAAATATAAATAATCTAATATTATGAATGATGTAGATGGATATATGTAGAAGTAGGATAAAATAGGGATTGATAACCTTCATTTTGCAAAAATTATTCTGAGTTTATTTGTGTGATTTTCATCTAATTTCCTTTTAGTGGATAAAGGGATAAAATTCATGTATATATACTATTATAGTGCTTGTATGTATAAGTAGGATAGAATAGGGATTGATAACCTTGATTGTGTAAAACTTGTTCTGAGTTTATTTGTGTGATTTGCATGTAATTTCCCTTTAGTGGATAAAGGGATAAAATTCATGTATATATACTATTCTAGTGCTTGTGTGGGTATTAAAATAGGTCTAGGATGACCCTAGGTGGTTGTTCATTTGAAAAGATATTTATTGGAGACAAGAGGAGGGAAAAGGACAATAACACCAAAATTAGAACACTAACACCATAGGGAACTACTATCTAAATTATGATGCTAGTGTCAAGGTGGTAAATACTAAGGCACTAGGGGTCCTAATGTTAAATTAAGGGTCTACAATTGATTTAGGGATGTTTAGAGACATAGGTAGCTTACACAAAGGCTATATAAGTGTCTAAATAGTCCCTAAGATAGGTTTAGGGATAAGGTAGGGATGGATGGTCTAAAGTAACACTCTTAACACTCAAGTGTCATTTTTAGATGATTATATCCCCCCATATTAATATATAAATTCAAAAAAATGAAATGACTATGATGATGGAAAAATAAGAATGCCTAGACTTACCTAAGAGGTGAAGCCCATGAATCCAGATCTAATTATGTGAATCATGATCCATTACATATCTTGCAAATGAAACATCCATAGATCAATCCTTACTTGAGTTATAAAAATAAAATATAATATTGATTAAAGAGATAAGAGATAGGAAAGGAATACATACACCTCACTAGGTATGATAACTAATGCATAAACTTGGTGATGACCTATGTTTGTGCATGTAGATAGTGATCAATTAATGAATAAATTAGACTAAGCTAATAGATTTATCAATCCCCATGTGTGGGTGGATCAAGAACTCAATATAGTTTTGAATCCATCATTTCCCACCCCTATTTGGTGGATAATAACCTTTTAATAGCTTTGATTGGATCAATTGTGTGTCTAACCCTCTCATGTAGGTGGCTTAAGAAATCAAGAATACTATGAATCCATCATTACTTACCCATGTGTATTATATGTCTATGAAAATTAAACTACATGATGTAATGAAATATGTGTATCTATGATTAGAAATGTATATGTCAACTCTAAGGCCACTCAATAATGTTAGGTGGGTCTAGGCAATTCAAGAATATTAGGCATCTCTAGGCCACTCGATAATATTAGGAAGCTTTAGGCCACTCAAGAATGCCAACCACTATAGATAGAGTAAGGCATGAATCTAGAGTGTAAATTAGATCATGTTATTTGATGTGTAAAACATAAATAATGACATAGAGTTGTCATTCCTTCTAATCAACTGATGTATAAGTGAGCGTACAAAAATGATGTTCCACACACATGCCCCTAAATTTGATATCTGAGTATATGGATTCTAGATCAGGTTTTAATAATATGCATATAATAATATAAACTAAAATAGGATTCATCATGTCATACATGATGCCCCAATCTAATAAAATTGGTATGAATCTAATCTAAACTAAGCCAAAACTAGTAATCTATAATTGAACATGTGTAAACCTAGATTATACCTACTATATCTTTATGGCCAATCTATAATTTATTAAAACTAAGGCTACTGGATAATAGTTCCATGTGGTGTTAGTGTCCCAATTTGGGTGATAATGTATAACTATTTTTATTTTTATGCAAATGAAACTGATCTTTATATTACTATTTCCCACTATGTTTTTCTAAAATTGATTTTTGTATTATGTTCCTATGTGTTAAAAAATATACTTTGAGTGCATTCAGATAACTTAATATCTATGACAAACATCTATGAATTCCACCTCTTTTGAGGGTAGTATTTTCACATGTGCAATAACTTTATTTAAAATAAAAAGCTTTGTAAAATGTGTGTTAGTTGGAGCATATATGATATCTCCATAATAAACAAATATAATATGCATCTATAACATAAACATGTAAGATAATTGTTGACTAATTTTGACCACTAAGGTCAAAATGTCAACACGTATAACAAAAACAATTTCCTCTCATGCTTTCATACCTTGCATGGTCTTTTACATGCCTTATGATGTCCTCATTTGGTCTTAATAAAACCCTTATTATCATTGTTTAAGGTTTAATTATGTGCACTAGGGGTTTATTAAAGGATCATCATGTGATACCATATCATGATTCATTGTGTGATGTATTAGGTTGTCATAGGTTTTAATTGGGTGAGAGGAAGGGTCTTCAGTGTCTTTTGAATCCTGCAAAGTGGCCTATATCTTGTTTGATAAAGTTAAGACATTTTATAAAAAATTAAGGTATTTAGAGAGATTAAAGTTTCTTGTTCTCATTGTATTCCTACTTGCCTTAGCTAGTCCTTATGATATAGGATTTGTTATCATGATGTAGGGGATATCCAAGTCATTTTTAATCTTGAAAAGAGGTCTAGTGGGACATCTAGGGTGTTCTTCTATAGTCCATTTAACAAGCATGTTTCAAGCTCCAATTAGCCCCCAAGGTCATTAATACCCCTCAAACATGTCTTATAATTTAACATTGTATATTATAAGCCTTTGAAGAAGGTGTTTTTTATATGTCACATTGAAATAAATGTTTTTAAGGGGATATTAAAAGGCTAATGTGTTATTGATCTTGTGAAGTCAATATGAAAGTCAAATGAAGGATGAATAAGTTAAAGTGCACTTGTCCAATGCATAGATTTTATTGCATAATAATCCTAGAGATGTGAAGAACAAGTGTAAATTTGTCAATAGTGACCATATATCATTCATATAACCCCATCAACACCATCATGGTTTAATTCAAGGTAGTACAATTCATTTTAAGTCATGAAACACATCCAAACTTCTCTCGAGTTCCCATATAGTCTGTAAACAAAAAAATGGCATCTTCATTTGATAATATGTGTATGAATAGGATTCATGGGGTAAATCATATTCATATATGTCAAGATAGTTATTTCACTTGTTGATAGTATCATTCATTTCCATAAATAGGGGCTAACCTATATGAACAAACATTAAGAAGCCTAAACACTCTTAAACCCTAACATCAACTCAATGAGTATAAAAATAAAGGAAATGTCTCAAAAATTCATCAAGTCACCATGGAAACACTTGGATCATGTTACAAACTCCATGGAGTATCTCTTCATATGGCATGGTTGTATGGTCACTTCTATAGACATGAGAAATACTAGATTTTGTAGAGGTTTCAAGTAAAAAATTAGGGTTGTAAACATGTGAATAGTTCAAGTTCATGGAGTAAGGTGTTATGGGTTGTTTCACAACCCATAAAGTCTAAAAATCCACTCATTAATCTATTTACCCTTCCTAATATCCTCTCAAGTGTCATTCATAACTCATTTTGAAGGTTATATGTACATTGCCTGCTTAATATGGTCTAAAAGGTATAACTCTACATTTCCAAGATGCCTAGAAGGTTTATACTACATTCTTGTCTCTTTAAAGGCTTATAATCATCTTTTATCTCATTTTAAATCATCTAAATGGTTTATTTCCTTTACATATCTCCAAATAACAAAAAATAGTCATATGCCTAAGGACTATGTATAGGCCTACTAAACATAGAAATGGGTCAAAATTATGGAAAATGGTGCTTTAGAAGTATGGTTCAAAGGATGAATAAATCATAAAAACTTGTCAAACATTCATATAAGACAAATAAACCAATCATAAGATTCCTCAACCATCTATTCAGAGAAGTTTCAAGTAAAGATAGGAGATGTTGAGCCTATGTACATGTTTAGAGAAGAGGAAGAGAAGGGTTCAATATTCACATTGAATTTTTCATAACAATTCTAACATGGAAAAGGGTTTGAAAGATGATTAAGGGGTTTAAGAATGTTAGGAATGTTCTAATTCTACATAAATAGGATTTAGATATGTCTAAAGCCACTCTTAAGGAGGCTAAAGATCCATATTAATGCCTCCAAAGTTAAATTAGATTCTTAACCTTCTCAAGAAACATGATAGTTTTATTCTAAGATGAAAAGTTACCCAAGCATTGATTCCTATAAGGTCAAAGGCCTTAAAAATAAAACGGTAATTTTTGAGTGGTAAGGTGATAAACACCTAAACATAATCATCCTCATGCTTTTTCTAAGATGGGATATTCTCAATAAAGTTGGAGGTCCATGGTAAGCTTCCAAATTTAGGTCTTCTTAATATCCTTGAGAAACATGTCAAATTTTGAGAAGGATAGAAAAGGGGGTCAAATCCTTATTTGAATGGTCATTGAAATTCATGAAGGATAATTAGGGTTAGAAGAATGAGAGGAAATTTATAGTATGGCCTCATAAAATAAAAGGCA
Source organism: Torreya grandis (assembly GCA_037957365.1). Lineage (NCBI taxonomy): Eukaryota > Viridiplantae > Streptophyta > Pinopsida > Cupressales > Taxaceae > Torreya > Torreya grandis. Next base: position 478,589 of record JARHVA010007588.1, on the reverse strand, counting down.
AATTGATAGAACTCCTAAAGGTGCAAGTTCTTGACTTCTTGATAAATATGCCCATTTCTAATCAATAATAGAAGAAATAATTGAAGACTTAGTGGTACAAAGGTTTCAAAGACTCACTTGGGAAATTTAATCCCTATATGGAGGTATAATATAGGAAGAGTGATGAAGTGACAAGCATATATCTATCCTCCTTTAAGAGAGAAGAACAAGGTTGATACACCTTCAAGGTTACAGGTGGTTCTTGAGCCAAAATATGTTAAGTTAGTCAACATGAAGCTTGAATCCAACTTGAAAATTTGTTTATGGAAGGTAGAATATAGGTTTAAAACAAAAAGGAGTTATGAGGATCATGAAAAAGAATTGGATATTTAAGGAACAAGGCTCAATAAAGGCCATATAATTCAAGTGACAAACTCAGTCAAGACTCTACAGAAGATAGGGATATGCTTGTAAAGCTAAGGGAATACCAAATTTGTGTTGGTGGGAGAAGGTAAAGAGTTATAAAAATAACATGAGAATCCTAACATGCTATTATCATTTAAGGATGTATTTAAGAACCATTCAAGAAAGAACTCACATCTCACCTACAGTCAAAAACATAAACTACACCGATAAGCCAATCATGAAAAGGTAGTAAAAATGAGTGGAAGACAATTTGTATGGAATAATCATAGGTATATTTAATTAAGATAACCCTATGTATTATGTTTCCATTACTTAGTGAAACTAAGGTGTTAAAAAAAATGGAGAGGTCCACACTTAAAGTCTAGGTAGACCTATTAGACTCTTATAGGGAAGGGTTTAAAGACTTTATTGATTATTTAAATGGAGAAAAAAATATAAAATAGTTTAAATACGTTATAAGGTTTTATTATAGATAAATTAACCAATGGATTATGTTACATAAGCCAAAATTTGGGGAAAATGCAAACCTACAAGTTTGCAGACCTATAGGTCACCATTTTGCCTTCTTAGACACAAGAGATGTAGACCTAGAGCTCTAAATACACCATATTATATTCATTGGAATCCATTAGATGAGAAAGGTATGACACATATATATAGGTTTTTAGAGCCTAATGAGGCATTAAGATGAATTTTAAATCATGAAGTAGGTTTATAGGTGGTCTAAAGCCTTCTTGACCTACTTCATTGAAGGCAAACAACCTGAGATAGGTCTTATTGTGCTTAGTCTGACTATGTCATTGTTCATGGGGCCAAATGTATTTTGGACGTGTAAATAAGGTGCCCATACATCACTCTAGTGGAATCTAGAATTGGTTTACGTACCTAACCTATATGAATAATCATTAAGCTCATAAAGCACTCCCAAACTACCCATTGGCACCCTGAGAGACATAATTTTTTGCTCAAATATTTCTTCACAAGATGCATGGGACCAAGATATATTATCTAAATTTTAAGGGGTTTATAAACTCAAGATTCATGGACTTATGTTCTGAATCTAGGGCCTATGATTTATAAACCATCATTAAGATGGTAGTCTACTCCAAACCCTCCAAAACCCTCATAAAGAACCTAATGGAGCATATAAGCATTTGAATCACTCAAAATGTAATTTAATGGCCTTAAATTCCACTAGATGACACTATCAGACTTCATAAAGACATGTGGAGGTAATATTTTGGCATGTGTGATGGAAAAAAGAATAGAGAAGGCCTAAAAGTACATATTTTTGGAATGTTTTCGTGATGTTTGAGTGTTTGATATCACTAACCAGTTGAATAGACTTCTTAGACCTAGTTAAAAGTATAATAGACTCATACAAACCTTTTTAAAGACCCCATATTGTGATAAGAGCATATTTCAAACCAAAGAACAAACTTAGATGGAGATTGTCTTATTGTTTGCATAAGAAAATAAGGTTGTAGAGTTTGTATGAGTGACCAAGGGTATATAAAATTCTAAAACACCATTTAAGGTCATTTAAAATAAATCTTGGATATCCATCTAAGTGAATAAAAAGTATGTTTTAGGTCTCTATGCTGATTTTCAAGGTTTGAAGTCTGTAAGTCTTCTTAACTAGTGGCAAAAATGAGTGTGAAGGGGGTATGATCTAAGTTTCACTCTAGTCTAGCATGAGAGAATCCTTGAAGAGGTCAATAATAGAATGAAAGTGGCCACAAAAAAAATGGACCACTATGTATTAAATGGGTAATAGAGCATAATGATACATGGAGGTAGCATGGATGTTAAGATGTTAAAGGAATCCCTTTGTAGCTCCTCATTCAACCACTAGACCACACTTCTACACCCAAAAGGCTCATTGAAGGCCACTATGTCACCAAGATAATGCATGGGGATATTTATGGGGCTATCCCTACCCCTCATTCAATATTATTACTACTCATTAGATGAAAGATGGTCATTATGGCCCCTCCACTCTATATCTACACCACATTCTCCCTCTCTATCTCTCTCATGTTTTATTAATTGGGATTAGAAAGACATTATATGGGTCCCTTTACTAGGTATGAGAAAGTTATTCCCATTTATATCTTTTATCCTTGAGCTAATATAAGGACTAATTTAGCCTTCTTCATACTAGTCTTCTAGTGTGTTCATGCTATTTGATTTGCATAAGTGGTTGATCTTTTCTCCATTTTTAGGTCCTTAATCCTCACATAGATGATAATGGACTGATATTATGCAGGTTACATGGTGTGTGAAGGTGACAATGATTGTTATTTTAGTGAAAACTAATTGATAGTGTTTTGAATCAAACTTCTCATCCATCATCCTCAAGTCATAGTCATTTTACATAACATCCATCTAAAAAACTAATGTGTAGGAGTCCTTTGGAGAGAATGTGTTAGTAACCAATCCTTGAGATTAAATGATGTATTAAGGGATTTAGCCCCAAAACTAGAGATTAACCTCACCCATTAGGATACCCACACCTAGACGTGATTCCATTGTATTAGCTAGATGAGGTAGGTTTGAAACTCCTTTACCTCTAGGGTGAAATTCAAATGAATAATAGTTTTTAGCATACCTGATGGGACTAGAATTCAAGGAGATTAAACCACTTACTCTCATCATTTGGTGACCTCAAAGAGTTTTAGGCATTTTTGTGGTATATTATCATCCAAGTTTCATGTGAAATTCATCACAAGGTTTTCATCTAAGGGCAAGGAAGCTAAATCTTTTGATAGATCACCTTATTCTTTATTTGTCTCATGATGTTTAATGGATAGATATGAAGTAAATTTATATTCTACACCTCCTTATTAGTAATATCATTACCCATAATATCCCTATGATAATCTATATCCATCCTATAATGATTCTTCTTATTCTCCACATGACTTCAGTTATCCACATAATTAGCCTTATTGTCAGTCTCCTTGGTAGCCTTACTATCATGAGTAATATCTCTCCTTCCCCACATAACGACCCTTTCAAGCTATACCTAGTTCCTCTAATGAGTGGAATGAGATAATAAAAACATGGATCAAGTCATTGGTAGTGAGTTATTGGCCTAGAAGGAGTAGCAAACTCAATGAAATTAGTCATATGAGCCTTCTACTACCCCATGTCAACATTATTAGGATAATATTCTTATGTCAAGTCAAAAATAATAAGATAAGAAAGTTCTAGAGGCTAAACCAATAAAATTCCCAATCTTTCAAATCTACTCACCTCTTCTTCAAGCTCAAATTATCCATGGATGTCAAGATATGCAAAGAGATAAAGAAGTTGTGAACACCAAGCCTAAGAAGTTCCCAAATTTTTAGAGTACCACTTTACCCCTTATAATCATTCAAAATCATCCCAATAATCCTTATTTTCCTAATCCATTAGTGGGGCATTCTTTCCCTCCCATAATCTCCCTATTTGCAGGAGGACCTATTGTATGGAGGGTAGGTGAGGAAAATCTAAGAGAAGAGGACTTATCAATAGAGGGTAATGAATGCTTAAACACATGTCAACATTATTGGACCAAGTAACCTAGTTAAAAATTCTTTGTCTTTGTATCATTCAAGTGAAAGAACCATATTTTCAAGAATAAAAACTTGGTGAAGTGGTAATTCATATCAAGCAAGGTCTAGTAGTAGTTAAAACTGCACCCCAAGAATTTCACCATGAATTTGTTCAAGTGATAACTGTAGAAAATAGATGATCAAAAAATCCCCAAATTTATTCTAGTGGCTAAGATAAGGTAAGCCCTCTAGATGAACTCCCTTGTCTCATTGTAAATGATGATCAAAATGAAGAAATTCAGCCTCATGAACATAGTCTTGAAGAAGAAGAATCTACTCAAAACAACCATGATTTTATTAAGGAAGTCAATATGGTTTTAGACCTAATGGATATTCCATGTTTCATAGAGGAAGAGATTTATCATCTTGTAGAACATGAACTTGAAGAATTCGAAGAAGAACCTACAATAATGATTAAAGTGGGAGTTCTTGGTGAGTAAAAGAAACTATATAATACTTGGAAATAATTATATCATATTTTTATAGAAGAGATTGAAGATATAGGGATGAAAACTTTGGAACAATAAGGGTTTTCTATCTTTTATGAACTAGAAGGCCAATATAAGCCTAAAGACACTAGTTGGCAAACTGGGAATGCTCTCGAGACTATTCTTATTCTTAGGTAGAAATGTGGGACTCCTATGGAATATGAATAAGAGATACTTGAAAATTTTTCAGTATAAAAATCATTTAGTTTAGTAAACTCAAGAGGTAAATATGGTTGGTTTAAGACTTGAATAAACTAACTTACAATCACATCATGACTACATAGTAGGGTTGGAAACTCTTGACTTCCCTATATCTCTTGAGTTTGAAGAAGAATATGTTATTTAAGTTGGCCTAATTTAGATTGATAAAAAACATGAGGAAAATGATGAATGGAAATAGTATATTAATTCAATTCAATAGGTTAAGGATCTTTTCAAAGACACACTTCCTATTGAATAACATGAACATGAAGAGGTTTGTCAAGACACATTCATTGAGGCTACTCAAAACAACCATGATTTTATTAAGGAAGTCAATATGGTTTTAGACCTAATGGATATTCCATGTTTCATAGAGGAAGAGATTTATCATCTTGTAGAACATGAACTTGAAGAATTTGAAGAAGAACCTACAATAATGATTAAAGTGGGAGTTCTTGGTGAGTAAAAGAAACTATATAATACTTGGAAATAATTATATCATATTTTTATAGAAGAGATTGAAGATATAGGGATGAAAACTTTGGAACAATAAGGGTTTTCTATCTTTTATGAACTAGAAGGCCAATATAAGCCTAAAGACACTAGTTGGCAAACTGGGAATGCTCTCGAGACTATTCTTATTCTTAGGTAGAAATGTGGGACTCCTATGGAATATGAATAAGAGATACTTGAAAATTTTTCAGTATAAAAATCATTTAGTTTAGTAAACTCAAGAGGTAAATATGGTTGGTTTAAGACTTGAATAAACTAACTTACAATCACATCATGACTACATAGTAGGGTTGGAAACTCTTGACTTCCCTATATCTCTTGAGTTTGAAGAAGAATATGTTATTTAAGTTGGCCTAATTTAGATTGATAAAAAACATGAGGAAAATGATGAATGGAAATAGTATATTAAGTCAATTCAATAGGTTAAGGATCTTTTCAAAGACACACTTCTTATTGAATAACATGAACATGAAGAGGTTTGTCAAGACACACTCATTGAGGATAATGATATAGATTGGAGTGAGTATGCAAAGCTCCTTGAATAAATTAATGAGATTATAGTAAATGATAGGAAGGATTATATCACCCAAGATTCTATAGAAACTCAATAAGAATGCTTATATGAAATACCATTTGTTGAGGCTACATCTGATAAGTAATATGAGAAGGGTCTTAAATTATAAGATGATTATATCTTGATAGTAGATTGGTTTACATTTGTAACCTTACTTGAGAGGATGATTATAGGAATATATTTTAAGGAAAGGATGAGGAAAATGAAACCAAAGTCTTAAATTTAGTTTTCCTCATGTCATTCTTCATCTCATAGAGTAAAGGATCCAAGAAACTTCCCCTTTGACCTAGGAGGGAGAAGAAAAGTTTAGCTCAATTGTATATAATTAGTTGTTTTATTATTTGTTATGTTCACTTAGTACTTGTCAACACATGGGTGTGATTTATTCTTTCCTTGTGTGTGTTATCCATGTTGTGAGTGGTGAGGTTGTTTCTAGTCCTTAAAGTCTTGTATGGGTTGAGTCATGATTTTCATGTGTCAGTTCATTATCCAAAGGATGAGATAACTATTTTTCTTGACAAGAAGGTAGGTTAACCCCTGGGAGTCACCAGTGATATTGAATAAGTTTGACCACTAAGGTAAAATTATACCCCTATAAATTAAAAACTTTCCTCTCATACTTTCATACCTTTCATGGTATTTTACATGCCTTTTTATGTCCTCACTTGGTCTTATTGAAAACCTTATTAGCATTATTTAAGGTTTTATTGTGTGGACTAGGGGTTGCTTAAAGGATCATCATGTGATACAATATCATGAGTAATTGGGTGATGTATTAGTTTGTCATAGCTTATACTTGGGTGATAGGAAGGGTCTCATGTGTCTTTTGAATCCTAAAAAGTGGCCTATATCTTTTTTGATAAAGTTAAGGTATTTTATCAAAAATTAAGGTATTTGGAGAGATTAAGGTTTCTTATTCTCATTATATTCATGATTGCCTTAGCTACTCCTTGTGATAGAGGATTTTTTATCATGATGTAGGGGATATATAGGTAATTTTGATTCTTGACAATAGTCATAGTGGGACATCTAGGGTCATCTTCTATAGTCCATTTGTCAAGCATGTTTCAAGCTCCAATTATCCCATAAGGCCATCAATGCCCCTCAAACATGTCTTATAATTTAAAATTGTATATTATAAGCCTTTGATGAAGGTTTGTTTTATATGTCACATTGAAATAAATGTTTTCAAGGGGATATTGCAAGGCTAACATGTTCTTGAGATTGTGAAGTCAATATGAAGGTCAAATGAAGGATGAATACTTTGAAGTGAACTTGTCTAATGGGTAGTGTTTCTTGCATAATAGTCCTAAAGACATGAATAATAGGTGTAAAGCTATCAATAAATACCACACCTCACTCTTATAACTCCATAAATTTCATCATGGTTGAATTTAAGGTAGTGCAGGTCATTTCAAGTCAAGAAATATATCCACACTTCTTTTGAGTTCCCATACAGTCTACAAACTAAAAAATGGCATTTTCATTTGCTCATAAGGGTAGAGACAGGATGGATGGGGGAAAATACTCTTCATATATGTCAGGGAGATGAGTTCACTTGATGATAGTGTCATTTGTTTCTATCTATAGGGGTTAAACTCTATGAACAAATGTTAAGAATCCTAGTTAGTCTTAAACTGTAACATCAACTTAATGAGTGTAAATGTAAAGGGAATGGATCCAAAATTCATCAAGTCATCATGTAAACACATGGGTCATGTTACACACTCCATGTAATATCTTTTCATAAAGTTTGATAGTATAGTCACCTATACATATATGAGAAATACTAGGTTTTATAGAGGTTTCAAAAATAAAAAAGGGTTTTAAAGATGTGAATGGTTTAAGGTCATGGAGGAAGGTGTTGTGGGTTTTTCACAACCCATCAGGTCTAAATATCCACTCATTCATCTAGTTACCCTCTGTATTAGCCTCCTAAGTGACATTCATAACTCATTATAAAGATTGTATGTATATTACCTACATAATATGGTTTGAAAGGTATAAATTTGTAATTATAGTATTATTTCAAGGTTGATACTAACTTATTGTATCTTCAAAGACTTCACATCATCCCTTGTCTCATTTATATCCCTCTACATGGTTTATTCCCTTTACATATCTCTAAACAACAAAGATTGGTCTTTTGCCTAAAGACTATGTATAGGCCTATTGAACATATAAATGGGTCAAATTGACGGAAAATGATTATTTGGAAGTATGGTTCAAAGAATTAATGAAGCATAAAAATTTGTCAAACATTTAGAGAAGATGAATAATATAGACATAAGACTTCCTAGTCATCTATTCAAAGATGTTTCAAGTGAAGATAGGATATCTTGAGCCTATATACAAGTCTAGAGAAGAGGAGGGGTAGAGTTTAAGATTCACATTGAATTCTCCATATCAATTCTAACATAGAGCAAGGTTTGCAAGAACAGTAATGGGTTTAGCATGTTCTAGTTCTCCATGAATAGGTTTCAGATATATCTTAAGCGACTCCCAAGGAGGCTAAAGATTCATAAAAATGCCTCCAAAATTAAATCAAAATCTTAAATTTCTCAAGAAACATGTTGGTTATATGTTAATATGAAAGGTTACCCAAGCCTTGATGATTAGAAGGTCAAATTCCTTCATAATAATCAGGTAAGGCTAGATTGGTAAGGTGGAAAAAACATAAACATAATCATCCTCATGCTAGCCCTAAGATGGGATATTCTCAAGAAAGTTTCAAATCCATGGTATGCTTCCAACTTTAGGTTAAGTTCTCAATATCATTGAGAAATATGTCAAATTTTGAGTAGGATATAAAAATGGGTCAAATCCTAATGTTAAGGGTCATTTCCATTCATGAAGGAGAATTGGGGTAATAATAATTAAGAGGAAATTTCTAGTATGACCTCATATAAGAAAAGTAAAATTGACACATCTCCTAAATTTGTAGGTTCTTGACTTCTTGATAAATATGCCTAGTTCTGAGTAATAATAGAAGAAAATATTAAAGGACTAGTTCTACAAAGGTTGTAAAATACTCACTTGATAAATTAAAACCCTATATGGAGTTAAAATATAGGAAGAGTGGTGAACTAAAAATCATCTATCTATCCTCCTTCAAGAAAGAAGAACAAGGGTGATAAACCTTCAAGGTTGTAAGTGGTTTTTGAACCAAAACATGATAAGATAGTTGACATAAATCTTGAATCCACGTTGAAAATTTATTTGAGGAAGGTAAGATATAGGTTATAAAGCACATAGGATTCATGAGAATAATGAATAAGTATTGGATATTTAAGGAAAAAATTTAAAGAAGGTCATATCATTCAAGTGACAGACTCAGTCAAGACTCTAAATGAGCACAAATAGGGTTGTGGCTATAAAGTTGAGGGAAAAATAATTACATTTTTAGTGGGAGAAGGTATAGAGTTATGAAAAGAACATGAGAAGCCTATCATGATATCATAATTTAAGGAAGAATTGAAGGACCATTCAATAAAGAACTCACCTCTCACCTACACTCAAAAACAAACTACACCTACAAGCTAGTCATGAAAAGGAAAAGAAACTGAGTGGAAGATGATTTAGATGGAATACTCATAGGTATATGACATTAATATAACCTTGTGTGTTATGTTTCCATTGATCAATGATTTCAAGGTGCTATCAAAATAGAGAGGTCCACATTTACAGTCTAGGTAGACCTATTAGACTCCTACAAGGAAGGGTTTAAAGACTTTTTTGATGATTTCAATGAAGAAAAACCATGCCAACTAGTTCAAATATATTATAAGGCTATATCAAAGCTAAAGTGACCAAGGGAGTATGTTATGTAAGCTAAAATGGGGGTAAAGTGTATACTTTTAGGTCATCCTTTTGCCTTCCTAGACATAAGAGATGTAGACCTAAATCACTAAGGCCACCACATTGTATGCCTTGGAGACATAAGATGAGAAATTAATGACATAAAGAGAAAATTTTCATAGCTTAATGAGGAATTAAGACTCATTTACAATCATGAATCAGGTCTGTAGGTGGTTTAAGGCCTTCTTGACCTACTTCATTGAAGGTAAGCAACCTAAGATAGGTCTTCCTATGCTCAATGTGACCATGTCCTTTTTCATGGGACCTAATATATTTTATAGGTGGAAAGTCATTCCCAATAATATATTATATTAGAATTGGGAATTTTTTTAGGTACCTATCTTGTATGAATAATCATTAAGATCATAAAACACTCCCAAACTGCCCATTTGTATCTAGAGAGACATAATTTTCTACTCAGATCTTTCTTGACAAGATGCATGGGACTAAGAGATATTAGTGAATTTTGAGGGGATATATGTACTAAATATTAATTTACTTAAGTTCAAATTATATGGAATGTGCTTTATGAACCATTATTAAGATGGTAGGCTACTCTAAACCCTATAAAAACCCTCATAAAAAATCTAATGGGGAATATTAGCACATAAAGCACTTAAGTGTATTTTAATGGTCTTTAATTCACTTTGATGACAATATAATAATTCATAGACACCTTTAGAGGTAATATTTTGGCACATGTGAGGAAAAAATCATAGAAAAAGACCTAAAAGTGCATATTTTTTAGATGTTTTCATGATGTTTGAGATCCTTAACTAGCTAAATAGACTTCTTAGATGTAGGGAGAGGTAAAATTAACTCATAAAATAATTTTCAATGACCCCTCATGGTTACAAGAATATGTTTTAAACCAATCAATAAAATTAGATGAATAGTTTATTATTGTTTACACAATAAAACAAAGTTACAAACCTTGTACAACCCACCAAGGGTATATAGACTTTTAAAACACCATTTAAGGTAATTTAAAAGTAGAACTATATGGCCCTCCAAGTGAATAAAAATTATGTTTTATGTCTCTATGATATTTTTTAGGGTTTGAAGTTTGTAATTATTTTTTATTAGTTGCAAAAATGAGTGTGAAGGGGGTATGTTTTGGGTTTTACTCTGGTCTAGCATGAGAGAAGCCTTGAAGAGGTCAATAATATCATTAAAGTTGTGAAAAGAACATGGGATACTATGTAGTAAAGGGGTAATGGATAATAATTATGCATAGAGATAGAATGGAGGTCAAGATGTCAAAGGAATCTCTTTATAACTCCTCATTCAACTTCTAGACCACACTTCTATGCCCAAAAGGCTCATTGAAGGCCACTATGCACTCAAGGAAATGCATGGGGATATTTATGGGGCTATTCATATCCCTCATTAAATATTGTAACTATTTATTGAATGAGTGATGGCTATTTTGGCCCATCCACTCCATTTATAGGCCACATTATACCTGTTTATCTCTCTCATGTTCTATATATTGGGCTTATAAAGCCATTGTATGGAGTCCTCTACTAGGTACAATAAATTTCTACCCATTTTTATCTTATAGCTTTGAGATAATATAAGGGATATTTCAACCTTATTCATCATGTTTTTTTAGTGTGTTCATTCTTGTCTAGTTTTCATAAGTGCTTGATATTTTCTCCCTTTGTAGGTCCTTTCTCCTAACCTATATGTTAGTGGACTGATCTTATGCAATTTACATGGTGTGTGAAGGTGCTAATGATTGTTATTATAGTGAAAAGTGATTTATAGTGTTTTGAATCTAAATTCTCATCCATCATCCTCAAGTCATAGTCATTTGGAATAACATCCATGTGAAACACTAATGTGTAGGTGTTTTTTGGAGAGAGTGTGTTAGTAATGATTACTTGTTTTATCCATAAGTATTTTTAAATGATCAAGTAGAGGAGATATAGGATATTGGTGCATCACCTCCTATAGTATAGGTTTTTATTTCATGTTCCTTCTATCCATTTTCATTGGTAAGATGAGTATGTTTAAGTAGTAGTTGAGATTAAATGATGCATCAAGGGAGCTAGCCCCAAAAGTAGAGATTCAACTCACCCATTAGGCTACCCATATCTAGAGATGATTCCAGTTTATTAGCTACATGATGTAGGTTCAAAAATCCTTTTCCTCAAGGGTGAAATCCAAACTACTAATAATAATAATCTCAACATAAGTTTATAGTGTATCATGTGTGTTAGATATAACATTCATAAGGTTGTCAAGATAGATATAATAATGTATTTGAACAATAAATAAGAGTATTAATTGAGTAACTACCTAGGGGAATGGGGCATGATGTCCATCAAAACACCCAATTAGGAAGGGGAGATGCATGAGGTCCCTCATGACATCAAAAACTAGAGTGTGTAACAAGTAAGAGACAAGTGTCATGGCTATGGTGCATACAATAAAGAATATATACAACACACATGAGGCACAAAAAGTAGGCCAAGGAACCACAATTTAAGGGAAATGGGTACATGAAACTAAATCTAAGGAAGTAAGACATATAAGGACATTTTTAAATGTATGCACACACAATCATAAAGGAACACACAAGGACATGGGTACAATTCCAAAACATAAATGTAATGAAAATAAGAGCTTTAGATCCATAGACTAATGAAATATTTAAATTCTATCAAATAGAAGAAGCATAAAGAAACAATAAATTCTAAACTAGGAAATCTATAAATGAAAGTATGCATGAACATGAGGTACAAATCTAAATAAGAGGAAAGATGTACATAAGCTAAGTATAAAGTATTATTAGTTGGTGAAAAAACTAAGTAGGTGTAGGATGATAAATATCAATATATAACAATATTAAATCTATGATTTAGAGTTATAAAGATGTAACTTGGCAATCAAAACCATGTATAGGATGCCCTCAAATGGGTGAATGTATCAAATGAATAACCTATGCATTTATGTATATACCCCTAGTGGGTAGATAGTAGAAAATATAGATCTGTATAGTGGACCTAGGTCTGATAAGTATCTAAGAACACTCAAAAATAATAAGCGAAGCATGTATGTGTGATAAAAATTGACTATACTAAGATTTCTAGCATATGTAGTTTCTAGAAAATTAAATAAGTGTAAACATGGAAATGCTTGCCATCTATAATTTATATTTTTTGAGTAAATATTTGAATGTTTTTGTGTTTTTTTATATTTTCATATTTTTTATTTTTTGAATATAAGTTATGTAAAAGCAAAATGAAAATGAAAATATATACAAGGAACAAGAAATAAGGAAACTATGCACAAGTAGGGAGGAACATACTAATTGATGCGTCTCATGGGAGACTCACTATCAATGTTTCCCATGTTAAAAATAGGAATGGTAACCTCTCATGTAGTGTGATTGATATGTTTTAGATGAACTAATTTTTAGTATGAATTTGAGTATTGTTTATTGTAGACATCATAATAATCATAATAACTTGGAATGCTAGTGTTGACTTCTATTATATCTAGATGAGCATAGGGAATTGTTTCATACTATGGAGTTGACATTTATGAATTATGATTTACAATATTAATTGTAATTTTTCCATTTGAAACTATGCTTATTTTAGGCATATGGTATTTTATATGTTCTTTTGATATAAAGCTTCTTTTGATAATGCTTGTTGGCTTAACATGATTTTGAATTTGTAACTTAAGTTCTTTCTCTTTTTCTAACATTTCCTATGTATTTGGACTTTTTGACTTGATAAACTCTATTTGTGAATTATTTTCATTAGGATATTAGATAAATACCAATATTTTTTGACCAACATGGTCAACTTATAGAATATGAGTAATGATGCCTTGGGCATGTTTTCCCAATCCTTGACCTTGATAATTTAACTATTATAGATACTTTTGATGAATCCCGTACTGCTTTCAAAGTTAGAACTCATTTTGTAGAGGTATATTTGTATATTTTACTTGCTTTACCTATTATTTTTTTACTATTTCTTGATTTTATTGTGCTTTGTGAAGCTTTTGTTGTTCTAAGTTATGATTTGGTAACCACTTTTGTACTATTTATAAATTTGACCCTTTTTAAATCTATTCATGTATCACTATAGATTACTTAACTGAGTTATCTTGTATAGGTTCTTCATTATAAATAATGTGTTTTATATTATTTTTCATGCCAAACATGAATATGTTTGATGACTATGTATTTTATGGTATGCACAATAGTATCTAGATCTCCTCACTAGATGTAAATGAGGTAGGTTGATAAACTTAGATTGATTCATTTTGCTTAAAATCTCACTTCAAATTCTATTTGATCTTTGAATAATTTTTGCATTTATATTTATAGATTCACTTTATCATGATTTATTATTTTTATATGTAACATTTCTTGCCACAAATTGACGAGGTGAAGATACAAATACATGATTGACACTAGTGTGCACTAGAGACATTTATCTTGTAATCTAATTTTCCAATGTTGTAACATTTACATTTAATAGTTAATTCTAAGTATATAGTTTTTAAAATAACCTAATCATACTAATAATTTGATCCCTTGGAGTCTCACAAGTGAAAATCCTAGTTTCTTTTGATTGAACATATAAGCACATGCCCTATAAATAAGAGGTGGAGGCATGGATACACTGAGTATGAGAACTATTAAAAATAGTATAGGTTGTGTCACCTTATGGAGGAGTGATATAATAAACCTAGTTAGAGGGAAATTATCTATCACCCTCATGGAGGTAAGGAGGATAAGGATATTCTTTAATGTGTATAAGATATGACATTGAAACTTGAAACTTGGTTGTTAGCTTATGTAATAGATCCTCTAAGTATGAAAGTATTTGTTTCTTAATTGAATTATACATAAGAGAACAATAACATGCTAGAGATAGAATGAAATAGGATAGACATTTTAATGATTACAAACCATCAGGTACATCTGTGTTCATGTAATTTTTGAATTCATTCCAAATGAAAGGAAACAAGCATGAAAACAAAGATAGAAATCTTTATATTAAAAATTAATAAACTTCATATTTCACTATTATCATGACTATATGAAATATAAATTAAAAAATACAAGGATTTAAAATCTAAGTATGGGTCTTAAATGACTAGAAACATAAACCCTAGGGTTATCTTAGGTTATATTTTATGCAATAGTTGAATTAAGTTAGGTTCACCAAATGATTTAACTTTTTAGGGTTTTGGAGTTTAAGCCCTAGGTTTTTCAAGGGTTTAAGAATAATAAATCAAGGTATAAATATTAAATAAATATAGACATTAAATTTTTATAGAGTTTAATTACTTTTAACTTCATAAAAATATAGTAATAAATATTGTAAACAAGTACTTAGTTAGAAATTAACTAAAATGGGAGATCTAGAGGATATAAACTAGGATATGAGCTGATTTGAGCATCATGGATAGGATTTAGGTGTCAAAGCACTTCATAAATAATAGTTATATAATTAGATAGTTATTCCATGTGGTGATCGTGTCCCTATTTTAGTGTTATTATTCTATGTGCAAAACTATTCCAAGCTTCTAAGTGCACCTGTGTCTAGGTCTGCCAAGCCTACTCCTATGCACATGAGTTCGAGTTCCCTATAGGGGATTTACTTTGGTTAATTTTATATGAAAACCCTAAACCTCCATGTTTTTAGGACATCCAATTGGGACAAGTTTAAAAGTGGGTTTTTAGTTGGGTAGGTTGGATATCCTCAACACCCTATTGTGATGAGATTTTCCTACATACCAATACTATGAAGAAGGATAAAGTCAATATAGTTCTCCCCACCTAAGTGCTAGTGAAAGTAAAGTGAAAATACTATAACTATATGTTTGAGTGTTTTAATGTTATTTAGAATATAAATCTAAGGAATATGATATTAGGAATGTTGTAGATGGATTCATGTATAAGTAAGGAAGAATAGGGATTGATAACCTTGATTGTGCACAATTTGATCTAAGCTTGTTTGTATGATTTGTATTTGATTTCCCTATAGTGATAAAGGGATAAAAGTCATGCATATATACTATTCTAGTGTTTATGTGGGTATTAAAATAGGTCTAAGATAACCCTATGTGGTTTTTAATTTGAAAAGATATTCATTGGATACAAGAGGAGGGAAAAGGATAATAACACCTAAACTACGACACTAATGCCATGGGACACTATTATCCAAATTATGGTTGTAGTGTCCAAGTGGTAAAACCAAAAGGATATAGGGGATAAGATATTAAATTTACTTCTTGGGTATTCTTTAAGTATTTTTAGGGATGCAATTGGCCCACACAAAGGTTTGATAAGTGTCTAAATAGGCCCTGAGACAGGTGTAGGGCTAAGCTAAGGATGGGTGGTCTCAAGTAACAATCTTAGCACTCAAGTGTCATTTTTAGATAATTACACCTCCAATACTATGAGAAGCACATGAATACTTCAATCACATTATCTAAGTTGTTTCAAAATATTTAAGCCTTCAGATGCAAGGACAACAACATGGTTTCCCTCTTCTTTCTACCTATCCTTAATAATGCATAGTGTTACTCTTTAGAGGTGAGGACTCTCATGACTGTAGTATTCATGTTCATGATAATAAAATAAAAGTAAGGATATCATAATATAAGATATATTCCATTTTGATATCATTTAACTAACTTTATTCATGTGGACATCCTATTTTAACATTATTTTCTTTTAAGTCACCCATCTACAATCATGAGGTGGGAGTTAACTAATTTAACTGAGATATATATCATCTTGAATCAACTTGCCTAATGTAGAAACAACATATGATAGGTGTTTTTAAACACATATCATGAATATTCTTGATCTAACTTCTCTAATTCATCTATCTCATCTTTTTTCTGATTACAAGGGATTTTGGTTGCTCTTCTTATGTGCATCTTATTAGTACCCTAATTTTTATCCATTAGTTCACCTGAAAAAACTACTATCATTTCATCATAATAATCATATTAATATCTAATCTCAGGGGTAAATATTCACCTACTAAATGATATATTATTAGTCAACAAGAATGCTTTAGTATTCATCTCATTTCCACATTTGTAGACCCAAAATTATGAACTTAGGAACATGGTTTCATAGTCTAATCCATACATTTATAATTTGGGATATCCTATAATAAATGGAATTTGATTATAAATAACACCAAAATATGTTGGATCACTAAAAAAAGGCATAAAAATTAATGATTAAATACTAAATTGACATAATTTTTAGCGGTACATGAAAAAGTAGGATTATCATTTGTCACAAGAAGGTTTGATTTAACATAATATTTATTAGAAATGCTTAATTATAGTGTGTAAATTGGTCAATGAGATAACTTTTGGGCATGTAAGTCAAAGTATTTTGGGTGTAAGAACCTAGTTTTCCAAATGAATAAAATAGGTTGACACCATACCCACGAGGCATTGATTGTTGTTTGACTATGAAAGCTTCTTGGTAAGTCAAGTTCAATGATTTGAGAGTGGATGAAATCGTATGAATAAACATGGAAATGAAGGGATTTAAAATTTTAAGATAAACTCAATGGCAATAAATTATATTTATAGGAATGGGTATTTTAACCTCTTATATAGTTGGTGGAAATGATTATTGAATAAACTAATGGGTTAATTGGGTTCCTTGTGAGATATAAAAAAATGGTATTATAAGGAAACAAGATCCATGGGAATTATAAAATGGTTAATAAATATAGTTTCAAATTTTTCCCATGGGGTGATACACCCATCTAGAAAACCAATGTACCAATGGTAATAAATTTCATCAAAGGAATAAGGAAATAAGTGACAAGTCACATCCTCATTGTTCGAGGTAAAATCATTGAGAGGAAAGGGGGTGAATCAATGAGAAAATATATTTAAATTTCAATTCCAAGTCCATTCAAACTATTAAAAATTCAGCATAGATCAACTTGATCAAGTAATATTCATAGGAGTGTTAATTCATTCAATGCATACACAAGATCAAACACACAACACAAAGTTCCTATGGTAAACCCTCATGAGGAATAAAACCCACTCTCAAGTATGTAGCACATGGAATACTAGTCATATCAAAAATTACAAACAAGATATTGGTTAACTGCTTTAGACCATAAAACCTTGATCAAATCCTCTTGACCAAAGGCCTTTAGTGAAACACCTATTTCACAAGGAGCAACTACCCCTAAGGAAGACCAAGTCCTTTAGACCCTCCTTTGAATTGAACACTTCCAAATTAGAATTGATGTCTTCAACACCTAATTATAGATCAACCTATACACAAAATCCCTCTCTTTCTTATGCAGATCTCTCACATAGGCATGCCACA
Source organism: Torreya grandis (assembly GCA_037957365.1). Classification (NCBI taxonomy): domain Eukaryota; kingdom Viridiplantae; phylum Streptophyta; class Pinopsida; order Cupressales; family Taxaceae; genus Torreya; species Torreya grandis. The sequence continues at coordinate 460,595 of JARHVA010007588.1, read as the reverse complement.
ATTTTTCTCCTTCTTTACTCAAATTATCCTTATATGCACACTCAAACCTCTTTGCATATATTCAATCTATAAGAGTAATATTATAACATTAGGAGCATGACCTACATGTCATACACATAGTCAAAAAAAAATTCTACTCATTAACTCAATTAATAGGCACATAGCCTAACCTTCCTTCTTCACTTGAACACATACTCCTCACACAAGTCTCTCTCAAGTCTATTTTCACAAGAATAGAAATCACCATATTTGATTTCAATATTTATAGATAATTAAATAATTATCATGTATTTGTAAGCTATTAATCATGCCTTAACCCTTAAGTCATCTTACATGGGTCACAATTAAGCACAACACACTTTCAAATAGGCCTAAGTTACCTTTTAGGTCTTATGATGACCCATTCACCTCTTTGACACTTATTCGATCAAATTAAGAAAAAAAACATGTTTAAACTTATGAACCAATTCCACAAGATCTATAGGTGCTCCTTAAGTGTCCACAACCATCACAATACCCTTCTACTTAGGCATAATTTACTCAAACAACATTCTGTGTACATAGTCACCATGAATGAACACATAGTCACCTTAGCAATTATTCATATTAGATACAATTGGTCAAACATAAAAAATACATATATATGGTCCTCACAGATTCTAAAACACTCAAAAATATCTAAGTCATCTTGAGACATCAAAATAAAATCAATATAAGCTTAAACAACCTTCCTGCATTACTTGTAGACTATGAATAAACACATAATCAAATTTAAACCTCAATATATTTGATTATACACACCTTTATATATTTAAATTCATATTTATAACTCACCTTAGAGTCTTATACAATTTTTTTTACTACATGGTTAGATTCTACATAGATTAAATGTTATGGCTCAAAAACTAGACATTGCTCATTCCTTTGTTAAATTCAAATATTTGAATTCAAACAGTTACAATTAAACATCAAACACTATTCTATCATCTCATGTATTCTATGCTTAGATTAATCATACACCATCAATATCTATCTAAATTTAACTCATAGTGTGCCAATTCCAAAATGTTAAACCTTAAACACTTGGCCTTATCTTGTAAAGTCTTGTAATTTTGATCACACATGCTCCATCGATATCTTCAAGATTCTGTTACTTTAATAATGGTAGAAAACTTTCACTTTGACCTCTTGACTTTAATATGCACCATTAACCTTGATTAGTAAAAACACCCACTCACCATCGATCCTTGGAACAAACTTGATATTTATATATGCTTAATGTTAAACTTCAAACGCTTTTCCTTATCTCATTGCTTCTAGACATCTTGGAATGAACACGCTCTGTCAATCCTTTTGTAAGGAGCTCAATATTTAACTTTGTTAACCATTGAACACCTTGAAATAATCTCACTTGATACACATAATTGGATCAATATTGTATGATTACCTATGAACTGTTAGATCTTCTTTTGGTCCTGATCTTTAACATCATACAAAATATACTAATTATGGGGACCATTGCTATCTTCTTTAAAGGCCATATTTGCTCCTTAATAAAATTTTCTCTACTAATTTACATGATCTAAAATTTGGATCATATGATATCCTCACATAGGATAATTCAAACATGTGCCAAAATTCTCTTGAATCCTTAATTCATGTGAGATATAACTCCATTAATATGCTCACTCAAATTCCTTTTACCATAGAGCCAACTATGTCAATCAACTGCCTAGGAGGCCAACTTTGAGCATGCACATATTTTGATGCACTTTATTATGTGACCTAAAATTTAATGCATATCAACTAGGAAAAAAATTAAACAAAATGATATGATCAAATTATCTTGAAACACTCACATGTGTGAGATAGCTATCACCAAATTGCTTACTTGACTCTTTCTTGCCTTATGTAAGTTTGGCTATGGGAAAACATTGTCAAATTGCTTGGGAGCTCAAATTTGCACTTGCATAACTTTTGTTGAACTTAGTTACATGACATAATATTTATCACATAGTAACTAAGTAAAAATTTGATCACAACCATATGACCAATTCCTCTTGACTCATCCAAATGTGGTAATGGTGATGTCAACAAACTGCCCACTCAGATTTTCTACCATTAGACCCAGAATGTCTCAACAAAAATAATGATAAACTAGATGAAATAAATTCATGCACATAATCACTCAAATAATATAAAACCTCTTATAGGATCCCTTTCAAATTATCAAAACTCCATACTCATCCTTGAACATCTTTAGCCATGTCAAAACTAAAGATCAACCAAGCCTCCTTCAAGCATACTAGGACAAGTACATTACACACTTTGTCATTGTCACTTAGACTATAAAGACACTTCATACACTCTCTAATAAACCTCTATGACATAAAAATGAAATCATTTAAAACTCTCCAACAATGTCACCCTTTGTCATTGATGTCAACACATAACTTACCTTCCTTATCTCTCTTAAAGGACTCCCATAATAAGAACTTTCTCCCCCTTTGACACAATGATAAATTGGTCACCAAATAATCCTAAAGACTTGAAAATATTATAAAAATTATAATAACATAATATAAATATATTAAAAACTCCCCCTTACCTTGATCTGACCTCTTCTTACCTTGACAACATCCTCTTACCATAAGCCAACATTCTTCTTCAACCAAGCACTATAACCAATGAAGACAAAAAACATAAAATTACTAAAATCTGATGGAACTCACTAAGAAAAATTTGAGAGGGACTCCTAATATTTTTTATCCATTTCACATCTTGAGCATCTTTATATCTCCACACACCATAAATAATTAACACACAAGCTTACTAGCCTTCTATCTCAAGCTACCACAAGGACCAATAATATAACTTCATGACACTCACCAAAAAGGAAACATGCTCTAAAATAACTTGATAACTCACCTTGAAATAATCATGCCTTGATATTTTGGAGAAACTAAACATAAATCACTCTTCTTCTTATTAGACCTGTCTAGTCTCCTTGTAGCCCTACCTAGAATTTGAAGATCCCATAAATTTCAATAAACACACTATAAAGACCTAAAAATTCATATTTGGATCACTCTCATATGGACCCTCAATCAAACCAATTTTAAACACCTATATCAACCTCTACAACATACTTCCTTCACAAACCATCTTGCCAATTAGGCTTCCATCTTGACAAATACATGAATAATTTGAATACCACAAACCTTAAAATATATATGAATATTTATTTGAAAACCCATTTATCCCATTAAGCCTATTAATATACCTCAATATTCAACTCATAAGGCAAACCACTTTTCTATCAAAGCCCAAAACCCTAGAATTTTAAAACAAATAGAGTCAACAAAACTCCTTCTAGTCAACATCCACCTTATAAACTTCTTGTACACATAGAAATAAAAATTACACACTTATGGAATAAGATTTGAGATTACATATATTTTGGAACCCATACATCCTATAACCCATTTTAGGACCTACATACTTTTAAGCACAAACTGGAAAACCTGAGAGTAAACAAAAATCGCAAATTTGTCTTCAACATACCTTCAAACCATAAAACCACATGGAACATGCTATAATAAGGTCAAAAAAAATTTCTATGTAAAAATATCATCTTGACAAATCAAAAATCCTCTTTTCCACTTGAAAAAATCTTCAATATGAACTTGTAGGCTGACCATATATAGCTATGACATTACCACAACATATCTTTAACCTAGACATACCTGCTCCAACTAAAAACACTCATGTATACCCTTATAGGACCGTTTTAAGCACAATATATCCTCAATTTCTTATCCACTGAAAGGATTATCTTTAAGAAGCATAGATAGAGACATCTTTTGTACCACAATACTCTAAAATAAAGTGAAGCCAGGAGTGGCCCACATCTCCTTAGTAACCCTTAAAATCATCTTATAGATATAAGACATCTTGCTCTTGTTATTCTTCTTCTTAGTCTAAACTATGATAAATGGTTCCTTTCCTATATCACTCTCCTTCTCTTCTAAGATAGAATTGACAACACATGGAGTAAATATGGAATCTTGACATACCTTTCCATTTGAAGAATAAACCTTATAGTTTTAAACCTCATCAATAGGCACTAAAAATTGATGTTCTTTGCATGAATCTTGTTTAACAACATCAAGATGTTTAATTTGATTCATACACATCTCATAACTAGCCTCAACTAGTACTTTGGTATTCTCCTTGAGTTTGGTCTCTTCATTCACAACATGAGCAGTGAATGAGAGCTCTTGGCACTCTTCACCTTATTTATAATTATTCACCATAGAAAATAAATTACTTATACATATAGTCTCATCATGAATCACACTTACCACATTTGGTTTCCATGAGCTAGCTTGCCTTATTCCCATTCACTCTTGGAGCCTGATTGAACCTATTCTAGTTTGTAGACTTTGCTTGTAGAATCTAGCAATGTGACCAATCTTTTCACAATTATAACAAATAATACTCCATGATGGAAACACAACTTGTCTTACCTTGTTTGGACAAAAACTATTAATGTGTCCAATGTCATGAAAAATGAAACAAACTACTCTTTTTTAAGAAGACTTACCTTGCCTTTCCTTATTTGGACAATGCTTAGCAAAGTGTCCCTTATTAAGATAGTTGAAGCACTCGACCTTACTCACACCTTTTTAATGATGACCCCCATCATAGTCCCATGAAAAAGCATTTATAATAGGTCTTTTACATTCTCTATCTCTATGCCCAAATTGATTACAAGTGTAGTAATAACCATTGAAATTTTCATACCTCATAGTTTTTTATTATCTAATCTAATTTATCTTCATCTGCTAGCACCTTCATTCCTTATCTAATGATTTTTTTTCAAATGCTCATCCACATTTATCTCATTGACATTTATGTCAAATTGAGAAGCAACTTTGGTATTTTCATTAAAGCCCAATCTAGATCTATCACTAAATGACTTTTTACTCTTTAGGAGATCATCTAGATCATTAGAAATTTTATCGAACTTGACAAATTATTTCACCTTTAAAATTTATATAACTCATATTTCAAAGACACAATCTCAAAATCATACCTTGACCATTCTTCTTCTTTATATCTTAGATTTACAAACAAATATTCCAACTTAGAATTAAAAAATAGGACAACACCTTCATGCCATCTAGAGTATTCATCCAATTTTGCCTCAAACACACTAAATTACTCCTCATAGTCCTTGAGTTTATATTTCATCTTATCATTGATATTTTTCTCAATCTTTAGTTCTTCAAGAGTATTTATCAATGCAGTCTCATAGTCCATCTCATCTTCATCATCATCTGAATCACTCCAAGTAGACTCCTTTTGATGTGATCAACTTCCTTCCTCATCCATGAATAGGTATTCATCTTCAAAAAGACCAAAATATTCATGATCATGTTTTAAATTAATGACTTCACTCTCATCTGATGAGCTAAATTCTTCTTTGGTGTAGATACTCTTTTTATCCTTGAAGTACTTGTTGTCAAACCTTCTGAATCCCTTTTTGATTTTATCAAACATGAATGATCTCTTTCCATCAACATGACCTTGATCATTCTCTTCATCAGAATTATTCTTATACTTATGAGGTCATTTATTAGCAAAATGTCTGACCTCTCCATAATTGAAGCATTTAAGGGGTAGTTTACCATTATACCTGCTTGAACCTATTTTCAATTTCCTTGAAATCAAATCAATTAGGTCATCCTCATCTATATTATAAATGTCATCCTCTTTAGGTTTCTTACCTTGGAACTTCTTCCTTGGCTTCATCTATATATTAAATTTTGCTTCCTTCTTTGGTGGTATATAATCATTCTTCCTCATCTCATAGGTAGTAAGGATGCCATGTAATTAATCCAACTTTATCTCAGTAAGATCATGACTTTCTTTTACAATAGAAAATTTAGGATCAAACTTGAGAGAGTGGGACTTTAATAAATTTTGAACTATAGTAACCTATTCAAGGTTCTCTTAAATACCTCTATTGATGTTCACAATCTCATCAACTCTTTTCAGAATGGATGCCACATAATCTTATTCCTTTATCTTGAGACTTTCAAATTTCCTTCTATGAGTCTACAAATTAGCAAGATTGACCTAAAATGATCTAAATTTTGTCCCATATATATTTAGTATATTTAAAATGGATTAACTTGGTGTACTTAGTCTTTGAAAGACCACAAGTGATGGCTTTCATTGCCTTAGAATTTCTCTCATATAGCTTCTTATCTATAATACTAGATAGAGGAGTAGTGAGAGCAACATAACCATCCATAATATATTTCCATACATTAAATCCTAGGGACATAATACATGTCCTCATCCTTACACTCCAAAAATCATGATTGGATCCATTAAACGTTGGTGCTTGATTAGTAGAGAAACCTCCTTGATGATTACCCATATTATACCCTTGATCACCTTCAAGTTGTTAGCCTTTACCAAATAACTTACACTGATACCAATTATTAGAGGTAAAATCACTGAGAGGGGGGTAAATAAGTGATCCTAGTTTAAATTTCAATTCCAAGTCCTTTTAGACTATTAAATAATCAACATATATCAACTTAATCAAGTAACATTAATAAGAGTGCTCATTCATTCAATGCATACACAATATCAAACACACAACACAAAGTTCGTATGGGAAACCCTCATGGGGAATAAAACCCACTCTCAAGTCTAAAAAACATGAAATAATTGTCCTATTAGAAATTACAAACAATATATTGGTCAAATCCTTTATACAAAAAAACCTAGATCAAATCCTCCAAACCAAAGGCCTTTAGTGAAACACCTATTTCATAAGGAACAAGTACCCCTAAGGAAGACCAAGTACTTTAGACCTTCCTTTGAAGTGAAAATTTCCATATTAGAACTAATATCTTCAACACATGATGATGGATATATAACCTCTTCACAAACTTTGTCTTTATCTCATGCAGGCCTCTCACATAGGCACACCACAATCTTTCTCTTCACTCAAATTATCCTTATATGCACTCAAACCTCTTCACATATCCTCAAACTATAAGAACATTATTATAACATTAGAAACATGACCTATAATTCATAAACATATTCAAAATACTATTTTTCTCATTAACATAACCAATAGGTACACTACCTAACCTTCCTTCTTTGTTTCAACACATACACCTCACACAAGCCTTGCACAAGTCTCTGTCAAGTCTATTTTCACAAGTCTAGAATTAAACATATTTAATTTCACTATTTATAGAGACTTCAATAATTATCATGTCATGGTTAGAAATTAATCATGCCTTAAAACTTAAGGCATCTTACATGGATCACACTTAAGAATAACACACTTTAAAATAGGCCTAAGTCACCTTTCAGGTCCTATGATGACCCATTCACCTCTTTGACACTTCTTTGAGAAAATAAAGAACACAATAACACTTTTAAAATTATTAACCCATACCACATGATCTATAGGTCCTCATTAAGTTTCCACAACCATCATAGTACCCTTTTACTTAGTTACAATTTTCTCAAATAACATTATGTGCACACAGTCACCATGAATGAACACACGATCACTTTCTTAGCAATTGTTCATACTATATATGATTGGTAAAACCTAAAAAAAACATATATATGGTACTAATGGAGTTTAAAACACTCCAAAATAGCTAAGTAAAATAGCTAAGTCATCATGAGACACCGAAACAACATTAATACAAGCTCAAACAACCTTCTCGAGTTAATTGTAGAGTATGCAAGGACACACAGTCAACTTTGAACCTCATTATCTTTGATTATACACACTTTTAGATCTTAAAATTCATATTTATATATGTGCCTTAGAGTTATATACAAATTAATTTTTTACTACATGGTTAGATTCTACATAGATCTAAAGTTATGGCTTAAAAATTAGACACTAGTCATTCCTTTGTTAAATTCAAATATTTGAATTCAAACGGTCATAGTTAAACATTGAGCACTATTATGTCATCTCATATGCTTGATTCTTAGATTAATCATGAGTTATTGATATATTCCATACTTTAACTTATATTCCACCAATTCCCATATGTTAAACCTCAAACACTTGGCCTCATCTCATTCAATCTTATAATCTTGATCACACACACTCTCTTGATCTCTTCGAGATTGTCATTGTATAACAATGCTAGAAACCTATCATTTTGACCTCTTGACTTTAATACACACTATTGATCTTGATTAGTATGAAAATTAAATCACTTTTGACCCTTGGAACAAACTCAATTTTTATCTTTGGTTAATAATAAACTTCAAACACTTGTCCTTATCTTACTGCTTCTATACATCTTGGAATAAACATGCTCTATCAATCATTTTATAAGGAGCTTGATATTTAACTTTGTTAACCATTGAAAACCTTGAAATAATCTCACTCAATACACACCATTATATAAATATTATACAATCACCCATGAACCATTGGATATTCATTTGGTCCTTATCTTTAACATCATGTAAAATAGACTAAGTATGGCGACCATTGTTATCTACCTGGAAGGCCATCTTTTCTCCTTAATAACTTTTGTTGCACTAACTCGCATGATCTAAAATTTGGAACATATGATATCCTAACATAGGATAATATAACCATATGTAAAAATTCTCATAGAACCTTCATGTGTATGATATATAACTCCATTAATTTTCTCACTCAAATTTATTTTTCCACAGAGCCAACTATGTCAATCAACACCTAGGAGGCCAACTTTGAACATGTACATATTTTGACGCACTTCATCATGTGACCTAGAATTTAGCACATATCAACTAAGAACAAAAAAAAAAACATATGATAAAATTCTCTTGAAATATCCACACATGTGAGATATTACATTACCAAATTACTTTGCTCTTTCTTTCCTTAACACAAATTTGGCTAAGTATGGGAACACACTGTCAAACTACTTGGCAACTAAACTTTACACTTGCATAAATTTTGTTGTACTTAATTATATGACCTAAGATTTATCACATATAAATTAGGTAAAAATTTAATCAAAAATATATGACCAAATCCTCTTGACTCATCCACTTGTGGTAATGGTGATGCCAACAAACTGCTTACTTAGATTTTCTACCACTAGACCCAAAATGTCTATATGCAAACAATAATAAACTAGATGAAATCCACTCATGCACATAAGAACTCAAAGTATATAAAACCTCTTATATGACCCCTTTCATAGGTTCAAAACTTAGTACTCATCTTTGAATATCTCTAGCCATGTCAAAACTAAATATCAACCAAGCTTCATTCAAGCATACTAGGATAAACACATTGAACACTTTGTCATTATCACTTAGACTATAAATGAACTTCATACACTCTCCAGGACACCTCCATGACATAACCATGATATCACTAAAAAATATTCAACACTTATTCTCTATTTGAGTTTGGATAATGACATCTTTAAATGCTTGAATGTGGTCTTCAATAGTTTGAGTCCCACCATGTGTGTATTTTAGGAAAAAATCATAAGGATTATTAATAAAGTCAATAGAATGCCCTATAATGTTCATAGGGAAACCACTTGTACTAAAAAGAGTAGGATTAGCCATTGAGGGTTTAAAATTTTAGTTTTCTAGTATTAAACCTAGAAAACCATTATGGGTGAAGCCTTTAAAGTTTCAAAGTTTAGATTTTTTTTAAAGTTAGTTTTAAGTTTATTGGTTCAGGCCCTCTTAGTTATAGTCTATTGGTTTGTGTTTCAAGAACATAATAAGGTGTGGAAATCATAAAGGATGGACAAAACACCAAAATGAGTGATAGATTAAAATATTCTGTATAGGACCTCCTTCTAGTACCAAATTGTTGATGTGTGTTTCAAGCACATAATTGGTAAGGAACACATATTGGGGTATATTACCATTTAATGTCTACTTCACTGCTATATAGCACCCTCTTAAGGGAGAAATTATTATATTTAGGCAAGTCATTTATCCTTCTCCTTATTTATATTATCACTTATATCTTTCCACTTTGGCTAATATAACATCCCTTATACATGACTATATGCTATAAATATTTATCATTATTAAACTCTATTACTTATATATTTATTTTTATGGACTTATACCCACATAATTTTCATGTTTTTCACCAATTACACCTTATTCTATCAATTAAATCATACTATTACATAATTTTTATAACCAAAAATATATTTCCATTAGGGGAATTACATCCATACATTCTCCATGAGCTTCATTGATCCTATCTTAATTATATAAAAATTACTACACCCATATTCCTATTTATCCTACATTTTTAATTATCAATTGATATTTCATGCCCCATGTCCTTCATATAGTTTTAAAAATTATGATTTTCACACTCAATACGTATATTGTAATATCTTTTCCATAGTGGGGCATATCATTTTCCATTATAATATTTAAACTTACATTTACACTTATATAAAGGGCATCACACCAAAACTTGTCTTATTATAATCATGTATTATATATATAAACTACCATTCAGGGGAAGCATACCCACACTTTATTATAATTTTACACTTATGTATTAATTATATTCTATGTTGAAGTCAAAATCTTCCAACCTGAGTCCTTATAGCAAAATTAATACATCTACATGTCTTTATTTTTTATATACATACATATATACATATATATATACATACATATATATATATATATATATATATATATATATATATATATATATATATATATACATAAATCTACCATATAATAACATATGTTCCAAATGATACAATTTTCTTCTATCACCCTTATAAACTTTGACAATAAGCACAAGTTCCTAGCTAGTCTCAAAATATAATAAACTAGAGATGTTTATTATAAAAAAACATATATCATGCATAGACTGTGCAAAATTTTATAAGGATGGTATATGATTTAAGTTCTCATTTGAAACATATGCAAACACAATATATGTGTAATCTAAGTTTAATATTTCCAATAAAAGAACTTTCCCAACTTTTCTAGTATTGAAGGATAAAACAAGACATAATTTTTCCCTTTTATGATTTTGAGAAAGTCTTATGCTAACAAAACTTACACAATTGTTAACTATTTATGATTTAGGCTAGTTTATCCTAAAAATACCTAGTTTTTATTTTTAAATAAGACTCAACCTCATATCTATAATATGTTTATGCAATTGAGATCCATCTCTAGGTCTATAAACATGAAGCCTTATGTTTTGATTAATAAATTTACTAGTAAAATTTAGTTTTCATCACACACAAGCTCGAGATCACATTTATAGGTCTGTGGATAGAACTAAGTTCCACCCTAGGTTTATAAACCTAAAAACCTAGTTATAAGTAATTAAATTATAAAATTTTACACATTCAGATGAAGCACATTATAAAACCCACATCAAAGAACTATAATGAATTTGTTATCTTATTTAACTAACTATGTAATCAAATTAAAACTACAACTTTAAGATCTACCGACCTAGTTCTACACTGGATGTTATCTAATGGTGTGAAATGGAGGATTTTCCTTCTTCTTATCAAGCTCTATTATTTTCTTTGTCATGTTACCATTCCCATATTTTCCCTCTTATTATTATTTTTATAAAACCCTATTGATATTTAACATGACTAGTCATCTGCCCTACTAAACTAGAAGTGGTTAATTATGAACTACTCTCCACTTCGACCTGATCTGCATATTATGCATGCTAACTCATAGTCCATTAATCTAATTTTTAGCATTCCTACCACACTCAACTTCTCTATCATTGTAAAATGCACAAGTCAATTCAACATAAGAAAACCTAATTTATTCTTGTTTGAAATATGTGGCATTTAGCTAATAGACATCAACCAAATAAAATCCAAAGTTCTAAAGTTACTTTTAATTAAATTGCTTTGGGTAATTTCACCCTATTTATCCCATCCCCCCACCACATTGTCACTAAATGGGGGAATAAATTAAATAATAAACAAGATAAATAAATAACCAACACTATTTTAAGTGTTTAAAACATGTAAATGGTTTGCCTTGAATTTTTTAACATCATCTAATTCATATCAAGTTTTTAATTAAAACATGACAACTAACACAAAACTTACATATTATGTTAATAAAATCATCAATACAAGCAACCACACAAAATAAATACAAACAATCCTTACTATCTACAAAGAAAATTAATGTAAGCAACACTCAACATATTAGTAGAATATTAAATGTTATTTATTTCATCTAATAAAAAAGAGTGGGTGTGTGAATATGGGTTTGGTTAAGATATCACAATCCCAAATGGTGATATATGCACCCTCCTCTTTGATGATACTCTCCTTCAGTACCACTTATGAGGGTGAGATAGTCCTATAACCACCTTGATCAAACAAAAGGTAGCTAGTCTAATATTATATAAAGTAATCAAATATTTAGTATATAATATTATCAATGAACTATTATAATACAAATCAATTTACAAATTAAATCCTAGTCAAACATGATCACAAAACATAGTATAAATATATGAAAATGTCCTCCAACATAACTAATCACAAAAAAAAATATGACTACCAATCATACAACATAAATATACAAATATCATATGAAAATTGAAATTGCAAATAAATAGTTCCATATCCCTTATTAATACTTAAGTAGTTTTTGTAAAATAGGACACGATGTGGCATCCTTCCCCATTAAACAGATCATCATAATTATGACTTTTATTTCAAACAATAGCTCAAGAAATAAATAATTAATAATCTTCTATAGAAAAATTATTTAAATAAATGAGGAAACAACCTCAATAATTTCTCATAATCTCCCCATATAACTCCAACCTTAGAATATTGGTCCCATTGGAACTTGAATTATGATACTTCCTTGTTACACAAGCTAAGCTTCTGAGTATCAATTATTCTAATTAGTTTTACTATTACCAACCTTGGATCTAGAACTTGTAATGCATTCTAATCCAAAATATGTGAACAATAAACTATATATTTCTTAAGATAAGCCACATGAAAAACATTATATAGTTGAGATAAATTTGGTGGAAAATCAAGTTTATATGATATAGGATTAATCACTTCTAGAACCTCAAAGGGTCTCACATATCTCGATGATTTTTTTTTCTAATTTTCAAAACTTAATATCACTCTTTCGGGGTTTGACATGCATAAAAATTTATCTCCAACTAATAATTACCTTGTTATTATTTTTAGATTAACATAACTTTTCTTCTTATCATTGGCTTCAGTGAATCTTTATCTTATTAAGTTTACTTGTTATTCCATTTCCACAAGCATATCAGTTCCAAAAACCACTCTATCTTGTAATTTATCCTATTTGATTGGTGTTCTACACCTCCTACCATATAATGCTTCAAAAGGAGCCATTTTCAATGCTGATTAGAATGAGTTGTTATAAGAATTCTTAACCAATGGTATGTATTACTCACATTTAAATCCTAAAAATATCCTACTAAACATGATTTACTCTCTATCTTCCCATATGTTTCTAGATGGTAACATGTACTAAAGTTTAACTATGCACCTACTATTAAATTAAGAGTTTGCCAAAACCTTGAGGTCATCATAGGGTCCTTATCTAAAATTATAGTTTTTAGAAATCCATGTAATCTATATAAATCTTTTAAGAATATTTTGGTGAGAATTAGTGCATCATATGTTATATTACCTAGAATGAATTGATCTAATTTTGTAAGTTTATAAAAAAACTACTAATATCATGTCATGATAATTTCTAGACATAGGCAATCCTTAGATAAAGTTCATGTTATAAACTGCCACTTATATTATGTTATATAATGTGGGTAAAACCCAATAAGATTCACATGTTCATCCTTAAATCACTAACATTCTAATCATTTATACACAAAGTATATTACATACTTCTTTATTCCCTTCCACAAATATAATGGTGTTAATTTTTTTAATAGCTTAGTCACTCCATGATGTCCTAAATATGAAACATTGTGTAAGTACTTTACAAAAATTTTCCTAACATTTTCCTTGTTAGGTACATATATTCTACCATTATATCCCAAAATTCCATCATTCACAAATTGAAATCCATAGTATCTATGATCTTGAGTATTCTTAGCTAATGCTTTCTTTACATGTTCATAAAATTCATCTCCAAGTGAGAATTTTAATACCTAATTTTTGAAAGTACTCTTTATAGTGGATAATGTTATAATATACCTTCTATGACTTAGGGCATATGTAACTCTATTTTCTTTTCCCTTAATGTAGTTAATGTAAAAATCATAATCTAATTAAAATTATAACCACCACCTTTGACAACAACTAAGGTAGGTTGGGTAAATATATATTTGAGCCCCAGATTATCATTTTTTAGATCAAAAGGATTTACCAATAAACAATGCCTCCAAAATTAAAAATCATGAAATATGACAACTAGTTTTAGGTCATGTGGAGCACAATTTGCTTCATAAGGCTTTGATTTCCTTAATTCATAGGTGACAACTGAACCATCCTACATAAGAACTCCTCCTAGACCATATCCCAATGCATTTATTATAACTATAAAATAACCATTTGGATCCATAATTTGTAACATTGGTGCTAAATTAATCCTCATTTTTATAACCTAAAAGGTTCTTTACACTTATTAGAAAAATCAAAATGTTTCTATTTCTATTGAAGGGAGGTGATTGTATTTTATATCTTTGATTAATTTGGCATAAAATTCCTATAATACCCTACTAAACCCATGAAACTAAACAAATCATGTACACTTTGGATATTATCCACTCCATAATAGCTTTAGTCTTGATTGGATTCAAAAAAATATCTTCTATAGATATAAATATCCCAAGTATTGTAGTCTTCTTTGAAAAATTTACACTTAGAAAATTTCCCATAGATTTTATCTTCTACAACCCCTATAAGACCAAACACAAATTATCAACATGCTCTTTTTATTTTTTGGAATAGATGAGAGTATCATTGAGGAAGACTAACATAAATTGATAAATGTAATATTTGAACAGACAATTCATGAGGTTCATTAATGTGGCAAGTGTATTTATTAGTTTGAAAGGAAGCACTATGAACTCATAATGCCAATAAAAAGTATTGAAAGATATTTTTTGAATTTATTCCCATCTAATTCTTAGTTTATGGTTCCCAAACACAAAGATGAATATTTTAAAATACTATTAAACCATGCTTTTGATCAAAAATATTATCAATGTGAGGTAAAGGATACCTGTTCTTGATTATTGCCTTCTTTAGCTTTTGGTAGTTAATGCACATATGAAGAGGTTAATACTTATTTTTTTGAAATAATATATGTGTACCCCATGATGAAACACTTGGTTGAATCAACCCTTTTCCCAACATATCTTGAAGTTGGGATTTTAAATGGATTAACTTAGTTATTCTCATTTTGTAGGGAGCCTTGGATTGTAGTTATGACCCTTGAATGATATCAATGGTGAATTAAAATTCCATATTTGAAGGTATACTTGGAAATTCCTTTGGAAAAAAATCCTAAAATTATTGAAAAAAAGGATACTATTCCATTGAGGGTTCATTAGTTTCACCAATTTCATCCATCTTGACTAGGAATGCTTGACTTCCCTTTTGTTGAGCCTTTTTCAACTGAATGGTTAAATTTTGCCTTAGTTTCATCTCTCTTTGTTATCCTTTAATCTAGGTTTTATTTCCCAAATCATCTAAACATTAAAATTTATTAATAAAAAAATCAACTTTGGCTTTGTGTTTAGATAACCAATTCACTCCTAGGATCACATCATATGACCCTAGTGGTGATACATAAAGATCAATAATTATATTGAATTATGAAAAATTTATTTCAAAATTGATAAGAACTTCTCAAATTTTACCTTGGAATCATTCCCTATTAAAATGACCAAGAATTTTATATAAAACTAACTCTTCTAGATAATTTACTTAACATTATAGGAGAGATAAAACATTCAGTGGCTCTTATATCTATTAAAATCAAAATAGGATACCCAAAATAAGTACTTGATAATTTAATGGGAGAGGCTTGAAATTTTTAGTAAGGATTGCCAATTTTTTTGTTAATATGTTTCTAAAAGGTTCCTTGTTGTGATGTAGAGGTAGATACATTCTTATTTATACCATCTATCTTTCACCAAAGATAATCATTAGCATAATGATCTCCTTCACATGTAAGACATCCATCAGGTGGTCCCTTCCTCTAAGCTTGATTAACTCCATTAAATTATTAGATAAAAATACTTATAAGTTTCATGTTCCTTAAATCATTATTGAACCTTGCATTCTAGCTAATAAATCAATTATTAGAATTCCCATTCTGTGTCTAGTTATTTTTATTAAAGGTTGTATTTGAAATTACAAACTTATTTTTAAATTTTTATCTGACTTGAACAAGTGATTTAAACTTTTTTTCTTTATTAATTACCTTTTAAAAGACATAATACATAGTGGATGGCCCATGCACATCCACTTCACATTATATTTTGGGTTTATTTCCCATGTTAAACTTTTTGATTTGAAAACATTCATATTGCTCCTAGTATTCATTTACCAATAAATCCCCTTGCTTTAAATTTTGTAAATTTATTAATTTATAATCAAAGTATAGTTGAGGTAGAGATCATGCTTTAAAAAGAGTTGGAAACAACTCCTGAGTAGTGGTAGTAGAGTCAAGACTCATCTCAATCTTCTTATTATCCCACCAAGTTACTACTTCACCAACTAGTTAGTAATCCCCCAAATAGCTTTGGTTACCCCAGAATAATTTTGAATATCAAAATATTTTTCCATCTCAATGAGCCAAGATTCAATCAATCACCTAATACCATACCATAAACATTGAGTGGGTTCACTTTATTCATATCTTACATATGTGTTGAAACTACTTGATTTATTACTACTTATTATTCTTTATCATACCCCTAATCCTAAGGTTCTTCCTAATCATTTGGTTTTTCCTTTGGAACCTATTAATAATTTTCCTCCTTTTTTTCATGAAATTATTGATCTAGAGATGTTATCTTGTCTCTAGTATCATTCATGATAGAGAGTATTTGATCAAGTTTTGAAGCTTGTTTGTTTGCTAGCTTATTAGGATCAGCTTGAGGGTTCACATTTTAAGTCCCCTATCCACTCAATTTAACTTACAACATTCTCCTCACTAAAATTATGAGAATTAATTTTATGTTAGTGGAATCATTAGGTCCAAGTGTTAAACCTTCACTCTAATACCACAATGTCACAACCCCATTGGATTACATAAAAGTTACATTTAAAAAAAATCTATGTAGGTTAATTTTAAGATCATCCATAATTATCTCTAAATTCAATGTTTGAATAATACACATATCTAAAATAATAAATGCAAAAATGTATCAAGCCACTAATTAATAATATGATTTATTTAGTTTTCAAACAATGTCTAATAGAATACAAGATGAATGTTTTCCATAAATTCAATAGTGGAAAGATTCAAGTACATCAAATCATTGATATAATCCACAATATATCTATAAATAAGTATACATTCATTATTGTTATAATATTCAAAGTTATTCAAAAATATCATATCCATTATTATGCTAAATAGTCATCAATAATAATGTAATTTGTATTACATTTTAGTACAAGGTCAAATATACATGATAGCACATACAACAATAAGAAAATCTTCATAAATAGCTCAATGATCCTTATAAATATCCATGAGTGTGATTCCCAAAATTTTGAATAGATGAAGAGAGGGAGAGCATCACCGGGGTGCTTTTCCTCTAACCAATACACCTTCCCACTAGGAGTGGCCTTTCCATTAATAGAGGGGCATATAAAAATAATGTAGATATCAATAAATCAACTAGCAATCATTTGTACAATCACTAATACAAGAAAAATTCACATAAACCATGTAAAACCAATCCTCTATTTAATATTAGATCAACATACACATGTAAAATATAAATTATAGTGGAATGGCAATGTTTTATCTATAAAATTATTTTATCCAAAGTTTTCATTATAGAAATCAGATCTCACATGGATTTGAGTCAATTACACTCACACAAACTCTTTGATAATGAATCAAAACTAACAAATGATATCCGGAGGTAGATATATGAGTTAAAAGTCATCACCCTCATATATCTATTACATGTTATCATATGAAATATGCCTAATAACTTTCACATATAAATTGAAATCATAATAAATATATATTGTAGCATACACCAATCCAAATAATAATGTAAGGTACAAGCAATCATTATTGAATAATCTCATTGTTTCCATTAACTCAACCTCAATAATGTTATGTATAAGTTATTTAAATGAACTATATTCAAACTATACATACATATAGGTCTATAAACAAGAATCCAAGATTAAATACACTATATCAGTTTTACAACATATCTTACTTTTTGAAACTCAATTCATATAAGATCTAATAATACCCAAAAAATTTAAAAATATAAGCCAAATGCGTTTTTAGATAACTCATAAAACACAAATAATTTATCTTAAGATTATTATGTACTTCATTGACTACTTTGTTCTTTATAGACTTATTCCTTCATTTCCTTATTACGTAAAAATCTTATATTTTAATTGATATAAGATTATAGATTATAAATGTTTTATAAAAAACATATAACCTATTGTTTATATATAATAAAGAGACATTACAAATAATGCAACATCTAAGAATGTGTATTTAATATACACAAATGAGCTCTTCACAAATTTACTTGTTCAAAATACTAATAATTATTCATATAACTAATGGACAATCATCCTCTTCAATAAATACAATCTCTTATATAATTTACACTTAGAATTTTTTATTATAACTATAGCTATGCAAAATCATCCAAAAGAGACAAGTATATGCTCAATTAAATATCATAGTGTTTAATTAATTAACCATGAATTTGTATTCATAACTAAATGATGCAGGAGTATCTGAGGAAAGCACAAATATGTTTGGTATAGGTGTGTTGAAAAAGGCTTCCATTTAAAGCTTGTAATTTTAAATATTTAAACTTTTTAAAATGGCCAATGAGGATATTAGGCCTAAGTTGAAGTTTAAAGGTCAAATTTAGAGTTTTTGAACTAAATAAAGTTTTAGTGAATTATCACCATGAAAATCAATAGAATCAAGCCATAAGTGGCATAGGTTAGATTATAGTTTGAGACTTCTATGTTTAAAACATATTGTTGATATTTTTTAGGAGTTGGTTGAGTAGTCTTAGGAGAAAATTAGGACTATATCAAGGTTGGAAGACCAAGTTTGGGTAGTAAGTCTAGGAAAAGTACTGAATATTGATGGATTGTAATATATTTGATGAGAATAATGATTATGGTGTGTTTTATGGCAAGTTCTATGTGTTATGAGTAAATTTTGTGAAGATTGTTCTATGAGAAAGAACATGGTATAAAGCATGCATCTTGAAGGAGAAATGTATAGATGTTTTTCCACCTATATGATGATTTGGGAGGTTAAGTGAGGTCATTACAGACCCAAGAAGATTTATTTTAAGTTTTGACTCTTCAAAATGAGTTTGTAAAAATGAAAAAATCTATTTTTTTTAATAATTATATAAAGGTCATTATATAATAGTGTGCTAAGTTTTAGGTCCGTACAGTATGTGCAGGTGTGGAATACTTCAAACCCCTACTCTCTAGGTGTTAAATGGCACAATAGGACTACATTTTTTGTATTTTATTAAACTCCACATGTGGTAAAGTGATTAGGCATGTTTATATAGGTTTATTTTAGGTTTTTTGATGTTATATAGGAGTTGGGGAGGCAATTCAATCCATAAGTGCCTATTGTTGTGTCAAAGTCCATTAGGGAGGCATAATTAGGTATGCACAACCTTCAAAAAGGCATAGATAACACAAAGGAACCCTAATCCATTTAAAAATATGTTCAAGAATGAAATAATGGGTATCTAAAAATGGTTTTAAATTTTTAATATGATCATAATAGAGGAATATATGTCTAGAAAACATCCCCCGTAGGGCTACATGGAATAACCCTGTCTATAGGGCAACCATAGTCTGAAAATAAAGGATTATGAGTAAATCCATACACTATAAATGGTAGATGTATGAATAGAAAAGGTAGATAATAAAAAAAAATAAATTTTAAAATTTTAATTAGGTCTTGAAACGTTGTTTTTTCATTTTATGAAATGTTTATGCTTTTTGTCCTGGCATTGACAAACAAGAGGTTTGGTCACTACAATGGTCATAACTCACAAAATATTGAGACAAATCATCTAAAACTTGGGGATAATTTAGGGAAGGATATTTTTTATATAATATAAGTTTTATTTTATAAAAATAAGAAATAAATATTTATATATAAATGACTAATTTTATGATTTATTGTATGTGCATATTCTTGAGAAAGTGAATAAGGGTTTCATGAGTAATTTTGTGAAATTAAGCATTTTTATGTACTATGAAGGTGTATTTACATATATTATGCCTAAAAATTCATTTATAAATGCTTGAAAATATTTTCTAAGGTGTAAACTTAAAAATGACCTATTAGAGCCCAATTAGACTTGGAATGGGTTAAAGAGTAAAGTTTGCATACTTGGTTCCTTTATGAAAATATAAGGATGGAAACATGTTATATACATTATATTACATGTTTTTTAGGTGTTATTAAATTTAAAAATTATGCATACTAAATATTTACTACCTAAAGCTCCCTTAAGGTTAAAGTCTTGTTGTAAGCTTGCCATAGCCTTGAGGCCTGATATGAATTGGCCAAGGGTCTAGACTAGTTGGATTTGATGTGTTAGAGTACATGAAGAGATTTAATGTGTTAAAATATTATATTAATTATGATTCATGGGGTATTTTCCATTTATAAAGGATTAGGTGTCTAGGCTCTTATGTGCATAAATGCTTGATAGGCTCTTAAAAAGCATTTGAAAATATAAGATTTTATTGCCCCACCTTGTGGGTTCATCACTAAATGTATCCATATGTATATGTATATATAAATATATATACATATAAACATTTAATTTATGCATACCAATAAAAGAATTTTTCAAGAACCTAATATTATCACATATATATACTCAGATTTCATGATTCGAATTGATAACATATAGGTATACTAAAATATTCATGTGTGTGTGCAGTTTATTAATTATATTTTATATTTAAGTTCAAATATTTAAAGACAATTTATTAAAATGAAAGGAATATAATTACAAGTCTTTATATTTGATACACAAACACACACCCACACCCATACCCACACCCACCCACCCACCCCCACCCCCCACTCCCGCCCCCCACCCCAACCCTCTCCCCGCCCCCCACCCCCCTCCCACCCTCTCCCCCCCCCCCCCCCCCATCTCCCCTCCCACCAACCACACACACAAATATTACATATAATAACATATGTTTCAAATAATACAATGTTCTTCTATCACCCTTATAAACTTTGAAAATCAACACAAGTGCCTAGGCAGTCTCTAAATATAATGTACTAGAGTTGATTATTATAAAATACATATATCATGCATATCCATTGTAAAATTTTACAAGGATGATATATGTTTTAATTTATCATTTAAAACATATGCAAACTCAATCTATGTGTAATCTAGGTCATTGCCAATATTCAAGGATAAAACAAGATAATTTTTTCCCTTTTATGATTTCAAAAAAGTCTTATGATAACAATGATTATAAAACCATTAGCTATTTATTATTTAGGCTCATTTATCCTATAAATATCCAAATTTTATTTTCAAATAAGACTCAACCTCATCTCTATAGGCATGTAGATGAAACTAAGTGTCATCCCCATGTCTATATACTTGAGTCCCTATATTTTAATTAATAAATTTACCAATAAAAATTAATTTTTATCACACATAAGATCAAAATCATGTTTATAGGCCTATGGATGGAACTAAGATCCATACGCATGTCTATAAACTTGAAACCCCAATTCTAAATAATAAAAATCTACCATTTCACACATTTATATGAACTAAATTATAAAACCCACATCAAAAAACCATATACAATTTCTTATCTTGTTTAACTAAGTTTGAAATCAAACCAAAATTACAATTTTAAGTTCCATAAACTTGGTTCTAAAATGGATTCCATCTAATAGTGTGAAATTGAGGATTTTTCTTCTTCTTAAAGAGATCTATTCCCCCTTATTTTGTGTTACCATTCTCATAGTTCTCCTATTTTTATTCTTTTTCCAAAACCCTATCCATGTTTTACATGACCAATCACCTCCCCTACCAAACTACAAGTTCTTCATTATGAACTCTTCTCCACTTCTTCCTAATTTACATACTTTGCATGCTAACTCACAGTCCATTAGCCTATTTTCTCTCATGGCTACCACATGTCAATTCTACATCATTTCAAAATGACCAAGTCAAATCAACATAATTAAAAACCTATTTTTTTCCCCTTTAAATTATGTGGCATTTAGCTAATAAAAACCAACCAAATAAAATCCAAAGTTCCAAAGTTCTTTTTAATTGAATTGCTTTGGGTTCTTTCACCCTATTTCCCACCCCCTCCCCCTACTTTATCACCAAAATGGGGTATAAAGTAAATAATTAAATAATATCAATAAACAACCAACATTCTCCTAAGTGTTTAAAATATGTAAATGGTTTACCTTGCATAATTCAACATAATCTAATTCATATCAAGATTTTAATTGAAATATGATAAACAATAGAAACTATACACATTATGTTAATCAAAGCATCAAGATAAGTAACCACTCAAAATAAATGTAAGCATGCCTTACTATTTGCAAGGACAAACAATGGAATCATCACTTAATATATTAGTATAATATTGATTATCATTCATTTCATCTAATAAATAAGAGTGTGTTGTGTGTGTATACATATTTGGTTAAGTTATCTCAATCCCTAATATTGATATTTTCACCCTCCTCTTTTATTACACTCTCCTTTTGTACCACTTGTGAGGATGAGATGGTTCTTTGACCACCTTGATTAAACAAAAGGTAGTTAGTTCAAGATTATAACAAGTAATTAAATACTCAATAGATAAAATTATAAATGAATTATTGTAATGCAAATTAATTTGTAAATGAAATACCAATCAAACATGATCTTAGAACATAGTATAAATAGATTCAAATGTCCTAAAATATACCTAATCACAAAAAATAATAATATGATCGCCAATCATATAACATAAATATCCAAATATCATCTAAAAATCAGAACTAAAAATAATAGTTCCATATCCCTTACTAATACTTAAGTAGTTTTTGTAGAGTAGGATAGGATGTAATACTTATGACCAAGTGTATTTTTCCTTTGATTATTTTTAGTTCACCTTTTTTTATTATATTAACTATAAATGTACTAAGACATTGAATTTTTGTTTGCATTTACTTTTTCTTATAGGTACATTTGAGTTTTTAATAAAAGAGTGTGGGTTAACTGAATCCACAAGTTTAAAATATTTACCCTTACATAACTATTAGGTAATACTCAAGTACACACTTTATTTTTGTTTTAATTTGGTGGTCACACACATTTATATACATAAACATCAAAGTGGGTAATTATGTAGACAAATAATTTTGGTATAAAACCTTTTTACACACTATATATATATCATGCTTTATCACACTTTGGCATGGATCACACATTTTTATCTTTTCAGTACACTTTCCCCTTGTGTTAGGATTTGTATTATTTCCCATTAAATTAGGTCTTCCTTAAAATATAACGTTTTTCTACTTTGGATCAATGATAATACCTCCACTCAATCCAAATTTTATTTTACTTTCCCATGTATGACCCTAGATGGTCTAATAAAGTCCAAAACATTATTTTAGTGTCTTTTTCTAGGTCATATTTGACTCATGATATTATCCCAATTGACTTGTAGATCATGTGAGGCACACATTATAATTCATTCATATTTTACTCCCATAGTTGAGATATTATGATTGTATATTTGAGGTAAGGGGTGAAAAATTTATATGTGTATCATTTTCCCTTTCTTGATCTATGTTTTGTTTCGTATCATAAAAATCATAGTAGTGTGTTTAGAGACATAGAGTTCTAATTTTATATATACTTTTGGATTCTAGATAATTGTCTACTACTCGACATGATTATTTCACATGTAGGATTGTATAGTCATGTAGCTTGTATTTTTATTAGTTGATATATGAAAATTTTATTATTTTTAATTTTTATGGATGACTAACATTTTATACTTATTGATACTTGCTTCAATTAACTTTATTATCTTAGAAAAATTCATTGATTTTTATCTACTAGTTATTTTTCCTTGGATGTATTTGATGTCATCTCAAAT
Organism: Torreya grandis; assembly: GCA_037957365.1. NCBI lineage: Eukaryota > Viridiplantae > Streptophyta > Pinopsida > Cupressales > Taxaceae > Torreya > Torreya grandis. The sequence continues at coordinate 436,140 of JARHVA010007588.1, read as the reverse complement.
GTGCATGTTGCAAGGGAAATTGGGTTTATGATGGTATCACATGTGCCATTCATAATTATATGAAAACATAAATCCTTTCTAGTGTTTTTATAATCTTTTTGAATTTTAATTTATGTTTAACTAGTTCTAGTTCTTTTTACTAATAGTTATTGTGCTTTACTATTTTTTCTTTACCAATTTATTTATTTACTTATAATTTATTTCAACCTTATATACCTATCTACAATCATAGTTGACCTTAAAATTGAGTTGGGAAAACCCCAACCCCAATCCATGAACCAAAATTTCTAAATTTCAAATTTAGCCACTTTTAACTTGGGAAAACCCCAACCCCAACTCCCTCTTATATTTTAAATCATTTTTAGTCCCTCTCAATTTTAACTCCTAATTCAGCTCAGTTAAAATCTTTCATGTAAGCTCCATTCCTCTTCTATAAGTTAGCCAATTTTTGCTTGATTTTGGATCCAAAAATTTGAATTTTTAGTTTAAGAGTTTTGAATCCTATACAAACAAAACCTACTAAAATTTATTTGGACTTTCCTCTAATTGATTTCATTTTTGAATACATAATTATGGATAGGGAGAGTCAATATTCTAGTAACCTGGTCTTTGCAAATAGTGTCTTCAATAAGCCACAGTTAGTTATTCCTTATTTCAATTTGTGTCTCTTCTCTTATTCTCCTATTTATAACAACTATTTATTCATCCTCCTTGATAGAAAGTCCTTAGGATATTCATTTGGGTAAAGGATATAGCATAGGAGGACCACAATAAAAAAAAATTCTAGATTTCAACTAGTCTACGTTAAGATTAGGTTGGAGGTCCTTAGCTTATATTTATTTATTTTTTATAGTAGATCATATTAGGTGGCATTAATTCTTGTATTAGATTAAATATTTTACCATATTTGATATTAAAAAACATGGTAGACATATTCTTTAATTTTTCATCCCTCTTGATAGATTTACTCTCATTAACACACAATATTACAATCAAACATCCTCCAAACATCCTCCATGGTCACAAGAATCTTCCCTATATGTAGTAAAACATTAATTGTCTCTATGTGCTATCACTAAAACAACATGGTAAGAAGAAATATATCTATATGAATGATAACCATTTGTGTTATATGTAGCAATCAAATACCCTTTAGGTCCACAACCTCATTTATCCAAATGTGTGGTCCACTCAACACACATGATAACTACTCACATGCTATGATTACCTGAATCTTCTCATAAAATTAAGACATGTTAACCCAATTAGTAATTTACTAATCAATCAAATAGATCATCTATCTATACTATAGTCATATTTACATCATGAACATTTGGATAATAATTTAGAAAAAACATCAAAAGTAGTCCATTTCATAGTCTTGGTGATTTTTCCACTAAATAAAATGTTTTCATTTTTGTGTGGGGATTTTTGACCACTTTTTCCATAAAATTTCACTATTATTTTTACATCTATAAATTTTTCCATTTCATAGAGTGTTTTCACTATAATGCAGGGTTGTTTCACCACCATTCCAAATGCTCTTTCCACTTATACTTTAGTTTGGTGATTTTTTGACTATCAATATATTTCCACCACCATCAAACATGTCTTAATAGTTTAGAAGATCATTTACATCATTTTATTATTCCTTAAAAAAATCCTAATACTTTCATTTTGTCAATCATTCTCATTGTTTAGCAAGATTATTTGGACATTTTAGTGATTTTGAACCTTGTTTCACTTTTTTGACATTAGGTGCTTTCAAACCTACTTTGGAATTATCACCATTTTCATCATTATATCATTTTTATAGACACAAATTAAAATAATATTCATTATATAGCCATTTATATCATGATTTTAACTTTACCAAATGTGATTATGCCATTTACAAAGTTATTTCTGCTAATTATATGAGTGATTTTACCAGTGCATAATTTTATGTCAATGGTGAAATCTCCAAACCTCTTATTTTGACCTTGAATTTATTAAAATTAATGATATAATATAAATAAAATAATTATAGGCATCGGTTTATCATTAAAAATTGGTTGCTTGTAGTCTCTCACATGCTCTCCAAGGTGCCTATGATGTGGAATCCAGGCCAATCTTCGTGTAGCACTCATGCACATAAACCAGAGCTCAAAATAAATAGAGGGGAGGGTGTAAATTAATTATTTGACCCCTAAGGGCCTATTTATATCCTAATTGTTTTTAAAATTCACTCCCCTATTGCATCCCCATTTTCTTTCAAGAGGTTGATTTATGGCTCCTTGCACCATTTTCATCCTGTTTTAACCCAATGTATCTATTTGGAGACCCCTTTCACCATGACATGTCTAGTTTCCTTCCTTCTTAGGGATCGTTCATAAAATTTTATTTTCATCTAATCTATCAATGGGAATTCTTAGGGCATATTGTTTCACTTGGGGCATCCTAGTGGACCCATTCTCATGAGAAAATCATCAATTTTAACTGTATCACTTATGACATAATCATGTTTTATTAGTATTTTTATTCATTTTTTTAAAAATTTATTAAGAATCTAGAAACACATTTTTAAAGGGTAAAATCTTAGACACTTTAGTTTTATCGCTTACATGTCAAAATTAATATTTCACTGACTTTCCACACTAATTCACACATCAAACTATAATTCACTAATTATTTAGAATTTGTATGCATAATTGTTGTGCATACCTTGAAATACATTGTTGCATCTTTGATTAAGGTAATACACCAAAAATGATCTAATTCTTCAATATCATCCCAAATCAAGTGGTTACTTTGTTAATATTACCCTAGTTTAATTAAATTAAATAATAAATCAAAAGGGAACATTATAAAAAGTGATCACATCATCCAAATCACTCTTTGATTAGCCAATTGAATTTGATTAGTTAATTAATCAGGAATTAATAGGAAATTACATGTAATTAACATGTAATATTACCTTAAATTCAAATAAATCCTATTTTCTTACATCACCCACCCACTTGGAAATATTAAAATAATTTTCCACAAGTCAAAGATGTCCTTCATAAGCAAATTTTAGTGCAAGGTGAGATGAATGTAATATTTTTATATGACATGAAATTACACACTCCAGACACTCATGGATATATATTATTATAATAACTTACACACTCTATGTCATAGCATTTAATTTTTTCCTCTCATTATAAGATTGATCCTTTATCATTGATCTTAATCTAGGATCAACAATCTATAATGATTCAAAAAATATAAAATAAAGAGCCCTCTCTTCATCCCAACAATATTTAAATTGAAAAAGAAGTGTTGTTCAAATATCCTTATAAATATTCAATTACTCTCATCATGCCTCATTAAATCATCAACTTAGTAAGGGGTGACGATGTTCGATTATCCACATACACTACACATTTTTTTCAACTACATTCAAGAACCATTACTCTTTCAGACAAGGAGTTATAAATGAAAGGTATAACCATTTTGTTTTCTTTTTTATTTAATTGCTTCTTCATCTTTCTCAATTAGAGGACATGATCTTAGGTTAATAATATGTTTCAATTATTTTTAATTTCATACTAACCATTAAACTAACCTTTGAAATCATGTGTTATAGATAAAATAATGAGATGATTATGTCTTAAGT
>JARHVA010007588.1:327500-427500 GCA_037957365.1 Torreya grandis | reverse complement strand
CTTCATGTGAGATACCATATCCATTGGATGTCATTAAATGACTTTGAGTTTCACATAATATTAAAAAACTTATAAAATATAGACAAAATTAAAATATTAAAAAAATATAAAAATAGGACCTATGCATTTCATGTATTACTTATTTACATGATTTTTCATGATTATTATATATATTTCAATATATATCTAGTTTTGTTCTATACATGTGTTTCATGGTATTAATGATTGAGATGTAGGGCATATAGGTTTCCTATAATATGGGCAAACAAATGTAAGATTTTTCTTCACTATAAGCACATTGTTATTAGGGGAATCTATCTATTTTATTTGTTTTTAATCATTCAATGATTGTTTCTATTAATTATACATAGGTACTTTTCATTTATTCCACATGATATACTCTCACTCATACTATGTATATTATTAGATATTGTATTTTTATATATGTGATTATGACATATGATGATTGTGTATATTAGTTTGGCATATTTTATGCATGGTTTAAGTTGTTTATTATTACTAGTTTGACTATGTTTGTGTGAGTCATTACATTGCCATTCGCCTATGTGACATTAAATTCTCTATTGTGTTTGTGACATTTATTTTATCCATTAGGTGTGTGATAATATATTTTTTGATTAAATGTGATCCTTGGCCTTGTGTGACAAGTGATAAATTCATTGTGTGTGACTCTTATAAGTATTTTTATATGTGTGAGTATAATATATAGGATTTTTTTGAGCTTATTAGTGTCATGCTAAATTCATTATTGGTGTCATGCTCAATTCAATGTATAGGATTTTATTAAATGTGGTCCTTGGCCTTGTGTGATACATGATCAATTCATTGTGTGTAACTCTTAGAATTATTTTGATAAGTATAATGTATCACACAATATTATTAGTATTTTTAGTGCATGATTTATATCAAGAACTTTCCTACATAGTTACTAATAAAATTATGGTTACTCATTTGTATATTGATTATTCATTGTGTTGTTCATTTATATATCTATCTTGACATGAAAATTGTAATCTTTAAATACATATCTCATACATAATTAGATGATTTATTATTCTTATGATGACACATTTTCCATATGTTTTTATATGCTTTACTCTTCATGTGTGTGTGTGTGTGTGTGTGTGTGTGTGTGTGTGTGTGTGTGTGTGTGTGCGCGCATGCGTGCGTGCGTGTGTGTGTGTGTGTGTGTGTGTGTGTGTGTGTGTGTGTGTGTGTGTGTGTGTGTGTGTGTGTGTGTGTGTGTGTGTGTGTGTGTGTGTGTGTGTGTGTGTGTGTGTGTGTGTGTGTGTGTGTGTGTGTGTGTGTGTGTGTGTGTGTGTGTGTGTGTGTGTGCGCGCATGTGTGTGTGTGTGCGTGTGCATGCATGCATGTGCATGCGCGCGCCCTTGGCTAATATATTTTGAGATGAGTAATTTTTAGGCTTCATTCATCACCTCAAAATGGGTACACAATGGATTATCTTAGAGACTAAGCCTTCACAAACACACACAAAAATATTTTTTTGGGAAAATATTATTTTAAAATGTACATGTTTACTTAGTTTCTCAAAAAAGAAAAAATAAATAAATAAAAGAAAAAAAAAAAAAAAAAAATAATAATAATAATAATAATAATAATAATAATAATAATAATAATAATAATAATAATAATAATATACTCATTCAAAAATAATCATGCAAGAAGTCAAAGGCCAAATAAAGGGGCATACAATAACAAAATCAATTAGGAAAAATCACATATTAAGGTGAGAACCTCAACTAGGAAAGAGTTATACAATAATACACTCAATCAAGATAAAATCAAATTATAAGGTAAGATCCATACAAATAATAATAATTTATTAGTTTAGATGAATTTAATAGCATAATTGAATCATAAACAAGTAAAACTAGTATAACCCATTATTATATTTCAATGTCATAGTGTAGCAAAACAACATATCCATGAAATATAGAATTATAAAAAAATATAATTAAGAGAAATACATGTGTAATGTATCTCAACATGAAATTTCATAGAAACATATAACTTGTAGAAATGTAATCTATGGGATGAGATCCCCCTAACATTGACATGGACTTTAGGTATAGTAATGCCATGCATATATGTATTGACATATCATGTGTAACCTGTATGTCCTACATCTCAGTCATTTACATAGTGAAATGCATGTGCATAAGGAAAATGATATTTAATATATGAAAAATATGATAAATGACATATATGAAAGTTTTAACTGGTAGAACATGTTCTTCTTAGGTCCTCATTTTTTATTATCGTTATTTTTTTAGAATATTTAGAACACATGAATAGAGTAAAATAAGGAGAATTTTAAATTATTTTTAATATAAGAATGGAATGAATCTTAAAAACAAATATAATATGTAAAATCACAATGTGCATCAAATGTAATAGCATGCAAATGCATAGGAAGTGAAAGAAAGCAACATTCCTCCATTGTATATGTAAATTGAAACACCATAGTTTGATAGATATCCAAGTGGTGGAATGGGATGAGGGGGAATTGGTGTATATGCTCATATAATCTGTATAAATAAATGTATGTGATCATGTAAAATCATTTTAACACACACACACACACACACACACATATATATATATATATATATATATATATATATATATATATATATATATATATATATATAGAGTTGAGAGGGTAGTATGCCACAAAGAAAATACATTAGAATGAGACTATTGTGAAGGAAGCATCATTATAATATATATGTTATGTATTATTGGATTATTATACACAATACAAAGGTAAGGGATAATTTAAAAAAAAATCCAAGAGTTATAATAATGATCAATATAAAATGTATGTCCACATGTATGTTAAGATATAATAATGGAGGGGATGCACAATTAAGACAACATCAAGAATCTAGTAAAATAGATTATGTTCCTACCAGTTAAAGATATCATCAAGGTAATTCTTATATATATGTTCTATATCATACATTTTTTAATCAAAAAATTTATTTACATGTTCATCTTATAATTTCAACATATCATTTCAATCATATTATGTATATATATTAGGATATGTAAAACCAACCACAACATATTAAAAAATTGCTTTATTAGATTTTTTCTCTTCCTCATGGTCATAATTATTAACATCATGAACCTTTGTTATAATTGTATAATAATATGATATCAATGATGAGCAACAGGATAAAAAATGATTACCACTTTCTTTTATTGTTGCAAAAATGTTCAATCTCTTGAAATGGAAATAATGTCACTATTAAAGTAAAATATAACATAGTCATGATTATTCCAAGTGTTTCAATCATTTATATTATCTGTTAACTTCATGATATCGCATTTTACTGAGCCAAAGTGGGGTAAATATGAAAATTAACAAGACATTATTTGGGATCAAGAGTTACATATTACTCAATGGATCCTATGTAAACTTTTGCTAAAGTACCCTTATTAAGGTGTTCAATATCATATCGAGAAATTTTAGTAGTGTCATAATACATAAATTAATTTAATAATTATTATTAATATTTAAATTAGTGAATTTCATGTTATTTATGTGAGGGATATAAATTAAAGGCTATTGATATGTGGAATATTTTGTAATTTTTCATTCAGAAATCATGTTTGTGAAATCTATCTCAGGTTGTTATTTATTTTAAAATTATTTATTAATGACTTATTTCTTACTCAAATATGATTTCTTAGTTTCATCTTTTGTAAGTACACTTTATTTTTTATATTGTACTTATTTTTATAACATATACTTTTATATTTTTTCATTTAACAACTTTTCATATTACATCTTTTCTTGTTGTAACTTTTATATTAATAAATGTTCCTTTTACAATTGATCCTTGTGTAATATTTTCTTTTCCAGTTGTTCCTTAGAATATTTAACCACGGTTTGAGTGTATTTATCAATTTTATAAGGTGTATTTGAATTCAATTGTGCTACAATAGATGTATCTAATGTCGGATCACTACTACCAATAAAATTTTCTATTTTTCCATGAAAGCCCATCATTTATCCATATGATATCCATGAATTCTATGATATGCAAAATAACATATATATTTTATTAGAGGATTCATAGGAGTAAATTTCATAAAAAATTATGAATCATATCCCTTAGAGTTTCATTTATTTTCTTATTAACCATATATAAATTGTTTTAAGAATTAGTTTTTAAGGGTATTCTCTTTTTGAGCAAATAGTTTAGATGAAATTTTTTGAGGCTATAAATTATCTAATGGAGAGGAATAATTCTAATTTAAACTAGCATACTCAAGATTATTGACATACACAATAACATCTCTATGGAATCCCTCATATAAAATATCTGATCTAAAATGACCTCATTCAACACATTACTACTTGAAGGTTTGGAAAATGTAGCTTTACAAGTACCAACATTAGGCCTCTAAAATTATATATGCATACAAAGTATATCAAGTGGATGCACCCTATCTATTGGTATACTAATAAAATTGAACTCTTGTGAGGGATAATATTTATCACAACCACAAGAATGGATGAAATGAGTCACATATGGAAGTACTTTGGATTTAACATTCATAAAAGCTGAATTATAAAGAGAATTTTTTTTAATTATTAATTTTAATATTATTTTTATTAAACATATATTTTACCCATTTCATTACATGGTTATGAAATATATAGCATATTTTAGGATAACATGTAATCTTTAAAATAATTGCTTGAATTAGAACATACACACTATAAATATGCATTCTAGTCATCATACAATGTTTAAAACATGGAACTGACCACCCCAATATAATTGTGAGGAGTGTTTGGAAATAAAAATATATTTTTGATAAAATTTAGAGGATAATAAAAACCCATATATATTAGGAAATATATTCCCTTCATCCTATAAACCAAATTTACCAAATAATAGTAAAACCCTAATTTTATAAAATGTATTTAAAATTTTATCAAATAAAAATAAGGTTTATCACCAACCAATATGAATAATTAAAAATATAAGCATTTTTAAAATGAGTTCATCTTGAATCAGATACACACAAAAAAATTTGAGAAAAATTCAAAGGCCTAGGAGAGGAAGCCTTATAATCAAATGAGTGTGAAACTCTATGGAGAAAACAAAAGTTTTATAATTTGCATGTATGATGAGGAGACATTATAAAATGGTTCTGAAACCATAACACAAAATTATAAATCTCTATATAAAAATAAGAAACAACTAGGGAAACCTAGGGTTTGATGTGCTCATTAAAATGATTGGTTTCACCAATATTTTTTACTTTTTTTTTAATCAATGTGATATAAAAACATAAAAATAATGAATATTAAATGTATAATATATTAAAATAAAACACAAATCTAAAATATAGAGCATATTATAATTGAAAAATTACAATTTATTATAAATGGAAATGACTTAAGAGAATAAGATACTAAGCTTGTTTTGGGTCTATGCAGGTTTGAGACTAAATAGAAGTGACTGAAATAACTAAAAATGGATCAATAGCCACTCACATTAGGAGATTGAGTATATGGATATGTTATATGAGTCCATTAGATGAAGGAATATTACTTATGACTAACTTATTTATATAAACTATACTTCATTATTTTGGCACAAATTATTGTACTTAGTTAAAAATATTATTCATGTATGATATAACATGCTCTCTATTTTCACAAATAAGGAAAACTTATATCCTTCACTTAGGATCCGTAGTTTCATTTTTGACACTAGGTTAACTTTTAAAAATGGGAAAGAATTATGGATTGAGTTGACCCCATCTAATCCATAATAAATGTCTAAACAATACCTATGTATCCAATAATATAAGGAACTAAATGACACTACATAGTTATTTTCATTAAGTTAATGTTTGAAATCATGATCCACTAGTATGAATGCATCTTGAGATATAGACTTTGACACTTGACAAATGAAAAATTAAATTAACTTTGGTGATTAATAAAAGCATAGGGCCTTCTCCTTATGACTAATTTATTATTTTGTAAGATTAAGTTAGTTCCTCTTAATGTGTATATATCTCTTTTGATAATAACTAGATTTTTTCTAGATAGGGAATAGTCTTATAAATGTGGTGTATAAATATGAGACTTTATGAGTAATTTCTCATGCTACTGACATGGAAAATGTATGGGCAATTCCTTAAATATGTTTTAAATTTGGAAAATGACTATCTATTTTCATACAAATGAGTTTTAAGGAAGGGAGGTTTATAAAATATGGAGTGGTATAAGCATTAGCAAAGCTATCCAAAAAAATAAGAATAGTGACCTAATGACCAATAGACACTCTATGTTTGATAGTAATAAGGTTATAACAAAATATGTTATTATTACATGTGATTGATATATAAGTGGGATGGTCAATCCCATAGAATAAAATAAAATAGGAGATAAGAGTGTGGAAAATCCATATGGGTACACACAAGTCATGTATGGCAAGGGAGAGTCAAAACTACCATTTTTAGTGTATAGTACAATATTTTAGTGTGTACACATGCAACCAATTTATTGATTAGATGCATGGGATATAAATTAGGGAATATCAAGCCTCTTAAAAGAATTTATGGCATATAAATTTTATTATAGACTAAAAATTACATAATTGAGTGCCTCATGCAACTAATCACTTGGTTGTTTATATGTGGTACTCAATTAGGGCATATTAATATTCTCAAACATAAATTAAATAACTTAACATAAATTTAGACTTGGTATACCCTATTTGAGTGTATTTCCCAACTAATTTATTAATTAACTGCATAAGGCACCCAATTATGATATTTCAAGCCCAATAAACACAAACACAAAAACTTAATTTACTTTCATGCTTGATATACCTTATTTGAGTGCCTCATGAAAAAAATCACTTGATTGGTCATACGAGAAATTTAAATAAGACATATCAAGAACCTAAATATAAATTCAACAAAATAATGTTATATCAGAATCAATTTATCTTATTTGAGTTCCCCATGTAACCAATCACTTTATTCATTACACAAGGCACTAAATTAAAACATATTGAGCCCCATATATAAAATTGTAACAACGTAATGTTAGAATAATAATTAATCTTCTAGAAAAATTATGTAAAGTTTTAATCTTTATGTGTTTCAGATACACTTATGTGATCCTTCATCAGACAAATAATTTATGTAGGAATAATAGAAAAACACACTTCAAAAATTGGAGGAATATATCCATTACACAAAAAAGTTGCTAAAAACTAACCAGATAGCTGTTATCCAAAAAATTCTAAGAACGAAACTCAAAAAATCCAAAATAAAATAAAATAAGTAAATACCAAATTCATATTAGTTAATAATTATTAATATTTACACTATTAGAATATATTATAACAATATAAATATTTGTCAAAAAATTAAATCAATTTATTATTAAGAATTTACTAATTATTTAAAAATTAATTATTAATTTTACATAATTTAAATCTATTTTAAAATTATTTTATGAAATTATAAAATCTTTTGAAATTTTTATAAATAGATTAAATGAATTTATTATTTAGAAAATATTAAAAATTAATTAGATTAATTTAATCAAAATTAGTTAACCAAAATTTAAATATATTTAATTACACTATAAAATTATTTTGAAATTTATTAAAATTAAATAAATTTATTATTTATTATTTATAATTTATTTATTTAAAAAATTATTTGTTAAATTATATGGTTAACCAAAATATAAATAAAAATTAAATCATATAACCAAAACTATATATAATAATTAAAGAGAGATCACTAAAAAGAAATCCAACTAAGAAAAGAACAAAGAGAACTCTAAACATCACAATCCTGCACCCTAGAAGAGAAAAAAACTAATTTTTATAAACAACCATCTTCCAAGCATGACTAATCCCTAACCCATCATCTCTATTTAAATTTTTAGGATGTTTCAATATTTCAATTTCTTCTCTTAACTTACGTTTATGGAAGTGATCTTCTTCTACCAATTTTTTTGCTTCCTCAATATTGATAGCATGTTTTGAGTTAAACAAATGTTTGGCAAGGGCTGATTTTTCTTTCCTTTCAAGATGAATGCTTACAGAATGTTATTTAATTCTAGTTTTAATTGAGCTTCCCATCTCCCCTATGTATGAGATACCACATGAACAATTAACCTTGTAGACTCCACTTCTAAGGTTTGGGTCTAACTTGTCTTTAGTAGACCCCAACATAAGTTAAGAGAATCAATATTGAGGAAGCACAAATTTTGGTAGCAAAAGATCACTTTCATAAAAATAAGTTAAGAGAATCAATTAAAATATTAAAACATCCTAAAACTTTAAATAGAGATGATGGGTTAGGGATTAGTCATGCTTGGAAGATGGTTGCTTATAAAAAAATAGTTTTCTGCTCTTGTAGGGTGTAGGATTGTGATGTTTAGATTTCTTTTTGTTGTTTTTTTAGTTGGATTTCTTTTTAGTGATCACTCTTTAATTATTTTATATAGGTTTTAATTTTCCTTTATATTTTGGTTAACCATATAGTTTAACAAATAATTTTTTACATAAATAAATAAATAATAAATTTATTTAATTTTAATAAATTTTATAGTGTAATTAAAAAAATTGAAATTTTGGTTAACTAATTTTGATTAAATTAATCCAGATATTTTTTAATATTTTCCAAATAATAAATTTAATTAATCTCTTTATAAAAATTTCAAAAGATTTTATAGTTTCATAAAATAATTTTAAAATAGATTTAAATCATGTAAAATTAATAATTAATTTTTAAATAATCAATAAATTCTTAATAATAGACTGATTTAATTTTTGGACAAATATCTATATTGCTATAATATACTTAATAGTTTAAATATTAATAATTATTAACTAATATGAATTTGGTATTTATTTAATTTTTATTTTTGAGTTTCATTTTTAGAATTTTTTGGATAATAGCTATTTGGTTAGTTTTTAGCAACTTTTTTGTGTAATAGTTATATTCCTCCAGTTTTTAAAGTGTGTTGTTCTACTATTCTTACACCTATTATTTACTTGAAGGAGGATCATAGAAGTCGATCCAAAATGTGTTGCAATTAAAACTTTACACAATTTTTATAGAAGATTAATTACTGTTTTAGACTTTGGAAATATCATATCTTTAATGTCATTTTAGACTCAATATGCCATATTGGAATTCTTCATTCAACCAATCTCTAATTTTTTTTTTCATGGGGCACTTAATAATACATGTTGATCCACCTAAACACAAAAATGACAACCAAATGCCATTTTGGACTTGATATGTTATGTTTGAGTTTCTTACCCAATTATTTGCTTTATTTGAGCCACCTAATCAGATTTACAATAATCTCATGTTGTTTTAGACTCAATTATTTTAATGAGGGACATAATTATGGAAAATTGAGCCCCTTAAACCCAATTTCAACAACCTAATGTGATTTTGGGATAAATTTTCACTAATTGAGTCCCTTATTCAACTAAACATTCTATTTGTTGCATGGGGACTAAATTAGGGAAAATTTATCCCCTAGACTAAATTTTAACAATCTAACATGATTTAGGGATTTATATACCCTACTTAAGTGAACAATTATACAAATTCATTGATTAGTTACATGGGGTAAATAATTAGATAAATTCAAACCCATTAAACCTAACTATAATAACCTAATGTGATTTGAGGTTTATTTTTTCATAATTGAGTGCCCCATTCAACCATTCACTTGATTGGTTACATAGGATATTTAATTAGGGAAAATAAACCCTTTAAACCTAGTTATGATAACCTTATGTTACTTAGAAATCACTCAAATTATTAGTTTGATGGGAATTGGCCTAATTGTGACAACTTAATGTGGTTTGGGAATTGATATACCCTATTTGTGACCACCTAATGTGATATTCCATATTTTAGTTCCCCATACAAATAATCACTCAATTGGTTACATAGTGGATGTAATTAGGGCATATTGATATCCATAACCTAATTACAATAACAAAATGTGATTTGGGACTCAATATTTCATAATTATGACAACCTAATATGGTTTTGGAGAAATTTTTTCTTAATCATGACAAATTAATGTGATTTGACCTAATTATAACAAACTAAAAACTAACTATGACAGCCTAATGTTAATTGATCTTATAAAGATAACTTGATGCCATTTAGGACTGTACATTCCCTAGTTATGACAACCTAATGTCATATGCAACATTTGAGTTTCCCATTAAATGAATCACTCAATTGGTTGTATGAGGGATATAATAAGTGTATATTGAGAAGGTTGATTCAGATCTATGTACGATTAAGCCAGTGACATTCATGACTAATGGAGCCAAACACACTTAAACTCAAAATTATTTCAAACACACTATAATATATAATTCCACACTCTAATATTATTTCTTCATATTCCCTTCATTCAAACATGTTTCTATCTAAAATTTTAGCTTTTTTTTGCTTAATTTTGGAAGAAACAAACTAGTGAAGAAAGGTGTGTAGAAAAACCTATTACGATGTGCATGCATTAAATTCAAGTGATTGTGGAGAGATCCTCTTTGGCTTGGGAGGATGACCTCATGCTCATTTAAGATTTAATATGGTTGATGAAGGTGGTTTTTTTGATGAAGATGGCTTGAAATTTTGGTAGAGCTTCATTTATTTTTACTTTTCTCCTCCAAGATGATGAGTAACCTCCTTGAAGAATACTTCCAAACCCACTTTTCCATGGGTGAAGGAAAAGGGGGGGGATTTATAGAATTTGTTATCAAGAAACATGCTAAAGAAGTGGAATAGTGAAGTATGGTGCCATTTTTCAAGCAGGATCATAAATGACAAAGGGGATAAGGGTGGTGGGATTCCCACCTTGCACATGAGTCCAATTTGCAGTGGGAATCATGCACATGGGCTCAAATGAGGCAAAAGGATTTTTTCACCAAGATAATTTGTCTTTTGGTTAAGTTCCTCATGAATTTTGGCACCATTATCCATGTGGGTGCATGAGTGGTCATGCAAGACAAGGGGGTGAGATTCCCACTTAACCAATATGTCTCCCACTTGATTGGTTTGTCTCCCAAATTGATAAAGAGGCCAAAATGGAGTAGGAATCATGCACATGGGCTTATATAGGTCCAAAATACTTTCCACCACTCACTTCCATATTTTGGCTAAGTGCCCTATTAATTTTGTCACCATTCTCCATGCATAAGGACAAAAACACATGTTGAATGATGGTCCCATACGATTAAATGTGCCATACTACAAAGGAGGGGCCCTTTGGTGCTTAATGATGTCATGAGGTACCTTAGAGGAGGGTCCTATGTGGGGTATGATGCCTCATTTCAAGCTACCTCACTTTTAAGCCATGTCACTTGCCATATCACCTTCTATGTTAGTTTCCATGTCACATGCCATGTCATCATGAATAGTGATAGTGGGTCCCATAGTGAATAGTATTATGTGAATAGGAGAATAGTGATTTGGTTAGGTTAGGAGGGATTATTTAAGGGTTAAGAAGGTTTTAGGGGGTATTTAAGGGGTCTTGAGGTATTTAGTCATCAAAAACTATAAGTGTGTAATTTTATAATGTCTACATTTTGCCCCTTTTTGTTATGTAGCTTTGAATTAACAAGCTATAAAACAAAAAATAGATCATTTGATCAAAGGTTAGGGTGCCTTGAGTATGGGAGGAGGTGTTCCCATACAAACTAAGATTTGATGAGGTAAAGCAAAATTAGGTGTGGGTTTGATAAGTGATTAGTGGGGAGGCACTAGTTGGTGCCACAAGGTAGCTGGGTATTCGAGATGCAAACATGCACATAAAATGTGACCAAGTGTGATAACTAAGATCACACATGATCTAAATTTTTTAATTTTTGTTAATTTAAGTTTGGATCTAGAGGGATATATGTTAGGGGTAATTAGTTAACAACATTAGTCATAGATGATCAGCTCATGCCTATCAAGTAATCTAGATAGGGTCAAGGTTGGTTGTGGGTATCTAAGGTAGGAAGTGTTCCTATAAAACAACCCAAATGATTAGGTCATGAAAAAATACAACATGGAAAGGTTGGTTGGTGTAATAAAAATGGCCTAGGTAAGGTCATCACAAATATATGTAGTAGTTTGGGTCTAAATGGCCAACATTAAGGTTGTTTTGGTCAAATGGTTAATTAGTCAGAGAGAGTGGTTGGAAAGGGTTCTGGTAGGGGATGGCTAAGCTAACTCCATATGTACTAGGCAAGTGGATGCTACCTACATAGTTTTATGGATGTGATATCCAACAAAACTTTGGGCCAAAAGTAGTTCTATAATGGAGTTCAGATGGGTTTCCCCAATGTGATGTGTGGGTTGATAGTTTGGTAATAGTGAGGCATCATGGTGTATATTGGTGAATAATCACCATAATAATCCCACAAGCATTTAGAGGAGAAGACATAGGTGCGTAAATCAGGATAAATAAGTTGGTAACAAAAGGCTAAGCATCACAAATGTCCTATGATGGAGAAAAGCTAAAGAAGAGGTGCCTTTGTGAGGAGGTTACACCTTCTAAAATTGTGTGAGGGTATAAGCACAATACTAGCATCTATCACTATGAGCTAAGTTTTAGGAGATGGGCATCTATCAAAATCTATAGTATTGTTGGTGAAAGGTCACCATTGCTAAAAACTAAGTTTTAAGGATAATAATGAAGTGATGACCTAAAAATAATTTATTTGATGGCTAAGTAGATTCTACTAGTTAAAAATCTGGTAGCATGGTGAGTGTAAAGGATGGACCTTGACTTACCCAAGAGCTACATGGGTAGGTTAGACAAAATGTGGCCATGTCTACATC
Source organism: Torreya grandis (assembly GCA_037957365.1). Classification (NCBI taxonomy): domain Eukaryota; kingdom Viridiplantae; phylum Streptophyta; class Pinopsida; order Cupressales; family Taxaceae; genus Torreya; species Torreya grandis. Next base: position 414,594 of record JARHVA010007588.1, on the reverse strand, counting down.
CTCTATCCTAGTTCCTTAGAACCAATAAATTTGGGTTCCACTTAGAAGAGGTCTTATTATAAGGGAGATACATGGTCCAAGATATTAGTTATACAATTGGATAAAATGGGGGAGCTTCCATGGTGGCAAGTATTTAGGAGCTATCATCACTAGCAAAAACAACAATTTTGAAGGCATGATCATTATAGTGGCCCATGGCTAGAAGCCAATTCATGTCAACCAAGTTAAAGGTGACAATGATGAAAATTACCACCAGGCCCACAAGGACCATAAGATGACAAAGCAAGTAGAGACATCAGATGTGGATCATATGATAAGGGTAATAAAAAGACATCATGACAGTGCATAATGACTATATCAAGATGAATAATTATATTGAGGGACATGTGTCTACATGAAAAGGTAAGTAGACATGGCCATTTCAAGTGGGAATACTATTAAAGGGAATCAATGACATCATAGGACTCTCCCCATTAGTGGAATGGATAATCATGTCAAGGAAGAATAATAGTTGGGTAGTCTATTTAAAGATTCATGGTAAGAAAAAATACCTATCATGAAGTCATTTGGTTTTGTAGGTTATTTAGGGTGCAAATAACTACTAGAGGTTGAAGATGGTGAATAATGGGAGTAATGGTAGAGATAATCAACAACCCCCATCACCCAAAATAATCTACATGCTGAATGTGCATATCTACTGAATACTAAAACATGTAATGGTGATAATGGAAGCACTATTAAACCAATGGTAAGAGGAAAGACACCCATAGCCTGATCTTGATCTTGAACTCTTACCTCCTCAATATTGAAGAAGGTGAGACTTTTATTTCAAAAAGTTTAGGGCTAAAGAACATGACCTTTAGCCTATCCATGGAGGGAACCCTCACTAGCCAAGGGGATATGCACTAAGGCAACAACAAGTGGTACCTATGTGAGTAAAACAATTAGAGAAAATGGATGTAATGGTTGTGATGGTCAAATAGGATGAAAGACCTATAGTAGAGTACTATTATCACCCTATGGGGATGAATGTGGAAGAGGAGAATAGAGTATATCCTTAAGTGGATACTAATATAGGGAATGTTATAGATGTTAGTTCAGGGAGTAATCAAGTATAAGGATGGTTGAACACAAATCTAGAGTCACTAGATAATTGTCCTAATGCTTAGGTAGGAAAATAATGTATGTAGGGGCCTTAGGTGAGGTATGGCTAGTTTGATAACTTTGTATGTGTTGTGTGACTCCTTGCACCATAAATAAAATATTACATAGTTTTCTGTAAATATGTATAAAATGTGTTAGATTTCATTGTTTGAATGTTATTATGCTTAGGGTTATGTAGATACTCATGAATTTTATGGTTATGGTTATGATTGCTATGGTTATGGTTGTTGTAATCTTGCTTAAGGTAGAGTAGAGAGGGTAAGGTAATGAACAACATTAATGGTAAAATGAAGAATATAATCAATATACAAATGTCATAATGAGAATATAAACTAAGCACATTAGGATGAGAAGAGGGCATGATGTTCCTTCTATGATAAGGAATAAAAATAAACCCAAAGTGGGTTTGGATTAATGAACATAAGCCCTATGAATGCATCACATGAGCATGCTTTTAAGGCTAAAAAAGGTTTGTTGATAACACTCTATCAAGTACACTCAAAATGTGTAAAGGGTTTAAAGGTTGAAGAGCTAATAGATAAGGTGAAGGGATTAGTTAGAGAGGGACAAAAGGAGGACCCATGATTAATTGATAAAGACACTAAAGAAATAAATGGATATCTTGAAGCAGTGATCTTGATAAGATTTCATGCATTAAAGAAAGAGAGTAGAGGACACAAGGAAGCAAACATATATATGCACGTATAAGTAATATGACTAGTGACTACACTCTAATGAGTGAGAATCTAGAGTGATAATAGGAGAAAATAAAGGAGATCTAACAAGGGATGAGGTGAAGGCAAACCAGGAGATAGATAAAGAGATAGGTAGAGAAAATAATGAGGTCGTAGATTAGGATGAAGGTGGAGAAGGATGGAAGGATCCAAGCATGGATATGGAGGAGGAAAAAAAAGGCCAGGAAGAACAAGGAATGTCATCAAAGGAGATGAAAAAATTTAAATGAAATGAAGAAAAGAGAAGAAAAATAAAAGGTAGAAGATGGGGGTTTGAGAAATGCACTAAAGAATGACATATTGGAGAATTAAAAAGGATGAAGAAATAAGTGTATCAATCATGAAGGGTAAGGGGAGGATGAGAAATATGGGAGGACATGAAAATTTTGGAAATAAATCTAAAATAAAACCAAGGATAAAATAGTTTGGTGATGAAAATGAAAAACAAGGAAATACATAGAATAAATTGAAATAGGAGGAAAAAGGAGTGAAATGAGGACACAAAAAGAATGATAGGAGAGTGAAAAAGTAGGTGAAGACATGGCCAAATAATTATGGATGATGATAGGCAAGGAGAAGAATAATAAATCAAAGCAGAGGGTGGTGTTGGAGATGAGAATGGAATGGAAAATGGGAAAGGGGTTAAGAAAAATGATGGGAAACAAAAGATAGGTGGATAAGAAGCTGAAGAGATAAAGTATGTGCTAATCAAATTGTTAGAAGAAATTGACAAGTTAAATGGGTGATTAGAAGAGATTGAGGAGATGAAAAGTGGTCAGGTGGTGAAGAATTAGAGAAACATAATGAAAGGGAATGAGATGAAAATAAGGGATGAAGATCAGGTATGATAAGATGGAAAAGGAAGAACTGAAGTAGGAATATAAAGCACAGACACTCACACAGATGTAGAAGATGAGTGAGTACCAAGATTGAAAGAGGAAAAGGGGAATGCAAAGTGCAAAAGGCTAAGACTGATATGAAGAAAAGAGAAAATATGGAAGGCTTCTCAAAGGACAAAGACCCAGTTAGAAGCTAATTATGGAGGGAAAAAATGGAAAAAAAGTGAGAGTGGAAAAATAACAGAGAGTGGTGGCACACTTAAGAAAAAATGGGATGCTAGAAGAAATAATAGAAATAGAAAGCATGTCAAATTGAAAATATGGGAAAGTGGAAAAAAAGAACTAAAAATTTGAATGAAGGTGGTTTAGAAGTGGTGGAAGAGTAGTAAGAATGTGGTAGCAAAAAAGAAAAGGAGGTAAAAGTGTCTATCAATGTGTAAGGGAATATGATGATTTGGAATTGGTGAAGAAAAGAGAGTGAGGAAGAGGGTATGATAGGTTGCCAAAGGTAAGGGGAAAGGATGAGGATAGTGAAAGAAGATAAAGGGGATAAAGGGCATGGTTGGTAAGAAGTGGAGAGGGACAAAAAACATGAAAAGTGGGTGGGGGAGCAAGCCATGAAGCATGCACAAAGAAAGGTGATGGGGAGGCCAATAAAGTAGATTAGGTGGTGAATTTATGGGAGATAAGAGGGGCTAATGAGGAAGGCTATCAATCCTTGTGTTAAAATAGATTTACAAGCTAGAAAATCTATTAAAATAGATTGGCAAGCTGAAGGGAGGGAGGTGGTGAAGAGATAGGTAGAGAAGTGGAGGAAAAGATATTAGGTGAGAAGGGAAAAAACAATCCGATTGAGCTGACCTCACTAATTGAGCACTACCTACATAGTCTAAAAGACCTCAGGCTAATGTAGTTATCCTAGTAATGGGGGAAAACAAAGATGAATTGCTAGATGATGTTAAAATACAAGGATGCTAGGAAGAATCCAAAGCTTCCCTGACATAGGATGCCCTAAGCAAGAGGGCATTATTAACAATGGAAATTAATGAGATGAAAAAGGGGAGGGTAATTAGTTTTTAGTGGCCAAACTACCTTTATAAGTCAAGTAACACCTACATAGTCCATAAACATTAGACCAATGTAGTTCAACTAGGGTTGGAGAATGGTGTTCAAATGGGTTGACCCAATTTGATGGACCACATTGTCTAGTTTTGTTGAAGGTTTTCAAAGAAAGTGTGCGCATTGAAGGCAAGTTGGGGTTGTAGAGAAAGGTATCCCCAAAAGGTGGGTTGATTGATGCTAATTCTATTCTAATTTTATTTATGGTTTGGATGTATGATAGTGGTAGAACATAATTAGGCTAGATGACCATAATAGATGTGGAAAAAGACATGAAAAATCATGAGACATAGGTCCAATAGAATACATGACTAAATGAAGAGGGAATAAGAAATGAGGTGTAATGTTTGTTTATTGACAAGGATAAATTAAAACAAAACCCAAAGTTGGATTGACTTAAGAAACATAATATTTTCAAATGCTTCATGTTACCATGCATTGGTTGGTAAAACAAGTTTCTTGATCATAGTGTGCCAAGTAAGCTCAAAATACTTTGATTTATAGATAGTATAAAGCAAAGATGGGTGATAGGTGGTGTGAAGGATAAAGGGTAATATGTATGGAAACCTTATGTGGGTAAGTTTTTCCCTTATATAGGTGACCTAAGAATGATAATAGACAAGTAAATGTCATATGCTAGATGTAGATTGATCAATGTGGGAAGTCTACATGTGAAATCCAATTGCAACTTTTAAGATTATTTAGAATTTAATTTGATTATCATAGTGGGTCTTTTTATTTATTGATGTATATGGGGAGTTAGTCTATGTAGGAAGATTCCAATAAATTTCTCTATTTTTGACAAAGTTGACTTAGCCATCCTTTAAGGGAGTGGTCTAAGTTGATATGCTTTGTTTAATGCCTTTTGATAGTTATCCTTCGAGGGAGAAGTCTACCTTTAGTGCAAGTAATTTTTATTTTATTTTTGGGTAGCTATCTTTTAAGGGAGCAGTCTACAATGCTTAAGATATTGACCCAAGTAATATTTTTTTGTCCAAGTTATTTTTAGATGTAACATTTTTAGACATGGATAAGTCTAATTAGGTTCATAGGTTTACCTTTATGAGGGAAAAACTTTAACACAAGAGGGTTAAATGATAGGTGAAAGGAGGTGGTTTGGGAGACATTGACCATGGGATTCCATCTTGTTAGAGATAAAAAGTATCCATGAGAACCATGCTATGGGTAGAATAGTGGTAACCATATTTAGGATTAGGCTATGATTATGACAATTGATCACATGGTTCTATGTTGTAATCAATTGTCCTCAGAAGGAGAGGAGGAAGATGGGTGAAGGTGAAAATCTCATTAATCAGGGGACAAGTTTAAGTTAAACAAAAGTGAGCTTGATCCTTATTTAACAAAAGAATGGATGTAGATGCAAAGCATTAAGAGGCTTAGGTTCTAGTTTTCCTTTGAGAGAGGACAAACGGTAAGCTCCTGATCCATACTTATGGGTTATGATGTAAGGTCTAAGCCAATTGAAAACAATCTTACCTCATTTACTTTTCTCCATGTTGGTCAAATGTTGGTTTTCCTTAAGGATGAGGTCTCTAATATTGAAGCCTCACACTTTTAGGTGCTTTTTATAAGTGTATTTGATACATTATTAATAGATATGGAGGTGGGTGAGGGCTTCTAAATGATGCTTATCAAGTAGCTCAAGCTGATCTAAATGGTATTGACAATAATATTCTTTAGAAATAAGATCTTGAAAAGATATATGAAGAGAGGGAATTTAGAATTCAAGAGGTAAGACTACCTTTGCTATGAAGACTAGAGAGAAAGGGGTACCACCTGTAGATGTTTAAATGCTAGTGCGATAGGCCCATAAAGTGAATGAGATGTGCAAGTGTCAATCCTGACCTGAAGCACTGATGACTTTGGTTAGTATTTTGTTAAGGATTTTTTTAGTAGATTTCACTTGTCCAATTTCTTGTGGATGGTAAGGTGATGAAAAGTTTAATTTGATGCCAAATGCATCACATAGACCTTAGACTTGCTTCTTTTTTAAAGACTTGCCATTATCGGTGATGTTCTTATGAGGAACACCGAAGTGGTAGATGATATGATGGTTGATAAATTCAATAATCTTCTCCACCTTGGTCAAGATAAGAGCAATAACTTCAACCAAATTGGTGAAATATTCAGTGGCTATAATGATGGAGTTATATCACTACAAAGAATGGGGTTTGATTTCCTCAATGAGATCAATCCCCCATTATGAGAAAGGCCAAAAATCCCTAGATACTTGGAGCTTATTGGCTAGCACGTGATGTAAATTAGCATGCTATTAACATTTAACACACTTTTTTACATAATAATAATAGTCTTGGTTGAGGGTGGGCCAATAGTAGCCAAAGTGAAGGATATGTTTAGAGACGACTAGATCGCTAAAGTGTCCCCAACATATCTTGTCATGCATTTGTCTGATGGCATGGGAAGCGTCATGGTTACATAAGCAAGGAAGAAGGAGACCATCGAAACCATGTTTTTAAAGGATCCCCCATAGTATGGTGTAATGAGAGGTACTCTAAAAAAATTTTATTTGGGCATTCTTAGAGAGATTGGGAGGAATGATGCCTAAGTTGAGGTAGTTAAAATTTTGGTCATACCAAATGTTGAAAGTGGATTCCTCTACACTAAAAATGGTAGGGAGGTTAGATCATTCACAAGAGGGTGTGGTAAAATAATGAATGGTGATAAATATTTTGGAATTGGAATGCTAAGAAGGGATTTGGGAAGCAAGGCAAGCCATTGTATCATAAAATTTGTTGGTAGATAAGGGGATAGATTAGACTAGGTAACATTTAAATGATGTTAAGAGTTTGTCAACTAAAAGTTTTTATTTTCATAAAACATCATTCGTACATTAATAGGAGCTATTGACCTAGTTGACCATGAGCTAATAATCACCAAATACATTGATTATCTTAATTCCTAAGGCTAGATTAGTTTGAAGACCTATGATTAGGGCTTCACACTCAGCCATATTATTGGTGCATTCAAATTTAAGTTTGAAGGATAAAAGAAGCGGTTCACCATCAAAGGGGATAAGGATGATATCGACTCCTCCACCATGTCGACACTTTGACCCATCGAAGAACATAGTCATTTAGTTGGTTATGTCCTCTTGGGAAAGAGAAGTGATGGATTCATTTGGGAATTCAAGAGGAGTTTGGTGATCTATCAAAGGTGTTTCAACCAATTGGCTAGCAATGAATTTCCCTTTAATCAAATTTTATTGAAATAACTCAAGATCAAATTCTACTAAGTGCATCATCCATTTAACCATACAATGGTTTTGGTATGGATTAGAATACATGTACTTGAGAGGGTCAGTGTTGGTTATGACATAGGTTTTACAGTTAAGAAGGTAGTGGTGGAGTTTGGTGTCCATTAAATTCAAGGCTAAGTAGAGTTTTTGAGTATGGGTATATCAAGTTTCATATTCTACAAGCGTGTGATTGATGTAGTATATGGATTTCTCTCTATGTTTTTCATCTCAATGAGCTAACATTGTCTAATGAATGGTTGATGGTAGAGATATACAGGTGAAAGGGGTTGTCATCCTTAGGAGGGATGAGGATAGGTGGTGACAAAAGGTAATATTTGAGTGATTCCGAGGCTTTTTGATAATTGATATTCCATTTGAAAGAGACATCCTTCTTTAGAAGGTGATGGAAAGGTTGGTACTAGTCTAAAAGATGGGAAATGAAATGATAAATGGATTGAAGCTTTCCCTATAGAATATAGAGTTGCTTAAGGTTGGTAAGAGGGGACATCTCCAAGATTTATTTGACCTTGGTAGGATCTACTTCTATTCCTTTAAGAGAGATGATAAAGCCAAGAAGCTTTCCTAAAAGGACCCTAAAAACACATTTCTTGGGGTTGAGTCTGACATGGAAATGGATTAAGCATTTGAAGATAATGTTGAGAACTTTCAGATGATCTTGATGAGATTTGGATTTTCCCAAGAGATCATCAACATAGTCTTCTATAATAGTATGGATGAGGTCATGGAAGATGTAGGTCATGGCTTGTTGGTAAGTTACACCAACATTATTTAACCTGAAAGGCATGACTCTATAGAAAAAATTCCCTAAGGGGTGGTAAAGATGGTTTTATGGTAATATTTAGGAGCAATAAGGATATGATTGTAACCTAAAAACCTATCCATGAGAGATAACATCTCATGGTTGGCTATAAGATCAACAAGCTAGTTAATACTAGGTAGAGGAAAGTCATCCTTGGGGAAAGTGAGGTTAAGGTCATGAAAGTCCACACAAATGTGTAGACCTCTACTAGATTTGGTGATAGGTATGATATTTGAGACACATTGGGGGTAGTCAATGGGTTGAATGAAGTTTACAAATAGGAGACACTAAAGTTCTTCTACAAGAAGGGTTATATGAGGATGCATGCATCAAAGTTTCTATTTAATAGGCTTGGAATCGTAATGAGTGACTATGTCATGGGTAGAAATGGTGGGGTAAATATTGGTCATATCATTGTAAGACCAAGTGAATTTTAGGCTATGGTCTTATAGAAAAGAGGAGAAGTCTCGAAGTTCTTTAGAATTTGATGATTAACCTAATTTGACAATAAAAGGTTTATCTATAGTGCCTAAGTTGATATCCATGGTGGATTCATTCAACATGGTTAAGGATTTAGAAGGAAGGGATTTATGGATTTAATAATTTAGGGTACCAAGGTAGGTGAGAATAAAATAATCACCTTGATGTTAGATGGTGTTGATGGTAGGAGAATCATTTTATACCATTTTAGGATGGATGAGAGGAAGGGTTTGAATTTGGCCATCCTTTTGATAGGTCAGGGGGCCTAAACTAATGGTGTTGATAAATTTTTTTTATGAGGAATGATATCAAAATACTTATACTTAGAAGGAGGTTGGGTTGGTGAGGAGGGGATGTTTTCCTTTATAGTGTTAATAGGTTTGGGTGAATTAGTGGGTTCTTTAGGTGGTATAAATTCAAGGCCAAATGACTCATGAGGTTGTTGGGTTTTGATCAAAGCTAACTCATGAGGTCCTTATTCATATCAACCTAGAAAAAGTCCATTTGAGGTACACCTATGAAGGCATAATTTATATAATTTTAGTTTGTCAAGGTAGGAAAAGTCAATGGTGAATGGTCAGATGGAAGAGGTAGTGGTGGGAGTAAGAAGTGGTTAATCAAGTCACCTATAGATGAAGTTTATTTGATGGTTGGGGGATTGAAAGGGATGATGGTAAAAATGTTAGGATCATAGGAAGGGTCATGTTTGAGGTTCTCACATTCTTTAGGAGTTGGGAAAGCATCTAATGCTAGAAGGTGATACTCCCCAAATGAGAATTGTTAGAACATAGATCCTAAGGGCTCCTTTATGGGGATCAATGAAAAAGGGATGAATGATCTAGTTGAGATTTCATAAATGGTTGGTGGTTGGGGTATAACTTCTAAAGGTGCATCAGATGGGTGTACAATAACATAATTAGGGTGATAGGTCATGGTGCATGTTGAGAAAGGATTTGGGTCTACTTGGATATTGATGACCTAGCCCTCATGCTAAAACTTAATACATCAATAGAGGGTAGAGGCAACACATTCCATGGAGTGAATCCAAGGTCATCCCAATAAGATTTTGTATTGGAATTTTACTTCCACCACATAGAAGAGTTTAGGTAGTTTGCGGGGTCCTACACAAATATGAAGGATGATGGTTCTCAAGGTAGTGGCTAGAGTGTCATTAAAGGATTAGAGGACTATTGTGAATTTTGACATGATATTATCTGGTAAGTTGAGTTGGTCATAAGCATAAGAGGATATGATGCAATCATCACCCTTTTTAAATAGGTTTGATTGATGTAAGCAATAATAAAAAGTGGGGGATCTGGGTCCTCTAGGTGGACATAAGGTATTTCTAAATTCTTAAAGTTGATAAGGTTGGAAGTTTGGAGAGCACCAAAAATTGTGGCTAGAGGTTGAAGGTCATTGGATTGGACCTAAATGGATTTCAAGGCCTCTATGAGTGCTTGAAAGTGATGAGGAGAAGTAGAAATCAACTCATACAAGCTCATTTTTTCTAGAGTTTAGTAAAGATGCTTAAGGATAGCTTTCTAGATATATATTGCATATTGGTTGGGTTGTGAAGGGTTAGATTGGGGGCACCTAAGATAAACACCTTATATTTACTTAAAGATAGAGATGGTTGGGTGTGGTTTTCTTGGGAGTTTGAAGAGGGGTAAGTCTAAGGAATGGACACCTTAGCCTTCCCTTTATCCTTCTATTGTGATCTAGTGACCACATTGATAGTATGGATAGAAGGATAGGGTGAGGTAGTATAGTGGTTAAAATCATCTTCATTCTTAGGTGAGAGTGGAGGAATGGGTAATCATTGGGTAGGTATGGTTATTTTTTGGGTTTGTATGGGTAGCATAGGAGGTTCATCTATCAATAGATCATCTTCATTGCAAATATGGTAGATGAGAGTTTGGAGAGCTTTGTAATTCTCTATATCATGGCTGAGTGTCCTGTGGTATAAACAAATCAAATTATTATTGAACCATGATGGTTTGGGATGTGAAGGGTAAAAGGGTTTGATGGGTGACAAGATCAAGGAAGAGGTTTTCAATAGCCATTAGAGAATGGTTCAGTGAGACTCGATTAAAGGTGGTGAAGATTTAATAGTTTTTGTTTTGGGTGGTGAGGTAGAAGGTTATTTGGAAGTAGGTTTGGTGATAGGTGTCTTAGGTAAGGTGGTACACTTGATTGATGGTTTTGGTTTAGGAAAGATGGTTGATAATCTATAGGTAGAGGATAACAAGGTAGGTAACTTAGGTATCATTGGTGTAATAAAAATAGGTGTGTTAGAAAGTGAGCGTGAAGGTGTAACTAATAGAGGTGGTGGGTTTTTGGTAAAAATAATGGGCTTTATGCTCAAGGTAGAAGGATGAGGACCCAAAATGGAGGGAAAGGTTGAGGGAGGTAAAATTTTAGGCTTTGGGCCTTTGGGTGGTTTTACCTCTTTGGTTGCTTTAGTTATTGGTTTTGGTGGGGGTTTGGTTACTTTAGTTGTCTTGGTGGGTTTTTGAGGGTCGATTAATTTGGAGGAGGTTTTGGTTGGTTGGGTGGAGGTTTTGGTTGGTTTATAAGGGCTAGGTTGGTCTACCAAAGAAGGGGTTATAGGTTTTGGTTTGGTTCCCTTACCTTTGTCTTTGATTTTGATGGAATGATCTAAAATTAGAGGTTTGGTGGGTGAAGTTATCTTTTCTTGTGAGATAGCTTTCAAAGATGGAATGGATGGTTCTATAATAGAGGAGATAAGTGTGTAACCTCTATTGAAGGTGTGGATATGGTTACTTCCTTTATTTGGATGTCCAAAAAGGTAGAAGGTGACTCTATTATTTCAATAGGTAGAGGGGGATTGGTAGATTGGTGAATGGGCTCTTTATTAGTGAGTGTGTCAAGAACCATGTTAATAGTAGGAGCATTAGGAGAGAACTCAATGTTGTTACTCTCATTTTTGGTAGGAGCATGGTTTGGGAAAGGTTTCATAAATATTTCAAGGGGTTAGTTTTGTGGGGCATTAGAGTTATCCAATCTAAGATCCCCCTTGTCAATGAGGGATTAGACAAGTTATTTAAAGGTATTGCACCTATTGATATCATGTCCTATGATTTAGTGAAAGGCACAATGGTCATTTTTATTATACCAACCGAGAATGGGGAGAGAAGCATTAAACTATTGGGGTAGTTTAATTGGTGGAATTTTTATGATATTAGATTTTAATAAATTTTCCAAAATAGAAGCATAATGTTCCCCAAGTAGAGTTAATTGATTCTAGTTGCTCCAAGTTTAGTTCCTTGTGTTTTGGTTTAAAGAATTAGAGGAGTTGGAGGTTTGGTTCCTCATGTTTTGTTGGTTGGTATATGGTGGAGATGTGGTTTTGAGGATAATATAATTGATGATTCCTTTATTCTTGGTATTGGTATTAGGTTGGTTACTTGAATTAGAGGAAGAATCCTCATTGGTTTTATAGGTTGAGTTCTTATTTTTGAGTTTAAGCTTTCCTTCATCAATGGCTCGATTGTCTAGTTTATGAGCCATGGTAAAATCTTCATCAAAGGTTTGTAAGCTTTGGACACATAATGTTGATGAGATATGCCTAGCACATGCCTGAGTAAAGTGCTCTATAAGTTAAAATTCAGGAAAGGAAAAGGAAAGTTGGCTAACTGGGCTCCTCTAATGAGCCACAAAATTGGAAATGGAATCATCCTTGAATTACTAGATGGAATAGAGGTTGGTGATAGAAACTTTCTTGGATATATTAATCAAAAAATAATCTAAGAAGTTTTGGGCTAATTGGTTGAAGGAGAAGATGGAATGTTTGGGTATGACACTATACTAATACAATGGTGGTCCAGATAATGACATATGAAAGGTATGAAGGAGAAGAGCATCATCATGGGAAATCACATACATGAATTCCTAAAAGATCTTAAATGTTGTTGAGGGTCTTCCTTACTATTAAACTTGGTAAATTTTGAAAGTTCCCACTAGGATAGATAAGGTTTGATAGGGACCGAAGGGTGTATAGGCTCATTGTAAATTTGATCATGTGGATGAGATATGCCTCACACATGCCCGAGTAAAGAGCTCTATAAGTTAAAATTGAGTAAAGGAAAAGGAAAGTTGGATAATTGGGCTCCTCTAATGACCCAAAAAATTGGCAATGGACTCATCCTTAAATTACTAGATGGAATAGAGGTTGGTGATGGAAAGTTTCTTGGATATATTAATCAAAAAATAATCTAAGAAGTTTTGGGCTAATTGGTTGAAGGAGAAGATGGAATGTTTGGGTATGGCACTATACCAATCCAATGGTGGTCCAGATAATGACATAAGAAAGGTATGAAGGAGAAGAACATCATCATGGGAAATCACATACATGAATTCCTAAAAGCTCTTAAATATTGTTGAGGGTCTTCCTTACTATTAAACTTGGTAAATTTTGAAAGTTCCCACTAGCATAGATAAGGTTTGATAGGGACCAAAGGGTGAATAGGCTCATCGCAAATGTGATCATAGGACAAGAGATTATGGGATCCAAAGATGGATGAATCAAGGTTAGTTATCTTGTCCATGATCATCTTCATGAAGTTTGTTTGGGGTTAAGCATCTGAAAGGTTGTAGGATGTATATTGTGGTGGTGGTGGTTAAGAAACATGTTGATAGTGGGTAGAAGGTTGAGAGGTTGCCACATATTGGTATGTGGATGCCAATGGTTGGGTAGAAGATACATGTTGGTATGTGGATTTACATGGTTGGGTAGAGGTAGGTGGTTGGGTAGTGGGCATATGCCCTTCTGGGTTATGGAGATAATTAAAGGTTGCTTGTTGGGTAGGAGTGGTAGTTGGGTTAGTGGCCGATGGAAGGGTAGTGACCTTTGTACTAATTAGTGGTAACATGGAGGGTATAGACACCATAAGTATTTGAAATGGAGTAGTGTTTAATGGGTTAGAGGTAACTATAGGAAGATGGGTAGTGATAGAGGTAGGTACTCCTATTATGGAGTGATTGGTAGGTAATATAAGGATAGTGGTAGTTTGGGTTAGTTGATTTTTAGTGGTAGCCTCAAGGAGATTATTAGTCGACGATAGGGCTTGGGTAACTAAAGGTTGAGTAGTACCTATGGTAGTGGAGGTACCCCCCATGAGGTGGAGAGGCATGCTATAAGGCAGATATATAGGTGGGGTTGAAACCAATATTTGGTGAGATGTAGTTCTAAGGTAATGTTGTAAGGTTGCATGATTATTGTTTAGGAAAGTGACAAAATTTGCGTATCTTGGGACTACATAAATAGGACTTCCTAGAGAGTGAGGGGAGTCCACAAGTTTAGAAACATGTTCCATGGATGTAGAGGTGGAAGAGTTGGTTAATTTGGTGGTGAGTTTTGTTTCTCAAGGTCCCTTCATTATTGGTGAGTAAGAACCATACGAGAAAATAGGCAAAGAATGATACATTCTCTCACCTCAAAACAAAGATTAATTAAAGAAGATTCAAGGAAAAAAATGCATTCACTAAGAGTATGTTATGTCCTAGGATTCATTTTAATCTCTCTTTTGGATTATGCCTTATAAAAGTGTGAAGGGGAAATTGGCTTGAATAGGTCCTATAAATAAATCTATGTTTAGTTTCAAGTTGCGTTTAGGTGATAAAAAATAAGTTTGTATTAGATAAAGTACGTGGCTTGATACTTGGGTATTGCTCCCCTCACTTCATAATCCCATAGCTAGTGTGAGTACTTAGCCTTTACACCATTTATCCATAGTTTATACTCAACTAGAAAGCTGAGTTGGTTATCTCCTCGGTAATTAAATCCAAGTATGATAACAAAGAAAGGGTAAGGTGATCTTATAGGTGATGAAATCCTAGTCAGGCCTTGTCTCAAGTGTGTTTGATGTTTATTTTAGTAGAAATGGTTTGGTTTGTGTAACATTTGTGCACTATGGTTAATTTGTTTTTCTTAAATTAAACTAGATGAGCTAATTAAATAAGCAAGCAAACTATGTATGAAAGTTAATTTTAATCCCAAAGGAAAATTTTCAATTTCTTTTAATGAATACAAACTAAATGCAACCTAAGTGCAAGATGATAATGCAAGTCCTAATATTATGATGATTTCTTTTTGATTTTTTTAGAAAATGCAAGGAAAATAACAATTTTAATTTTTCTAAGAAAGCAAAAGAGTCTATAACTTTCATTTTGGAAAAGAAGAAAGGAAATTTAATTTTTTAGAAAAGAATGAAAGTCAATGATTCTTCACTAATGCAACTAAATTTCGTAAAATAGATATGAACCCAAGAAGAGCTTAGTGTCCCACGGGGTGTGCCAAAATGTTTCTATCTAAATTTTTTGCTTTTTTTTGCTTAATTTTGGAAGAAAGAAACTAGTGAAGGGTGTGTAGAAAAACCCATTACAATGTGAGTGCATTGAATCCAAGTGATTGTGGAGATATCCTCTTTGGCTTGGGAGGATGACCTCATGCTCATTAAAAATTGAAGATGGTTGATGAAGGTGGTGTTGTTGATGAAGATGGCTTGAAATTTTGGTAGGGATTCATTTTTTTCTAATTTTCTCCTCCAAGATGATGAGTGGCCTTCTTGAAGAATGATTCAAAACTTGGAAGATGAAAATGTTCCTAACCAAAAACCCACTTTTCCATGGGTGAAGGAGAAGGGGGGATTTATAGCAATTGTTGTCAAGAAATATGCCAAAGAAGTAGAATAGTGAAGTATGGCACAATTTTTCAAGTGGGATCATAAATGTCAAAGGGGATAAGGGTGGTGGGATTCCCACCTTGTTGGTTGATCTCCCACCTTGAACATGAGTCCAATTTAGACTGGGAATGATGCACATGGGATAAAATCAGGCCAAAGGAATTTTAACCAAGCTAATTTGTATTTTGGATAAGTTCCCCATAAATTTTGGCACCATTCTCCATGTGGGTGTATGTGTGGTCATGAAAGACAAGGGGGGGAGTATCCCACTTGGTTGGTTTGTCTCCCAACTTGATAAAAAGTCTAAAATGGAGTGAGAATCATGCACATGGGATTATATGGGTCTAAAACACTTTCCACCACTCACTTCCATCTTTTGGATAAATTCCCCATGAATTTTGGCACCATTCTCCATGCATGAGGACAAAAACACATGTTAAATGATGGTCTTATAGGGAAAAATGTACCATACTCCAAAGGAGGGGCCCTTTGGTGCTTAGTGATGTCATGAGGTAGCTTGGAGGAGGGTCCTAGGTGGGGTATGATGTCCCACTTAAATCCACCTCACTTATAAACCATGTCACTTTCCATATCACCTTCCATGCCATTTCTCATGTCACTTGCCATGTCATCATGAATAGTGATAGTGGGTCCCATAGTGAATAGTAATTTTGAATAGTAATTTCAAATAATAATTTTGAATAGTACTATGTGAATAGGAAAATAATTATTTGGTCAGGTTAGGAGGGGTTGGTTAAGGGTTAAAAAGGTTTTAGGGGGTCTCGAGGCATTAAGTTATCAAAAATTTCAAGTGTGTAGTTTTTTAGTGTATATAGAACACATTAAAACAATATATAGGATATGTATATCCTATAAATTAGGAAATTTACATAATAATTTAATATCTCCTAAAATAATGTTAGTGAGTTGTACCAACAACTCACAAAATCACACTAACAAAATACTAATAATAGTATAACTGTAAGTATTACTTTATAGTAACCAACTCACCCATTTTATATTTACCTCTTAGTAAATATCTAAAATCACATAATAATAATGTTACTAGATAGTAATCCATAACATTAACCCCCTTAATATTATTATCCCTAGTTTCACCCCCTTAATCTGAACATGGGGAGAATATCATCTTGTATTACATCTAAATTATGACTATGTGATTTTCCAAGGATCACAAACCTAAAAAATGGTTTTTTCATGGCTAACCAAAAACCAATGATGGTTTTTACCATGGCTTACTAATAAACAATGATGGTTTATCCCATGGATAACCACCAACCAAGTGGTTTTGTTGGTTTACCATAAACCATGCCATATATGCAAGTACACATTTAATTCCCATCATTTTTTAACTTAGAAGCATTAAAAAAGGAAATATCAAGAGGGATTATTTAAACTATAATTGCACTTTTGTTTGTATTCAAGCATATATGCTGAAATATAAACTATCACACCACACTAAAATACACACAATTGCAAATACCACACAAATGTGCCACTAAATTAGATGTGGCCTCTTTATTAGTGGCTTGCAAGAGGCTTGAATAACATCCATCCTCCTATGCCTCCATCCTTCAATAGGTTATTTATTACTTAGTCGATGACGTATCATTAAATCTTAGATTAAATATTTCGAGGATAAATCCCCCCATAGTTTAGATGTTGCGTACAAGTGATAATGCATCTGTATAAAAAAAATTTGAGATTTTTTAAATTTTGACAATAACAACTTTCTAAAAAGACTTTTTTTAAAGTCTTTTGAAAATGACTCAAAAATATAAATGCACAAACCTATTTTATAAAATCTAATTAGACTTATTGACTCTTATGAAATTTTTAAATTTTTATTTAGACCTTTTAACATGACACAAAAGTAATATATAATTACTTTATTACCACCTAAAACAACTATAAATAACTTTGAATTTGACTAAAAGACAAACTTATAATGACTTTGACCATGCATTAATATTTGACATGACTCTGCTATTAAAAATGAACTTCAAACTTACAAATTTTGACTTAGCTAACTTGATTAAAGCCACCATTGAGTAACATATAATGCCATTGATCAATGCAGATCAGCTCATAGGCCAAATGAGATCCATGGCTAAGAGATAAGAGAAATATGCTAGGTTTTGCAAGGATTGAGACATGTTTTAAGACTTTATTAATGTATTAAAATATATAAGTCATGTGGACAGACATCCATAGTAATTAGAGAATCTATAGGTCTAAAATATAAAACATGATACAAAATGGATCCACCACACAAATCTTTGATACAAAAAGATTATAGCCTAGACAAAAAGGGAGTAACATGCAACATGAAAATTGGAGTCTATGGTAAATACCAATAGTCTGATAAGTGGGGAGAAATAAATGGCATCTTAGAAAAGGACACGTAGCTTAATGTAGATTCAACATAATACATATCTAAATTTCCAATGGATGACTTAACATGGAAGGTAGGTAAAAACTCGTAGTGACAAGGAATCCAATATAGGATTGACATGGAGGTTTATGATTTGACTTGCACTAATCTCTAGAATGTTGATAATATGAAATTTATAGGACCAATAACATTGAAAACATTGGGGGCATATGACCAAGCTCAACGAATCTAGTTTTACGCATTAAGCATAGCACAAAATGGAATACATTTACTATTTTAATTGCACATGCAATAAAAAATAACAAAAATGCACTTACTAACACCATGAAATATCAAATAAATGCAATGCTTAAATAGATGTAATCTTCTATTGATAGGACACCATTATTATCTAATAAATCCATATAAAATTAAATACATTAAAAAAACAAATCTATGATCTACTACTCATAGGGCTCTCATCGACTGGAGAAAATATAATAAATTATAATTTTTACCCTCATGAATTTTCACAAGCCCATTCCCACTCTGATACTAGATTAAAAGGTTGATTCATATTTGTGTATGATTAATCCAGTGACATTCATGAATAAAGGAGCTAAACACACTTAAACTTAAAATTATTTCAAACACACTATAATATATAATTCCACACTCTAATAATATTTCTTCGTATTCCCTTCATTAGAAAACATTACAAAAATTTATAGGATATGTATATCCTAAAAATTATGAGATTTACATAATCCTTGAATATCTCCTAAACTAATGTTAGTGAGTTGTACCAATAACTCATATAACCACACTACTAAAATACCAATAATAGAATAACTATAAGTATTAATTTTCGATAACTAACTCACACATTTTATATTTACCTCTTGGTAAATATCTAAACTCACACAATAATAATGTTACTAAATAGTAATCTGTAACATATATCAATCCCCCTAAACCTTATTGTGATAACCTAATTCAAATTGACTAAATTATGAAAACCTAATGTTGTTTAGGACTCAATATGCTATAATTATGACAAAATAATATCATATAACCTAATTGAGTTCCCCATGTAAATTGTAAACACATAAGTATGAGAGAGTTATTTTTCATTAGTATTAAATCCAAATGAAATGCATACAACATAAAACCCAAGTGCATGTCCTTAGATTTGGTAAGATCAAGGAACGAGAAATAAATTCAATGGAAAATACATAAAACACTATGATATACCTTCCCTTAAGATTCAATTCCTTTCCAAAATAAAAGTTTTATTGGATCATATATAATCCTTGGGATTTTTTTCAATGTCATGGTGTCATTTTGACAACATATCTCCTTACTCTATGTGTGTTTTGATTGAGCAATGAAGAACTTAGCTGAAGATTTTACTTGGATTTTTGGTAGAGTAAGTCTAGTAAAAAAGTTTGTTAAAGAAGAGGGAAGTCTCTCCAATTTATAGATTTTTCAAATGATTATGGACCATCCATATAAGATGATAGTCAGTGGTTGAGAATGAGTCCTCATCCTCATAAATTTTGGAGGGTGAATTTATAATAAACTCCATTATTATAAGCATGGAGTATATAAAAGGTTAGAACTATGAAGATATTTTATGTGTAAGAGGTTTGTAGGATCAATTTGAGTCTGTAAGAGCATGCCATACCTTTTCCTTGCACACTTATCTTAATGATGTCATCTTTGGTGAGGTAATAATTCAATTTTGATTTTAAAAAGTAAGAAATTCTAAAAAGCTATGGAATTTCCCATTAAAGGAAAATTAGGCCTAATTAACAAGGGTTAATTATATATGTGAATAAATATGAGTTTTTAAAAAAAAAATCTCCATAAAATATTTGATTTAATTATCTTATGTTAACATTCTCAAAGTGATGAATTGATTTAAGATTGTTGATAACTGTGATGTTGTGTTATAGTGTGTTCCCCCAATTAGGGGTGTGTCATCATGATTCAATATCAAATTGATAATTTTATGGATGATTTGGATAGATTGATGATTTCCAACTAAATTCATGTGTTCTTTAATAAATTAGTTATGGTTATGATTTAGACATGAAAGTTATGAAACTAGAGTGTTTACATTTTACCCCTATTTGAAAGAGAATTGAGACACACACAAAGTAATATATTTTCAAAAAATGAAAAATTAAATAAATAAATATTTGATAATTATTTAATAATTATGTGTTCATGATTTATTGATTCTTCTTTAATTTTATAAGAAATAATTTCACAATGATGTCCCAAATGATGTTTGGGATGCCCATGATGCACCCTTAGTAGAGTATCCAAAACAATTCTTGATAGATAGGCCCATGAAAGGAATAAAATAACATGTTCTATAGTATAAGAGGCCAAGAAATAGGGATGTGAGGTGAAATGGGACTAAAAATAAACAAAATAGTGGTAAAATAACCTCCTAGGAAGATAAATGAAGTAATGGGAGTGGTAGGGGTAAAAATTCCTATTTGGAGATATAAATTGACCATTGAGGGTGAAAATAGTTGATTTTCACCCTCCCTATTTAGAAATTATTGTTATAGATTTTGCATGAGTAACTTAAGTTTTATGTCATGCATTCTATGATATATGCATTTTAGTGAGCGAGTTTGAGAGTAAAGATGATTCTGAGGAGTGGGCATTTGGTTAGTACTTTCAATTTTTAATTTTTGTAATGACATGTATAATTAGGAAAATTTCTAATCTCATCATTTTTTAGAAAATTTTAAAATGACTATATCACCCTCACAAATGGTAAGAATGTGACTAAATCAATGAAAATGTCAACAAAATAAGATATATCATATCTAAGATCATAGGGATCATTGAAAAGGGTCAGAATCACTTAGATAGATTGATTGATAGAGGAAAGAGGTTATAATTTCCTAAATGGTGAGACCATCCTACTAAATATTAGGAATGCCTTGATAAATGGAAATTTCATGGAGGAAAATGATAGGAAAGCCATGGATAATTAGAGTTTCTAAGAATTAATGGGACCATCTTGATAAATGGTGTGAACACCCTACTGAACAATGATATCAATTAAAAATGATGAGATCACCTAAGTGTTGATTCAGTGATATTTATAAGTCCTTAGGTTGACTATAAGATGATTAGAATGAGTGGAATGATGTTAATATTTAAAATAAATTAAGAGGAATGCATAATTTGATTTTGTTTCCCTATTTATATAGTTATATTCGACTAAATGTTTTGGATTGTTTTGAATTATAGGACTGAGTTCTAATGTTTACATTACACAATCATCAATCACATATTCTACAGATACCTAATAGACCAAGGAGGTCAAGGCACTTCTATCGATGATTGGTTTTCTTCACATAGCAAAAATTTAAATTATTAGAGAAGATGGGGGTTTTCTATCTACATTATATGAGTATTGGAACTATGAGACTTGAATTTTTTATTTACCTACTATAGAAGCCACTATGACTTTGGAGGATGTCTGGTGCATTCTACACATTCTTATCCATGATAGATATATTCATTGGTTATGGTAGGGATGTTTGTGAATCTTAGAGGACCTATTTTTCATTATAGACATTATTATTTAAGATGGTTTTGTAGACATTAATGATTTAGAGGTTGAGCTTTTAATTTATCATGAGGTTATGATTACAATGGTTGTTGTCAATGACATATCGTTGCCTAATAAGTTTGGGTGATACTTTCATATTACCTAAATATTTCCCTATAGGGAGAAAAGTTTCTTTAAGTTTATAGGAGGCATGTAAATCATAGATTTTAATTTCTTTGGGTCAATTAATTCCATGTTGGGATATTATTAATCCCAATAATTTACTAGACGAAACCCTAAAGACACATTTATTGGGGTTTATTCTACATTGTACTTTATTAGTATTTCAAAAATATATCATAAATTCATTGCATGGTTATGTTTCTATTTTGATTTTAAAAGTAAGTCATTATCATAATATTCAACTATATTATCAATGAGATCATGAAAGATATAGGTCATTTTTAGTTTGTATGTTTCCCCTACATTATTTAATCCAAAGGGCATGACTATATAGTAGAAAGTGCCCCATGGTGTGGTAAAAGAAGGTTTTTCTTGGTATTCTTTAGTGATCTTGATTTGATTATAATTAGAAAAAACATCCACAAAAGAGATAATTTCATAGCCTATTATATATTCCACTATAATATCGATGTTGTGTAGAGAAAAATCATCCTTAGGACATGCTTTTTAAAGTCTCTATAATTACAACACTATATTTGGATGTTAAGTTTAATAACTAGGACAATGTTAGCAACCCATTGGGTGTGAGCCACTAGTCATATGAAGCTGACATCAAACAACCACTAAATCTCATCTTTGAATAAAGGAGATACATGGGGATACATATTTTGAATTTTATACTTAACTTGTTTTTCATTGGGATAAAGTGTAATCCTATATATTTCATTTGAAGGATCAATGTTAGGCACATCAAAATATGCCCAAGTGAAAACTCCAAGGAAGTACTTTAAAATATATCAAATATATGTATCTTCTTATTTATGCAAGGCAATATCCAATACTATGATGTGAGGATCAATATCAGTGAGATAATTAATCTCAATTGTCTCTTCATTAAATAAAGTAGATTGATTAATATTGTATGATGTTATAGGGATAATATCATCTATGTTAGGTGAAATGTCATCAAAATTATATGAGTGCTCACTAAAATATGTCTGGGTATTTTTGAAATAAGGATACCTATTCTTATGATATAAGTAAGGGAGATCCTCATATGTCCCCATGAATTCTAGGAGATCCTCATCATTATAAAATTCATCAAAATTAGGTAAATTTGGAGAATATGTATCATTGATAAGATCAGGGATAACTAAAAGTGTAGAAACATTAGTATTATTTACCTATGGACTGGGAAGTAAAATAATCTATGCTAAAATCATGGTGAGAATATGTGGAATTAGATTTATTATATTTATGTCCAAGTCCTTCTCTACCTTGTTGATCATATGACTCAATAGGATTATGAATTACCTATTCATATTTTCTAAGGTCCTATCTTGTGTAACCCATTTTTTGGAAATATCTTCATGTAAAGCGAAATTTAAGCCTATTATCATGTGTTTTGATGGTGTCTGAGGGAGTTATACATGAACTCTAAATATTATTGTCATTGATGTTAAGGTCAAGATTGATGTCATTGATGTCAAGGTCAAGGTTGATATCATTGATGTCAAGGTACAGATGCATAGCGAGTAGTCAATGAGATATGAACCATGTGATGAGAGAATTCAAAGGAAACATTTTGATTGTTATAAGGTTGATATCAACGTTTAGGCCAAGTTAAGAATGTTTTTGAGTACTAGATATCTTGAGAAGACTAGTCATAACAAGCATAGTCATATCATGAACATATGCATGATGAAGCATAAAGAGGTATGTACATAGGTATGATATTGTCTAAGGAGATTAAAAGGATTATGATAAATGTGTAGAAGCATCAAATAATGTTTAAAAAATAAATTTTCAAAGTTTTCAAGTATTTGAACCTTGCAAAGTGACTTGAGAAGGCTTGTGTATAAGATGCCTAGTCTTGTGCATGAAGGAGCATGACTTCCCAGTGATATAAATGCAAAAAGGCATAAGAGGAAGTTATAAGATGATTTATAATTTATGTGAATCATTTTATAACTTAGGAGAGATTCAAGGTGGGTCTACAAGGGTAGGACCTATAGACCCAACATGCAACTAGACTAGTTCTAGACCCTACTTGACCTAATGAGCTACTTGAGATGTTGTTAAGGACTATGAAGGATGAAAATAAGTGTTTGAGAATGTGATAAGTTTATTGATCATGTGATTGAGTTTTTTAGTGTATGGAAAGAGTCTTGAAGGTTAGTTTCAATACCTAATGTGATTTACATGTCAAGGTCAAAGCAAACAAGGAGAGAGATGATGGCCAAATGAGGTATGAGTTTTAGATTTTAAGATAATCATGGAAAAATGAGTATTCAAAGAGTTATTTAATGTTTTTTAAAATATTTTTACCAATTTTTAGGTCAAATTTTTCAATAAAAGTCAAGAAAAAGTGTTTTGAGGTCTCTTGTGTGCACAAAATGAAGAATTCTCAACCTGAGAAGAACTTTCAAGTACTCATTAGCATGTGTAACCTCTAAATGTAAACCTGATATATTAAAATTATTTTTTTAAGGGTACTAAATCAAATTTACAATTATTGGTATCTATAATAAGGGGTTAATCTTTATGAACAATCGTTAACACCAAAAATAGTTTTAACCCTCTCTAAAACCCTAACATTGACTTGATGAGAAATATCTTGATCAAAATAACACAACATGGTTTGGAATGGATATTTAAGTGATTTTATGTTTTATTAAACTCTCCCAATAACATATATGTGTTATTGGTTTTTCAAGTGAGTGAGTTGATCCTAAAATAAAAGCCTTGTTTCTTGGATATTTATTGTAGCAGTCAAATTTGACCAAGTTAAAGTCGATAAATGAATGAAGGTTGAATATTGAGAATTATATTTAATGTTCATAGTGGTTTTTGGATAGGTTATAGTCCTAAAATTATATAAACCATTCATACAAGTTGAACTATCACTAAAAGGCTTAATGGTGTAGGCAGTGAGAAAACCAAGAAGTGAGAAGCTGATTAGGGATGTGTTGTCATGGATTAGGCATGGATATAATTAAATGGATAAGTTTTTAAATATATATAATAGATTTTAATGTTTTATATATGTATTTAATTTTAGTGGATATGTTTATAATGTTGCTCATAAGTTGACCTATCTTGTGCAGATAAGATAACAAATGTGTAAGGTTGTGAGATTGGTCTATAGGACCAATATTATCACTTGACCATGGTATATTTTTATTTTATAGTTAATTAATTATATAATATGATCATACACATGAATAAATATCCCTTATAAGTTTTCATACAAGTTTTAGAGGTTAAAACCACCATGACTAGTCTTCAAGGCAAACTAGTAGATCTAGGTAAACAAGTTGCAGTGATGAGTTGGAAGCTCTCTACATTTAGCTGAAGCATCCCATGAACATGATAGTTTTAGTTTAAATTTAATGTATTATACATTTTTTTTATAATCTTGGAAGTCAGTATAAGAGGTTGGAACATTGAAGACAAAATGGCTTGTCTGATTGAGTAAGATCTATGAGAAAGGATGTCAATAGATTGGTCTACAAAACAAATAGTTATCATTAGGGATTGTGATATTTTTAATGGAGATTGATATAAGAATGATTTAATATAATTTTCATGAATTTTAAGACCTTAATTTTGTTCTTATAGGTGTCAAAATCTCAAGGTTCTATGACTGTGTTTTGAAACCAATTGGTAGTTCTGAGTGAGTTACTTGCAAAGAAGGTTTTAAGCCCTTTTGTCTTGAGTTGTGAATAAAAACACATATGGTGATTACCCTAAGGTAATTTAACTTATTTATATGTTTTTTTACATGTTTTTTTTAAATTTTATTTTATTATTCAATTGTTCAAGACAAACTTTTTGGGTATACACAAGCCCAATATGAATAGTACTAATTATGTGCCCCAAGTAGTGGTTTGAGCTAAAAAGTTATATGGAGCCTAGAAGAGATTAGAAGGGGACTATTAGGATTAAATATGATATTTTTAATTCATTATTTTTTTTTTAATGTTTTCAAATAATATCAAAGGGTAACATGTGCTAAGTACGCCTAATTGGATTAGGTTTTAATGAGGCCTAAAGGAGAGATAAGGCCTATTTGAGAAATATCAGACATAAACAGACTCAAATCACATTTGATCCATGCATATGAGATTTACTAAGATTAATTTCATTTCTTAACTAAGAGGGTAAGTGTGTTTGGTTGACTAAGAAGGATATAAATAAGAAACTTATATAAATACTAGGCATTTTTAGGCCTATTTGAGTGAATAGAGTGTAAGTGAAAAGAAGATATATTGAAGATAAAGAGGTATTGTATAACATTATAATAGGATACAATATCAGTGATAAACATTTTCTATAGTTTTTTTATATGATAATCAAGGTTATTTGACTTAAACATTAAAAAGGGGGCTAGTTGAGTGAAAAGGCTAGATACTAGTTTTGAGAGGAATAAAAGTGTGTGAAGAGCTGAGGAAGGATATTATCATATGTTGTATGATAAAAAAGGTATTATAAATTTTATCAATTATTTTATGTGTATAATTTTATTCTTATTTATCTAGGGTTTTGGTGCCTCCTTTCAAGTGGGTGCTTGCTAAAGCCTAGCTAAGTTACTGCTTAGCTAGTTGGGGTTGGTGATCTATGTGAAGTTGGTGATTCACTAAATTTGATGTTTTTATTATAGGAATATAGTAAATTTTCATCATAAATGGGTTTTATTTCCCTTGAGGTTTTCCCAAATATATGTTGTGTTCATGTATTTCATGCTCTTATGGATTGGTGCTTATGCTTGTTAAGATGTACATGCTTGTCTAAATGATCTATGATTGCTTAATTAAGATTATATAAGAAATTTTTTAAAGAATAATTAAAAAAACCACACCCCCCCTACTCAAAGTAATTTTTATTCCAAAATTTGGTATCAAAGCATGGTATTTTTAAGTAGGTCTAAAATCCTAAAGGAGATCCTAGAAGCAAAGATGGCTAGTCAACAAGCTCAAGCTGGGTTCTTTACCAGTAAGGCTCCATTGTTTAATGGATATAACTAGGAATTTCGGAATTTCAAGATGAATATATATTTGATGTCACAAGGACATTATATTTGGTATTTAGTTGTGGGTGGTTATATTGCTCCTCTTATTCCATCAATAGATGTAGTAGGTAAGAAGGATAGTGAAAACAACTCCAAGGTAATGAATGTCATTCTTTGTGGCCTATTAAAATTAGATATTATTAAGGTAATGCATTATGTATTATAAAAATATATATGTTATAATTTGAATACCATATATTAAGGAGACACCATGGTTAATATGGCCAAGTTGTAGACTCACCGAAGACAATTTAAAAGTTTTAAGATGAATGACGATGACATAATTGCATCTTACCTATTGAAGGTTGCTAAAGTTATCAATGTCATTAGAGGAATGGGATAATATGTGAAATAATATACATTTTTTCAAAAATTATTGAGATCACTAACTCCTAAGTTTGAATCTAAAGTGTCTACAGTAGAAAAGATGCAAGATTTGGACAAGCTAGAGATGGATGGACTTCATGGCATTTTGACTAACTATGAGACGAGAAATAATGAAGGAATAACTACTAATAAGTAAAAATATTTCAAAGTTGAGAATAAGTCAAAAGATAAGAATGTGAAGGATGAGGAATGCTCATATGTTGATGATGATCAACTGATAGCCATGTTTGCAAGAAATTTGAGGTTTGAGTCTAGTAAGTACCAAAGAAAAGTTTCCATTCAAATGTTTTAATTATGGAAAGATTGGTCACTTTTAATCCAAGTGTCCTAACAAGGATAAATATGATAATTATGAAGACCATGATGGATATCATGAAGATGGCAAGAAGACCTATAAGCCTAATAAAAATAAGGAGTTTGGGAAGTATGAAGGTAGGAAAGGAACTTTCAAGAACAATAGATGATTTTATACTAAAGAAGACAAATCTTATGACATAAGTGACAAGTACATTTGATAATGATGATGGTAGTCATGTAATTGAGCATAAAAATAATGAAACCTTGTTTATGGACATAAAATCAGACAATGAGGGTTGTTCAAGTGGGAAAGGCATTATGGTGCATATATAATCAAATGAAGAAGAAGCTAAAGTAGATCTTGAGGCATAGTTGGTAAGTGTCCTAGTTGTATTAAATTTCCAAAGTTAAAAAATCACAAATGAATATCATTACTCAAGGACTATGAGAAGAAGATTGGCTTTTTTAAAGAAAGACTGAGTAATACTTCTAAGGAGTATGATGAGATCATCAATCAAGTTAAAGTATAGATGAAGGTAGTCAATACAATCCTAAAGGATAAAGAGGAATAATGCATCAAGTATGAAACTAAAATAGAATCCTTTAAATATAAGTTAAATCAAGCATCTAGAAAGGTGAGGACCTTTGTGAAGTTTGATAAGAGCACTAAGGTTCTAGATGATATCTTGAGAGTCAAAAGTTTGCAAGTGAAAAAATATTTCTTGGTTTCAAAGAAGACCAAAAGGAGGCACCTCAAGTTAAGGAGAAGAATATTTAATACAATAATGTCAACATGAAAATAATTTTCAAATAGATGAATGCTATAATGTGTGCCAATTCATTCAATGGTTACTATTTTGTGTGCAATAATTTGGTCATAGAGCAAGAGAGAGTAGAAGACCCTCCAAGAATGAGTCTTTATGGTACTATGGAATAAGTAACAACTCAAATCATTTAAGAGGTGTGTATAATATGGTTTTTTATAGTTGTCATGATGTAAGACACATTAAATATTATGTCTTAATAAAGTTATAAGGTCATCAAGTCAAAATAAGAAACTTGAAGTTCCTAGGGTGTAAGAAAGAAGGAAAATGAATGTATGGAAATGAAATATAGTGAATATGAATCATGTTCAATCTATAAACTCAAATGGACTATTTGTTATGATAGATAATGCTTTAGATGTGAAATCATGTCAATAATTTCTCTTATGAACTCACATTAATGATTAAATGGTTGATGAAAAGATCAATCTTTAGTGCCAATCAAGTTTAAAAGGATACTAAAGGACATTTTGTCTTGTGACAGCATGGAGATCTGGGAATCTCTTAAAATTGAGTTTTTTTAGTACCTTCTGGGAAATGGTGACTCCATTAGGCTTCATAGAGACTATTTAGGTAGTTGAAACATTAAGGATGCTTGTTTTAAGGGGGATCTATTTAGGTTTGTGTTTGAGTTTGATCTATGTTGAAAATTGGTATTGTAATCATAATTCATCTAAAGGAGATATGCATAGATAAAGGGAAGTATGTTACCTTAATGCTTAATATTATATATATTTATCTCATATAATAAGAAGGTATGGTTCCATATGGTAGTCTATGTGGGTGTGACTCCAGATGACAATTATGCAAGACCCTTTGTAATTTATGTCAAAGGGGGAGAAAGTCTACTAAGGGAGATTTACCAGAGTTGGGGAGATGAGAGTGAGTATATTGAATAATTTTTTTCAATCAATGATAAATGGGGAGTTTATTTAAAATTTTTCTCATTGATGTCAAGTACAAGATTGATGTCATCGATGTCAAGGTCAAGGTTGATATCATTGATGTCAAGGTGTAGATACACAGTAAGTAGTTTATGAGATATGAACCATGTGATGAGAATTTTAATGCAACCTATTGATTTTTCTAAGGTTGATAGTAAGGTTCAAGCCAAGGTAAACATGCTTTTGAGTACTAGTTGTCTTGAGAATATTATTCATAACAAACATAATCATATCATGAGAATATACATGATGAAGCATAAATAGGTATGTATAGAGGTATGATATTTTCTAATGATATTGAAAGGATTTTGAGAAAGTTTTAGAAACATCAAAGAGTGTTTCAAATATTAGTTTCCAAAGTTGCTTCAAGTATTTGAACCTTGTAAAGTGACTTGAGAAGGCTTGTGCATATGATACATAGTCTTGTATATAAAGGAGCATGGTTGCCTAGTGAGATGAATGCATAGAGGCATAATATTATGTTTTAATATTATTGATAATGTATATGAAGCATTGGATCACTCAAGAGAGCTTCAATTTGGGCTTATAGGGGTAGGACCTACAAACCTAGCATGAAACCAGACTAGTTCTAGACCTTACCTGACATAATGAGGTACTATGAGATGTTTTCAAGGCCTATAAAGGATGAAAAGCAATGTTTGAACATATGATAATTTTAGTGAGGTGTTGAATTCATGGAAAGAGGATTGACGGTCAGTTTCAAGACCTAATGTGATTTGTGGGTCAAGGTCTAAGCAAGTAGAGAGAGATGATGGTCAAATGAGGTATGAGTTTTAGATTTCAAGATAAGCATGGAAAAATGATTTTTTAAATAGTTATTTCATGTTTTTTCAAATATTTTTACCAATTTTTAGGTAAAAGTCTATAATAAAATGCAAGAAAAAGTGTTTTGAGATCCCTTATGTGTAGAGAATGAAGAATTCTCAACCTGAAAAGAACTTTCAAGTACTCATTGGCACATGTAACCTCTACATGGTAACCTAAGACATTAATGGTAGATTGGTAAGGGTAATATATCAAAGATACACAAATTTATCTCTAGAATAAAGGCTAAGATCTATGAACAATCGTTATCACCAGAAATAGTGTTAACCCTCTCTAAAGCCCTAACATTCACCCAATGAGAAAGATCTTAATAAAAACAACCCAGAATGTATTGGAATGGATATTTAAGCGATTGAAAGTTTTTTTTAACTCTCCCAAGATCCTCCATTTGTGATTCTTTTTAGGTGAGTGAGTGGATCCTACATGAAAAGCCTTGTTTCTAGGAGATGTGTTGTAGTAGTAAGAGTTGACAAAGTTAAATTTTATAAATTAATGGAGGTTGAATATTGATAATTTTATTTAATTTTAATGGTGGTTTATATTCCTCAAATTAGATAAACTATTAATATAATTTAACTTATCTCTAAAAGGCCTAATGATGCAGATAGTTATAAAACTAGGCAAAAGTGAGAAGCTAATTAGGGATGTGTTTTCATGGATTAGGGATGAATACAAGTTCATGGAGAATTTATTAAATATATTGAATAAATTTTCATGTTTTATATATGTATTTAAGTTTAGTTTATATTTTGATAATGTTGTTCATAATTTGACCTATCTAGTGCATATAAGACAATGAAGTTTTAAGGTTTTGAGATTGGTTTGTAGGATAAATATTATCATTTGACCATGGTATATTTTTGAGAGATAAAAATTAATCTCATAGGATCATCCAAATTCATCAAAATTCATTGGAATTGGTCATAAAAGTGTTGGAGGTTAAAATCACCATGATTGGTCTTCAAGGCAAACTGGTAGATTTGAGTAAGCAAGTTACAATTATGAGTTGGAAGCTCTCTACACTTAGTTCAAGCATAAAATTCACATGATTTTATAATTTTTAAATTTAGTGTCATATCTATGATTTTTATAATCTTGTAAATTATTATAATAGGTTGGAACATTGAAGCCAAAATGGCTTATTTGATTGAGAAAGATTTGTGAGAGAGGATGTCAACAGATTGGTTTGCAATAATAATAGTTGTCATTAGGGATTGGAATATTTTTAATGTATGTTGATATAAATATTATTTAAGATTATTTTAATACATTAATTATGTTCTTATAGGAGCCAAAATTTGAAGGTTCCATGACTGTGTTTTAAGACCAATTAGCAATTCTGAGTGAGTTACTTGGAGAGAAGGGTTTGAGCCCTTTTGTCCTGAGTTATGAAGAAAAAAACATATGGTGATGACCATAAAGTCATGTGTATTATGTATATATATATTTACATGGTTTTTAGAATTTTTTTTAATTCTTAAATTGTTCAAGATAGACTTTCTAGGTATACGTAGGCCTAATAGGAATAGTACTAATGATGTACTTCAAGTAGTGGTTTGAGCTCAAAAGTTTTATGGAGCCTAGATGATATTATCATGGGTATATTGGGATGGAATATTATATGATTATTTTATGAATTTTTTTTGAACGTGATACAAAAATATCAAAGGGTAATATGTGCTAAGTAGGCCTAATTGGAGTAGTTCTTCATGAGACCTAAAGGAGAGATAAGGATTGTTTGAGAAAGATCAGACCTAAAGGGATTCAAAGAAATTTTTATACATGTATATTAAATTTAATAATATTAATTTCATGTTTTACCTAAGAGGTAAGGGTGTTTGGCTAATGAATAAGGATATGAATAAGAAACTTGTATAAATACTAGGCATTTTTATGCCTATTTGAGTGAATAGAGTGTAAGCAAAAAAGAAGATATATTGAAGAGTAAGAGGAGGTATTTTATACCATTAAAATAGGATATAGGATCAGTTATGACCTTTTTATATAGGTCTTATATATTATAATTAAGTTTATTTGACCTAAACAAGTCAAGAAGTGGGCTAGTTGAGTGAAGAAGGATAGAGACTAGTTTTGAGAGGGATAGAAGTGTGTGAATAGATAAGGAAGGATATCATAATATTTTTTATGAGTAATAATTTATTATAAATTTGATAATTTTTTTTTTAATGTGGATTAGTTGGTTTTGATCCATCTAGGGGGTTGGTGCCTCCTTGCAAGTGGGTGCTTGCTAAAACCTAGGTGAGTTGGTGCTTAGCTAGTTGGGCTTGGTGCTCCATGTGAAGTTGGTACTTAACTAAAGTTGGTGTTTGTATTATAGTAATATATTACATTTAAATCATAAATGTTTTTTATTTCCCTTGAGGTTTTACCACATATATGTTGTGTTCATGTGTTTGATTCTCTTGTGGATTGGTGTTTATTCTTGCCAAGATGTACATGCTTGTATAAATGATATATGATTGATTAAGTAATATTATATAATAAAGTTTTTGATAATTATTAAACCCCCATCTCAGTCATTTATATTCCAATAAATATTATATTACATGGGTGCTATAGCGAAATCCATGTGAAGAATATAATTGTGCGAGGTCTCTGTATATTGATAAAAATTGAATGGTTCTTGATTCATAGGGCATGTATAGATATGAAATTTCTAAATAAAATTTAAAAATTAATTTAAAGTGGATGGAATTATGTGCATATCATTAATCCAAGGTATTTTAATAAGGATATTATAATTAATATCATTAGGCATGACTTAGCATGTTGTAGGTAGTGTTCTAGGTCCCAATGTAAGATTTAGTGTGATTTGACCCAAAAATTTACATGGAATATTATAAAACCCTCAAATGTTCATATTAGATGGATCTAAACACTTATCATGTAAATTAAGAAGTCAAATAAAAAACATATTACAAATGTTCAATCTTGATCCATTGTAAACTAACACACATTTGACACCTACCTCATTAATTCAAAATGCAATGTAGAGAGTAAAATGTATAACTATGATGTGATGAGGTGGGAGACCTTATTTTTCAAATCAAATATGTTCTTCAGTCCATTTCATAGTGTTGATTAAGAAGGCGCATAAGTTGGCTTTATTGTGAAAGGCACTTTAGTATCATAGAGTGTTGTATACAAAATATATTTGTATGTGTTGGAATGTTTTAAGATCTCTAAAATGGAAACTATGGTTGAAAGAGCACTACCTTGATATAAAAAACTAAATCCATGGGTTTTGATAACCTTCCATGCTTTGGGAACACATTTGGACATTGTAGCATGGACCATAGGGTCTACTACGAGCATATAACTTGTAGTAGAGGTAAGATAATAGATA
Organism: Torreya grandis; assembly: GCA_037957365.1. Classification (NCBI taxonomy): domain Eukaryota; kingdom Viridiplantae; phylum Streptophyta; class Pinopsida; order Cupressales; family Taxaceae; genus Torreya; species Torreya grandis. Next base: position 381,560 of record JARHVA010007588.1, on the reverse strand, counting down.
TATGTGTAGGTTCAGTAAGCAGGATAGATAATCAAGACAAATACTATTCTATTATGTCTAGTAGTGATAAGTAAGGAATCAAAGTGAACCAAAAAGCAAAATTCATCTAAAGGAGACTTGTTGCCCACTGTGTTTGGTAACTTATGTAATATATCCTCTATGTGTTTGAATATTTGATTCATAATTGAACTCTACATAAGAGAAAAATAACATGTTAGAGAGATAATGAAATGTGACATACATTTTAATTGATATAAAACATCATGTATACATGTATTACTGTCTTCTTTCAGTTCATTCTAAATTAAAGGAAATAAACATGCAAAAGAAAGTATTAAACTTTGCAGTAAAAAGTGATAAAATTATTGTAATTATAATAATGATTATAAAATAATAAAAATCATAAGAGATATGGATCTGAAATTCAAAAAAGGCTTTTATAAGACTTGGAAATAGAAATTTTGAAGGTAGTCTAGGGTTAGGGTTTGTGAAATATTCAAAATAAGTCGAGTTCACCAAATGAATTGACTTTTTAGGGTTTATGGACTATAATCCTAAGGTTGTTAAAGGGTATAAATACATTAAGTTAGGGTATAAAATATTAAATAAATACAACCACTAACTTGTGAAATAACTAAGCTAAATTGATATTTCTAATAATAGCAATAAAGGATACAAATGAATACTTAGCTAGAAACTGATAGAGATGAAAAATCTATAGTCTAAAAACTAGTATATAATCTAGTCTAAGTATTGTAAATAGTATATAGGTGTAAAAACCCCTCTTGTACAATAGTTACCTACCCTAGATAGTAACATTATGGTATTAGCATCCACTTATGGTTTTAGTGTCCTATGTGTAGGAACTATTCTGAAATTTTAGGAGCACCTATGTTTAAGTCATCCAAGCTTGTTCCTGTGTAGATAAATATCTATTCATTGTATATGACCTATTGTGACTAATTTTGTATACAAAACCTAGACCTCCATGTGATTAGGGCATTTGACTTGGCATAAGTAGTAAATGTTTAGTGTTTGTTAGGTAGGCTAAACATCCTTAACACCCTATTATGATGAGAGTTTCCTACATACCAATACTTCAAGGAGGGATCAATACCAATGTATTTCTCCCCACCTAATTATTGGTGCAACTAAAATTAAAGATAGTATTAATTTTTATTTGAGTGCTTTGAGTGATGATTGAGACTATTTATCTGAGTGTTCTAAGCTTAAGAAGGTTTTATATGATTGTATGTAGAATTAGGGAATAATATGTATTAATAACCTTGATTGTACACAATGTGTTTTAAGATTCCTTGTGTGTATTTATATCTAATTTCCATCTAGTGGATAAAGGGCTAAAATTCATATATATATATATATATATATATATATATATAGTGTTTGTGCATGGTTTGAAATAAGTATAGGCTAATGCTAGGTGCTTTAGGAATTGAAAATATATCCGTTGGAACTCCAAAGAGGTAAAAGGACAATAACACCCAAATAGGAAAATAATATTGTGGTGTTATTATCCACTTATGGTGCTAGTTTCCAATGGTGTAAATTAAGGCACTAGGGGCCTAGATGCCTAAAGAAGGGTTTGGGACTAATTATGAGATGTCTAAGTATGTTTTTGGCCTACACAAAAGCTAGATAATTGTCTAAATAGGACCTAAGATAATTCTATGTCTAATATAGGAATGGGTGGTCTCAAGTAACACTTTTATTACTAAAGTGTCATTTTATATGATTATAATATGTAGATAAAATAATAATTAAAGTATTTAATAAATATTATGCATAAGAAAATTGTACTAACATTCTAACATGACCTAAGTAATAATCACTCCCAAGGAAAATTTGAATGTAGTAAAACAATATGAACATACCAACATAGAGCTTAAGACTTTGTAAACCACCTTCAATCATTCCTTTAAGCTAGATCCAACCCTAAAAATTTGATTTTGTTAAAAAATGAATTTTATGCCTTTTCTTGTTGTACAAATCTATATGATGGCACCCCAAGAAAACCAAAATAAATAAATAATTTGAATGGATCCTTTATGGGATTTTTATAAGTGTTGTTTGGGCTAAACAGTGAAGATTTAGCAGTATAGAACTTAGAAATATGTATTAGAAGTCTAACAACATTTTTTTGATTTCTTAGGATCCAAAAATGCCATAGGGCCATACAATGGGCTGTACCACTACTATAAAAGCTAAGTTTATGATGAAAGAAAATATTTGGTTGATTTGGATGCTTATTGAAGCTATTAAATAGAATTTTCCATGCATAAAGGAAAATAACAAGAAACATAACTCTAGATAAAAATTTATCTCTCCTATATGCATCATACACTAACTTGAACCAATCCTCATCAAGAAAATTATTGAAGGAATAAATAAATCTTCATAGGTAAAAATTCCAACCTTCAAGATATTGATAATTAAATACACATATCTAGTCTCTGAAACCATGATATAATTTGGTGTGCATATGATATATGAATACACAAAATATCTAGATGTTAATTAATAGGAAAATTATATAGATCAATATATGACACATATATAGGTGGGAAAATATCCAGTAGAGTTAAAAAAATCAAATTTATATTCATATATGAGAAACTAGAACCCAATATAATTCCTTCATTTCTCTCTTCCTCTTTGTCAAAACTTCATAGAACTATTTAAATAATATTTTACACGTGCAAATATTTAATGTTATAGAAATTATTTAGTATTTTTTGAATGATTTACTGAAGGGGTAAAATCCTTTTCATAATGGGGTGTGGAGGTGGATTTTTTTAACAAATGAGTCCAACCTCTTCTTGAGAAACATATAACCAATGGTAATAATTAATATGTTTTATTATTGTATTTACATGATGTTTTATCTTGTGTTAAATAATACTATTAAAAAAATTATTATTTACCTTTGTAAATGGGATAAGGGTCCAATAAAGGCACCATTTAAGCATTATATGTTTCAACATGGACAACATTTTCCTTATACCCTTTACAATTATCATGCACTTCATTTTTTAATAGTGAATCATGAAATGGTTACTTGGATGATCCACAAGTGTAAAAAAAATACCTATTCTCATTAGTGATGAGATATTATAGCTTCATAATACACAAATCCAATGATGTTACTATGTAGTTTTCTCCACGTATAACAAATGGTCGACCAAAGTGGCTAAAACTCCTAGTCTTGTATCAATGTGTGATCATTCTAGTTAAAGTATCTAGGAGGTTCATAACATTACTTATTAATTTTGAGTTTTTTCCCATATTGGTATGCGATTTTCATTTTTTATATTTTATCTTGCATAATGATCAATAATACCCAAGGTTATTCCTCTGATTTTAATCTATATGAGTATTAACATGCATGATAACTTTGAATGTATTCATTGTGCCATGTTTGATACTATTCAAAATCTGCGAGTGATTTTGGGTAAGTGGTGGATCTATGTTTGTTTTACATATCCATACACTCATAAATTTTGGTGAAGAATTTATTGTTTACAATTGAAACATGTTGAAATCTTTTGGTCATTATCTTTCTAAAATTTGACTACAACAGTGGTGGAATTTTTAACAATTTGAGATCCTCATTACACTTATTTTACATTAAATTATGGGTATATAATGAAATAAGAATTATTTGAATAATTTTTTTATTTCATTCTTTCCTACACAATGATTTAAATGTAGATAAATGTCTAAATTTATCTCAACCATTATTAATATGCAAGAAACTATTGTGGTGGTAATTGACATTTCTTTTTCTCTCTTGGTATTACAATTTAATATATGCCTATGACCATTTATCTAGTCTAATTTATGAATATATAAGGCATTCCTTGGGTAAACATAAGCTTTATGCCATGTATTATGACATACATTTATGCCATTAAATTTTATTTTATGCACCTCCATATATTCATCACCCACATTAAAGATGTCATTTGTTGTTACTACATCTAACATAAATTTATTCATGTCTTCTTCAGTCATGGCTCTAATTTTGTGCCATAGAAATGTCACTGAAGCTATGGGAATTTTTTTGAGACATTCAAATTTGAAATAATGAATTTTCACATTCTCCTCTTCAACCATAAAAATTACCTTTTTCTATCTACATCAACATTTCAATTTGTGAACTGGGTAGAGGGGCATTTAATTTTTCATATTTTTGACCATTTTAGGGTTTTTGATAACGTATTTGGAATTATTATAATTAATGGCATCAAAATAAACTAGATATACCATTTAAAGTTGTGGATATTATAATTCATCCCACATGTTCACCTCAACCTCATCTGTAACTTATTTGAATCTTACATCTAGAGGAAAATCATTTATGTAAGTCAATTGCCTAGTAGACCATTGTATGAAATATCATTTAGATAAGGAAAATTATTTTTTAGGAGAGATGAATACTCTATCAATATGCACACCAAATGTATTGGCATCCAATTCCTTAAATTATACCATTTCTCCATCAAATATAATAGTAATCATTCCCTCTACAATATAATTGCTCATGGATAAGCACAAATGGATAAATTTGGTAGCAACTCCCTTGAACTTCAAATTGTGTTCACTAATTTAAACAAGGTACAAGACAATTAATTGAGAACTACCTTTATTTACCATAATGGTGATTATTTTTTAATGAAAAACCATTTTTTATTGGCCAATCTATTAATTTATTAGGTTGTAATAATTTTGAGCAATTAAAACATAAATTACCACAATATTTATCATTAAACCAAACATCAAGGGTCCAAGTATCTCTTAATGAATTCTATGATCTTATATAACATAAATTACAAAACCTTGGGCTATGTTTTTGCTTCTACTATGACATTTGTGTTTGATAAGGACATTGTGTATGATAAAATGAATTCTGTCTTTAGGTCTTGCATAATTGGTTTTTTCACTATCATCATTATAATCTCCTTTCTCCATGAAATTATTATCCTCTATGTCACTAAAACTGTAATTAGTATGAACTATGGGAATGGATGGATTTGCATGCTTTGACAAATCACTCTCTTCCCATGTCTTTGTAATGTAATATCCTTCTTCGTGGTTAAATTTTTCCCTTTGAAACTTTAGTGCCTTTTGAAAATAAGTTCACATGATTTTCCTCTCCAAATTTAAGATACATTGATGCTATAGTATAAAGAATAAATATGATATCAAAGTAAAAATATGTAAAACCCTATCAAATATAAAAATTAAACATAAATGTGAGATGAAAGTAGAAATGTATACTAATTATTGAATGTAATCTAAGTCTCATGTATTGAGGATCTATGTGTTGTTATGAATAAATATGTATTATATAAAATAAGAACATGTGATCAAGTTGATATGTGAAAATAAATAACATTTGATGTAAATATGATCTCAATGTACTATCATGAAAATAATGGTACATTATCATCATTAATTATTGATAGCTACAAATAAGTTTTAAATACTTAAAAAATTTGAGTAACAACATTTTTATTGATAAATTTTGTGGGATCCTTCCTTAATTATTCAAGTTTAAATGCCAAACATTCACAATCTACTAACCAAATTCTGGGAATTCAAGATTGGCTTGTGCTAGTAACCTCAATAACCATAAGTGTCATCTAAAAATATATAGTTAACCATTGAAACATGACATAAAACTATGTAAAATTTTTGACTATTAAATAATTACATTTAACTATAAACAATAGCTGATTCTATTTTTAAAAATTATCAATGTATCTATTAATCATAAAGTGACACACACAAACACACACACACACACGCATGCACTCTCTCTCTCTCTCTCTAATATTTCTTAATTTGAGGATGTTTTTAGAAATATTAATTCAATCCTTTAATATAATTTTTTATTCATTGATCCATAACACTATGTCAATCTATCCATGGAGTAATAAAAAAATTAATAATTTAACATTAAAAGAGGGTTGAATCAACTTCTAATAAACTATGATAAATTGAATTTTCTTAATGAAATTTATTGTGAAGCCATAGTCATAAAATCAAATTAAAATGGAAATTTTGTCATCACATCCCATTAGGAAGTAATTAACTCTCACAATTTGGTCATGACTAACCTTGGATTGGTGCCTCAGAAGTTTTATATGGTATCAGATCAATTTTAAATCCATTTTTAAACACAATACAATAAAACATTCAATATATAGATATTTTTATTCCCTCTACACTTGAGTCTACAAATTCTACTATAAATTCCATAATGATTTTATAATGATGGCTCCTAGTCAGACTCAAGCTCCCTCTTTATCCTTATTTAGAAAAAAAATGATGAATACAAGGATAAAAAAATTTATACAATAAATTTTCATGTGGAATTCCATTATTACATAACTATTTACTATAACAAGGTCAAAGTGGTAAAGGAGCACATTTTTTATTATGATTTTCCCCTAACTTGAAGAACGGGAGTATGATGTACTACTTGATATTTTTTATGCTACCATGAGATTCCCATGGTCACTTGCATGGAAACCCAAACTTTTAAGGATTTTTTAAGACTTTGACACTCTTAATTTTGATTATCTTTATATTTTTATGCATTATATACAAAATATATCTCATATCATTTTTACATGTCTATGTATCAAATTATTAATATGAATCCTACACCATGATGGTTGTCTAAAGAAATAAGGAGGTCTCTACAAGTATAGTATGGTGATTTTTAAATAGTGAAGTTTATTAGAAGTAGTAATAATATCAAGGTACTAGGTAGGACTCTAAAAAAATACCATAGGGTTCATAATGTAGGCATCACCTAGTATTAGGGTACTAGGTAGAACTATATTTAAACAATGGTTTATTCTACACAAGATAATAATAATTTTAGATTCTTAATTGATAATATTATTAATATGGCATACTTGTTTAAAATAGACATGTTCCAATTATACCTATGACCACAAGAATTTTATCAATTAAAACTCCTGTTTAAAGCTCTAAAGAAAAAAATTATGATAACTTGAATTTTCAAGATGATGTCACATATCTTGATCTCACACTTCCACCACAAGTTTTTAAATGATAAACAATGAGAAAAAAGTTCTAAGATGATTCAAATTTGTGCAATGATGCCATGTGTCAAAATATCACACTTTGGGGCATTCACAAGGTTTAAAGTGGGTAGAGGATGAAATTAAAGTTTGAAATAATGTGACTCTATGAAATGATGCCACATATCTAACATTGTCACCAATTTAAATCATTAGATGTACATATAATGTACTGATCAAAGTTTAGTGTCAATTATTCAAAATATTATGATGTTCCTTCATATAGCACTCACAACTTTCCAAGAGGGACATGTAACACCATACTAGTTAAAACAATCTTAACTCAATTTTAATTGCCATTTGAAATCAAAATATTTACAATATTTAGTATTCATAGCTCCTATGCAATTTCAATGATCTAATATGAAATCTATCATAATGACATCCACAACCCAAAATAAAACTCCAACTTAGTTGAATATTAAACTATTGACATTTACCTAAGAATAATAGTTGAATCTTTTATTGGAAATAAATGGTGTATAATATATTAATCACATAAAATACTATTACAATGATAGATACATGTAAACATTTATTGTTGATTAAAAAATCCACTAATTCCACATTAAACATGCTTAAAATTGTATTTAAATATAATATTATAATAATTATTTATGTTGTCTCTAATTATTATTCCTTTTACTATTAAAATAATTATATAATTTGAACGGTAATGTTGAATAAATAATAGTCATAAAAAAATCAAGACATGGTTAAGTGTCTTGGATGTGTCCACCCCACCTAGGTTCAAATCTTGCATGGCATGTGAGGCTAGTTGTGGTCATCAATGACATAGGTGATTTAGGTGATGCTAGTGATTTCATTGATGCTATCAATGTTGGTGTTTATGAGAATGTAAGAGGGATATATACCTCCCATTTGTCTCCTAGACTAGTTCGTAGTTCAAGTAAATGATTTCCCTTATAGTTAATAGTTATAGATTATGTAAAAGCATTTACCCATATATAATAATTAAAAAAACAAGGACAAGGTTATAAATTTTAAGGGAATTTGAAGGGAGTCCATGTAAGCATTAAATTTGATGGGTGACCTTGGCTAGACTATGAAAAACATTTATGACTATTATTCATTCAAAATTTCACTTCAAAAGTTATTAAAACCATATTACATAAGTGAATGATGTGACTTTAGTACTTGTTTAAATATATATATGATGAAGGTAATGTCCCCTCAAAGGTTTATAGTTTCATCCATGTGGAAGGTACATATGCAACATAAAATCATTATCTCCTTGCATGTGCAACCCCTAATCTCAAAGGTCTTAATCATAATATTGTATATATGCATTAATTTTGAGGTAAGATGAAATTATGGTAATGTTGCTTTGGTAGGCATTTCACCTTATTCAAGCCCTAGAAGTTTAGAGCACGTCTAGAACTTTTGACTTTCTCACTCTATTTTTGCACTTACTACAACCATGGGCGGTGATAGAGACCATTTAGAGCCAAATTCTTGTAAAGAGGCTAGAGAATAGAAGAAGGTTTGGAAAAAACATAATAAGGGAGGGCTTAAAAAGTTTATGGAGCGTATTATTGAGAACAACGCCATGGTGGTTTAAGATTTCATTGATTTATGGGCAAAAAATTAGATCACTATATGGGGTATTTCCATAAATTTATGCAAAGAATTTATTGGTGACACCAAGAGTATGTCCTACACCGGTGCTAAAGAATTAAAAGACTAATCCAAGAAACAGGAATCCCTACATCATTTATTTCAAACCAATGACTTTGTGTAAACTTATAAGAAGGGATTTCCTCATGCTGACCTACCTCAATATTAGACCAATGTCTAACTTCAATTCATGAGATACATGATGCTAGAAGGTAAGTACACCCTAATTTTATCACACCATTTCTTGTTATTTAATCATTTCATCAATTTTAAAATTAGCCTCACCTATTTCCTTCTCAAGTCTTTAGAAATAACTATCTAGGTCCATCAGGTTAATGACACTAACCCTATACTCCATCAAGGTCTTATCCTTCTACTTGTAAAACATGGCTAGACCCTTGTAGGTTAGAAGGTTCCCCAAGAGGATCTTCCTCTAAGGAGGACTCCCCAAAGAAGGATCCTAAATAGAGATCCCACCCTCTTTTTAAACATTCTCCCCAAAATAGTTTATCTAAATCCCCACCTGGTGACCTACCACTTAAGTTATTGTTCATTCCCAAGCCCAAACCCATAAAAAATGGTACTCCCACCACCTCAGACTTGAAGGGTAAGGTCATTGTATTATAAGAATTTGAGAAAAACAAACAAATTCTAGAAAATTTCAATGCAAAGGTTTAGAAGGCAAGATTCAACCTGAAAACGTTAATATAGGATTGGAATGAGCTTCACTAAGTGGTACAGGTCACTATTAAATATTTTTTGCATTATACCCACCCCCTCCCCAATCCCTTGATTTCAAATCTCCCAAGGTCCTGAAATCCCCCTTGGGTTCCCCCATGGGGTCCCCACAAAGCAAACCCCTTTATAAGAAAGGAAGGAAGCATCCTATGATGATTTTTATTAGGGAACCTATAGAAGGTCCCAAGAATTTCACCCAAGCCAAGGTATTAAAATAAAATTCCAACATTCCAATAAAGTATAGTTCTACTACTGAAGACACCCAGGAGGGTCCTTCCACATAATCCAGTTTCCTCTATTTCTAGTTTTGTTTCACTCTAGTCTATAGTTTTTATTTTTGCTCATTTATCTGTGAAGGGCCTATTTAAACCTTTGTATCTCACTCTCATGGTTTTAGGTCCATGTAAAACCTAGGTTTACCTTATCACATAATTTTTTTTTTGAAATTTAAACTTCTTAGAATGTGAAAACTAAGATGTATTAAACTATTAGAGGATGGTCTTATAAATATTAAATTGAAATTAGATAGATCATTTTGGCTTAATTTTATTAAAAGAATTGCAAATTTATTTTTCTAAAAATGATTTTATAATACTTAACAAAAATTTACAAAACAATCACAAATTTTGACATTCATAAATAAAAAATCTAAAATGTCAAAAATAAAACCAAAAGAAAATATATCTCAAAAAATGTAACACTAAAAATAAATAAATATAACATAATTATGATATTTTTAAATGTTATTCTTACACAAATTAAATTTATCACAATCATATAGTCATATACTTTATGTTGTTTCATAAATATTATCAAAAAAACTTTCATCTATTTATACCATTTGACTAGTGCCGCTCCCCATGTCATGTGAGTAACAATGCCATACATAATAAAATTACTACCTTAACATTATAATTAAAAATTTGGAGGAAAAATTTAGCAGGAAATAAATCCAAGGGCATATAATTGGATAGTTGTTAGTTCGAAACATCCTTTGGGTGGCTTTCATTAAATGTGCATAGTGCAACTTTACATGAACCCCCATGGGCATGGGTTGTAGTGAATCTCAACATGGAGGGATTGTTTTGGTAATGATTATGGGATAATGTTCACTTTGCTTAGCCATGTATGTAACTGTTCAAGCTTTATTTTTCTATATATCCTATAAATTGATATATTTTTATAAACCCTATTACTCAAAATTATTGAGTTGTTAATATTTGAAGCGTGGAAGATTAGTGATTAAGATTTAGCTTGCTAGCATGAAATTATTAAATTAAATGAATTATATATACCTGAGTAAGTCAACAAATAATGCATATCATAGGGAATTACACATTAGTGGTTCCTCATTCCATTTGACCATTAACATCTTCATTATTCTAAATCAAGCTTTGTGTGAAAGTAATAATCTCATTAGTTTGTTTTGACGTTAAAAAATTTTCAAATATTTTAATAATGCCAATTAGTATAAGTAGTTTGTCATTTGATAGAAGCTAAATAAAGTCATAAGCTAGCCTTGGATATTCAAATTTGTATGGTATGTAAGTGGCCTTAGATAGTAATAGTAATTATCAAGACCATAAATATTCTAAATGACATCCCATATTAAAATCTCTAAAAATTATGTTGGTGTCCAAATTTGAATATGGATACACTAAAATATAGAAATATTATCATATATTTAGTAATCTATTTTTAAGTTTTTTATTTTAAAAACCATGATATGTAGTTATTTTTGTTACATTTTATTTTAATATAATGTGGTTGTAATTAAGAATAAGTAGTATTTTCCAATACAATATATGAAATTAATAAGATAAATGTGTCTAATGTCATGATAAGAATATGGATGGAGTGTTCTACATATGACAACATTTGAGATAAATATATGGACAACCCACAAGGAGTATCTATGTTCACTATATTTGGTGTTGAGAACATCGATAAGAAAGGGGAATTTTGATCAAAATTCATATTAGGAGAGTGAACCATCAATGGTATAAAAATGGTAGGATTTTGAATTAGGCTACAACAACTCAAATAATCTCTCTTATTATGAAGGCTTCTTCACTCCTTTGGGATATTTTGTATTTGGGGTCCCATAGACTATTTTTGGTATCATGGAAATTTTATATATATATATATATATATATAAACTAAATGTAATCCTTCATCTTGATCTATTGTATTGTATGTTTAGGTTTTGTCCATCGAGTTTTGTTGAGCCTCTCTTATGATTCACTTTAATTGGTGAAGAGTTGGTATCAGTGTGGATCATGATTTTTTTATGTTTTCCTATAATTTTATGATACTTATGTTTTTATGTGTGAGGCCCCCCTCAACCCTCAACACCCATATTTTTTTTAAATAATATTTATATTTTAAAAATATTGTGAAGATGTCTAGTACCTTGAAGCATTATCGATACCACATAGTATGTATATAGATGTATGATGTAGAATTTTAATTTTACTCACTTTAATACCATGTCAATTGCATAAATAAAAATAAAAATTAATATGAATTTTCAAATCTTATTTTTAATTCTTGATTTTAATTCACAAAATTTGATTTGTAACCACCACACTATTATTTTAATAAAATTGACTATTAAAAGTAAACCTATAACTTTTTAAGTACAACCTATTTTTTTAATCAGTAATGAGGATTATGTGGCCCCTCTCATATTTATTAATTGAAACCAATTACTACAGCAAGGTTTTAAGATCCTAGGAAAAATAAAAATATAAAAACCAACAAAAGTACCAATAATAAATAATGACCTAAAATAAAAGGACCAAAAACAATCCTACCAAAAAGCCAAAACTTAGAAACCAAACCCATCCCATCCAATCCAACCCATGATGTAAGGAATAAATTATCACCATCATAGTGACTAATCCTAGTGATATAGGATCATCCAAGGTGTAAGGTATGCATTGCATCACTTTAGATAATATTTTTGTTTATTTTAAGTTTGTTTTGTAGGTTATTAGTCAGTATGAGCACAAGTTAAAGTTTTTAATGGTTTAGAACTCTCATAATATTTTGAAGGATAAAAATAGTAACCCAATATTTTTAATAATATGGTATTTATGTATATATGTACATGTAAATTTATGCATCATATGTCATATATCATCTCAATTTTTTTTTGATCCAACAAACGGTTTGTCAACCGGATGCCCAGTTCAAAAGATATGCTTCGTAGAAGTTGTGGACTCTAAGGAAAGTTGATATTTTGAAATTAGAAGGAAATTAAAGTAGCATGGATTTTTGGTGAAAGAAAATAAAGTGGGGCATGTTTATCTAAGATAAAATAAGGATGAGTTTTCATGGAAACTTACTAAGTTGTGTTTCATTCTTATCCTCAAGTTTGAAAAAACCAACTATAGAGGGAAAAGGCATGATCTAAATGAAAAAATAGCAAGTGGATGATGATGGTAAGTTGTATTTATATACTCATGTGACCTTTCCAAAACTAAGGGAATCTTGATTCTTGTTTTTGTTTCCACACTTAGATATATTTTGTATTACTATGCCTTGATTTCATGGAGATTGATTAGAATTTTTGGAGAGATTGAAAGATTTGGGAGAAGTTTTTGGCAGAGATTTTTTAGAGATTAGATTTGGAAGTGTAGATTGGGGCTCCAATATGTGGGTTACCTTTATTTTTAGTGAGATATCTCATGTGGGTAGATCATTGTAATTTATTTTTATAATAAAATATGTTTGATTCCATTATTCACAAATTTCTTTGGGAATATTTGTGGTTGTGTTATGTGTAATTGATGGGTGGAGTAGCCATACACCAGATGGTATCAAAGTAGTATTTATTGAGAGTGTAGACATATAATAGACTATGAAGTAGTGTAGACCAATAATTTAGGTTTTGAGTTTGTTGTAGAGATCAAGATGCCTCAAGGAAGGAACATGGTGGTGCTATGAGAAATGTCATGATAGAAGAGGGGTTTAGAGCCCCATCAAGACAAATCAATGCATTTCAAGAGGAGCTATGGAGAGGATTTGAGCCAATAATAAGAGAGGAAAGTGAATATGAATAATAAGAAGAAGAAGATAATTTTTAATAATAAAAAGATGCTATAGTAAATCTTGAGAAATTTAGGTTGTTGAGTGCCATTTCCAAGATTGGAAAAAGGCCAAAGATTGAAGTTTTTACATATTCCTAAAATCTAAGCCCAAAATAATTGATAGATTGAATCAATGAAATGGAGGAGTACTTTGAATATGAATATGTGGAAGACCTTGAAAGGCTAAATTTTTAAAATACCAAGCTAATAATCCATGCCAATGTATAATGGAAGGAAGTTCAGTTAGAGAGAAATCAAAGAAGAAAAGAGAAGATCACCAAATGGGATAGAATGGTGGAAAGTTGAAGATGTAGTTTATTCCTATAGATTTTGAGTTGGAGCTATTGAAAAGGTTTTAAGGTTTGAAAAAATCAAATATGACTATTAAGTAGTATATAGAAGAGTTTTATAATATTATTATCAGAACATGCCATTTAGAGGCTAACAAGGAGAAGGTAGATCGTTACATTAATGGGTTGAGTTCAAGCATTCAAGAAGAGATAAGTTTGGTTAGAATGACTACCATATAAGATGCATACTAATTTTACATGAAGGTAGAGGAGAAAATAAATAAAAGGTTTGAGAGGAAACAAAGAGGAAGAGGTCATGGTGGAAGGATTGGCAAAAGATCTTATGGGGGATGAAATGAAAACAAAAAGAAAAATGATGAAGCAAACACCAACCAAAATCAAAGAGAATATAATGCCAACTACCCTTGAGACTAAAAAAATGGTGAGCAAAGAGGAAGAGGAAGATTTGGATGAGGACATGGAAGAGGAGGCTTTAGAGGATCTTATTTCCAATCTGGAAAATAGGGACATCGAGCTTACGAGTGTCCCCAAAATCAAGAAAAGAAAATAGAAGACCTAAGTGGAATGCTCAGATTGCACGTGTAGATGAAGATGATCAGTTTAAACATTATATATATGTTTAAAGAGGGGAAGCCATTATCATAACGAAACATTGTTGAATGAAGATAGAGAAACAATCTAGAAGAAGATTCTATTATAAACAAGATGAAAATCTATAAGTAAATATTGTGAATGTATTATTGATAGTGGTAGTAATGATAATCTAGTTTTAGAAGAGATGGTAAACAAGTTGAAACTAGAAAGGAAAAAAAATCCACACCCATATCAGATTGCATGGTTATAGAAGGAACATAAAGCTTTGGTCAATGAGTAGAGTCCCATCAAGTTCAAGATTTTAGGCTACTATGATGAGGTACTATGTGGCATCATCTTAATAGATGCATGTAATTTTATATTGGGGAGGCCATGGTAGTATTATAGGTGTGTTGCTTATGTTGGCCATGAAAATACCTATTCCTTGATGAAAGATGGATTGCATCATAAATTAAAACCCTTAAAGGAGGTACAAGAGAAGGTATGTAGTAGTGGTAGAATTGGTTTGGTTGAGAAATAAATTTATAGATGGAATGAGGCATGAGCATATGTGTTTTGCATTAGTTCCTAAGATCAACAAGGATTAATTTAGAGATGTACCAATAGAAGTCTTAGATTTGTTGGAGGAATTTCAATATATCACATATGATAATGCACTAGAAGGTTTACCACTAATGACAAAGATAAGTCACCAAATGGATTTGATACTAGGAGCTAGTTTGTCAAATAAGGCAACCCATAGAATGATTCCTATAGAGAATGAGGAGATGAATAGGCAAATTCAAGAGCCATTAAAGAAAGGAATAATAAGGGAGAGCATAATTCCATGTGTGGTACCTATAATACTAACACTAAATAAGGATGAAGAGTGGAATATGTGTACAGACTCAAGAAATATCAATAAGATCATGATCAAGTACCAGGTTCCATTGCCAAGGATATATGACATAATGGATTACTTGAGTGGAGCCAAGTACTTCAAAAAGATATATTTGAAGAGCGTATATCACCAAATCTAGATCTCAGAAGGAAATGAGTGGAAAATAACTTTTAAGATGAAGAAAGGTTTGTACAAGTGGTTAGTCATGCCATTTGGGCTAACTAATATACCGAGCACATTTATGTAGCTCATGAATCATGTATTGAAAGAATTTTTGGGAAGTTTTTTTTATTATTTATTTATATGACATTTTTTATTTTTAGCAAAACTTGGGAAGAGCATTTGATGCATATATAAAGAGTTTTGAGAAGCTGAAGGAGGAAAAGTTGTTGATTAATATGAAGAAATGCAATTTTTAAAAGAAGGAATTGGTATACCTAGGATTTTTTGTCTTAGCTAAGGGTCTTAAGATGGATCCAAAGAAAGTAAGGGCTATTGTTGAATTTATTACACCAAGGAGTGATATAGAGGTAAGATGTTTTCATGGTTTGACAAGTTTCTATAGGAAGTTTATCAAGAATTTTAGTAGCATTTATGTAACCCTAAGTGAAACAATGAGATGGGATATGATGAGCTAAAAATATGGCTCATTATTGACATATTATTTCCATCAATTCATCTCTCTAAGGATATTATCTTATATAAATCATATATTGTTAGATAGTTATTACATGGAAAGTAGATATTTGTCTTGTTTATGTTGAACCAAAGACTAAACCTTTACTTTGTCATTAATGTCTAATATATAGCATGTTTTAGTGATTTTTGTTGTGAAAAATGCTTAGGAAGAAGACATAGGTGATGTATAGTGAAAGTTTAATTTTCATCTCCATCCAGCAGAACTACGAACTCACATAGATGGCTTATTTCTATGGACTCTGCAAGCTTGTTTCTATAGACTCCGTAGGCTTGTTTCTATAGACTCCATAGGCTTGTTTCTATGGACTCCATAGGCTTGTTTCTATGGATCCATAGGCTTGTTTCTATGGAGTCCATAGGCTCATTCCTACCAACTCTGTAGGGTCAATTATATGGATTTTGTAAAGACAAAGCTATAAATGGGGAAGCTAGTGGCTAGATAAGATGAGAGAGAATCATTCTAGTTAGAGTCAAATGCGTAAAATACTCACCTACTATTTTGTAGGATTTTGTTCTGAAAAAGTTGTATATATTTGGATCTTAGGACTATTTTAGGATAGTGTATCTACTTCATTGAAATAATTGGATCTCTTAGAAATCTAATCTCCTATTTTTGGATGAGTGGATCAAAAAAGGAATCCTATCTCTTTGAATCCTATTTTGAGTTGATTATATTAGTATAAAATTGATGACTTTTTTTATTAAAAAGATATAATAGATGAAAGATACGTACAAGCATATTATAGGTTTTAGATAGATTATAATCATTTCAGTTTTATGAATTATGACTTCAATTTCCAACATTAATTAATCTTTGTTCCTGAGTCTGAGAGGAGCAAGGGCCCCCTCTCCTTAAAACCAATAATTGTTTACGGTACTTATGTTATGCTCTATTAACTCTTTGTTATAACTAATCAAAATTTTTATAATGTTTCCATTCATTCATAAAACATCAAAACAAATTCATAGTTTAAAAGGCATTTCCTTATTCCAAAGTCATTTGTTTTCTAAGCAAAGTGTGTTTTATTTTACATCAAACATGTGAAGCAAATTTATTTTTTAAGTTAAACATCTCTATTTCCATGCAAACATAAATAGGAGTGTGATTTTACTTTCAAGTAAAAGAGTGGATTTATTTGATTAAATAGTTACATCTTTTCCTTTTCAGTAAAAGAGTGAATCAAGTAGTTTAGGACAAATTTATTTCATTAGTCAAAGTTAGAATAAGACCATTAAACACCCCCACAAGTAGACTTCTAGATCTACGATCTTACACCTTACTAGAAATAGCTTTGGACACCAGCCCTAGTTGATAAGACATCAATTAAACATTGATTAAATGAAGATTCAAATGACACTCATCATTTTTGACACCGTTTCTGGGGAATAAGGTGTTAGTAAGTTAATAATTATTGGTCTAGAGTAAAAAATAGATTTTTTTTGTAAAAACCATAAAAAATCAATAAATTTATGTACCATCCTAGAGACTCTAAAGGATGATTCATCCTAAAATTTCCACCAAGAGCACAAGTTGAAAATCCTTCAACATCTCTGAGTAGTGAACCAAAAGTTACAAGTGAAACCTATCTACAAGAATCTTCATAAACTTGGATAGAAACCAAGCCATTTCCATAAGTAAGCCCCATAGGACAAATTCCTTAGGATCAATCTCTTGTAGGAAGAAATTATTTATAAATTTCCAAGGACTTAGAAAAAGTGTTTCAAAAATTTATAGCTAAATAAAATTTTAAGAACTTTAAACAACCTATAACTGGTACCGCAAATATTCAATGGGAAGATCATCCCATCTTTGAAATGTCATCAAAAGAAGAAAATATGGCTCTTCAACAAAATACATGAAATAAACAACTTGCAAAAATAGGAAGGACTTTTTTATTTCTTATTGTTGTAGATCCTAATGATCAAACCCCCATGAAAAATATTTCACTAGCTAATTTGCTAAATTTATGGGGAAGATCTATAGAAAATCTTGATCAATTCCTATTTGAGTTTAAGGTACTATTTCAAACTTATGATTACACAACAAATGGCTAGAAATTAAAACTATTTCCCTCTACACTTAATGATGTAGCTATGAGATGGTTCATGGGTTTACTTGGCATTTCTATTAGAACATGGGATGACATGGAGATATAATTATTAAACAAGTATCAATATTACTACCGAGTGTCAGAAAGAAAAGAGGATTTCTTCAAAATCAAATAGAATGAGAATGAATCTTTAGAGGATTATTTAGATAGATTCATGTTTACTCATAAAATAAGTAATTATCCACTCACTGAAGAAGTTTAGAAATTGGTTTTCTTAAAAGGGTTAGATGAAAATACTAGAGATACCTTAAATTTGATGGGAGGTGGAGATATAAATAAGTTGGATTTTGATTAGATTTCTGAGCTTTATACCAACTACTCTCAAACAAAACCCAAAATTAGGAGAGGAAGGTTTGGGAAATCTAATGAAGTGGGTAAGCTAATGGAAGAATTTTCTAATCTAAAGATGGATATTATAGTTACACTAAATAGTACTTTGGATGGCCTTAAAACTAAGACAAATGCAATATAACCCTTAATAATATACTATCCTAAGTGCAGACAGAAACATGCCCTTAGAGACTGCCCCTAGATAAAACCAATGTTTCATCATATGAGATTTGTGATGTAATAGATCATGATACAAAACATTGCAACCATCTTCCTATTTTAAAAAATCAAATGAAAACACAAGTCCAGTCCACTGAAGAAGTAAATTATATCCAGAGACAAAACTTTGCCCCCAAAAACTAGGCTTAAGGATAGTTTAATGGAAGAAACCCAATTAATCCATGATGACACCATGGAATTTTTTAGTTCTTTCAACTTTTTGGAATCAACCCCAAATAACATAAATCCAAAATCCATGGGCAAGACAAGATTAGATGCCAACACCCCCATGGATGGTGCCACAGCCACAACCACAACAACAATGGGTACCACAATAGCAATGGATCCCACAACAATATCAATAGTGGAATCTATAGTGGAACCCATAGCAACAATTCACCCAACCAAGAAGACCACTTCATCAACAAACTATAATGCTACCCTTAGTTATTCAACAATAAGGCCAAATCAATCAACCCTCAATTCCTGCACAACTAATAGGAAATCTAAAAAATAAACAACCAACACCTATTTATGTTAATGAATAGGAAGAGACAATGAATGTTGGAGCTATTTATTATTTAGACATACATTTGAGATTAGGGAAAACTATATAAAAACCTCTAGTTCTCATTTTTGAGATACTTAATGAAAAAGAAATAACAGAATCATCTTAATTAAACACTAGAGAATTTGAAATCAAAATGATCCCTGAAGCAAACAAAGAAAACACTACTACACCAATATTTCCTTTTCATAAAATATTAAGATAAATTGATATTAAACCAGAATCAAACTTGGTCCATGAGTTGCAAAAGATCAATATTGAGGTACCCCTACTACAAGATATTAGGGATATACCTGAATTGAACAAGATCATCAAAAACCTTTATATCAAAACATCTAGGAGGAAATCAAAATATCTATGAACCATTTATGTTGATGAAAAAGTTGATGATTTATTAGTAAGAAAACTATTAGTTCCAAAATATGCAGATCTAGGAAGCCTAGTGATCACAGTCATAATCAGAGGTAAAGAAATTCCTAACATCTTGGTAGATTTGGGAGCAATAATTAATGTTATGACAACTGATACTCTCCATACATTATCTGTAATGATAATTCAACCCACAACTACCATTTTTCAAATGACAGACCAATCTGTAACTAAACCAAAAGGGACTATAGAAAATGTTGAAGTACTAATAGAGTCTTGGGAATATCTAGTAGATTTCATGGTCTTACAACCTAAAACAAAGAATCTAGGATATCCCATAATCCTAGGTCGACCATGGTTGGCTACTATAGTAGTATTAATTGATTGTAGGCTAGGAGACATGACCATTTCTAATGGGTTAAAATCCAAATGCATCTCTTTGTATCCTCTTATAAAACTATCAACAAATCACATACAAGAACTTTGGGTGGATGAATCAGACAACACATCAAACAACATTTCCTCTTTAGCTATGATCATAGTTAAAAAACTTGGAATAATTTAATGGAGACATATACATAGAATCTATGGACTCTACCAGTCTAAAAGCTACAGACTCGGCCAGTCCAAAAGCTATGGACTCTGCCAGTCTAGAATCTATGGACTCTGCTAGTCTAGAAACTATAGACTACCTCAGTTTAGGATTCTTAGGTCAGAAAAAATATTATGAAACTACCACTTTTACTTATTCTATTGTTTCCTCACCATATGATCATGGATTGATTCAGGAAAGTGTGTAGAAATTGGCAGAACAACATCAAACTCATTTCTTAAATGCATTCCATTTTTCTTTAACAAGACTGATTCTTCCGAGAGAAGAGTTTGTTGATAATGTAACCATTTTTCATAAGTTAATTCCTCACCCATGTCCTCTGAACTCATTCATTAGTAAATTCAAACAAATAGAATCTAACTACCTAGGCACAAAAAAATCATGGTATCACCTGGAAAGATTTTGAACATTAATGGTTAGTTAACAAATGAAGAGGAAGATCAACTCTTTGAAGTACTGGATAGACATATCAAGGATTTTGATTGGGATTATACTGACATGAAGGGAATTCACCTTAGAATATGCACTCATAAAATTTACATGTAATCTATTAAACTGATTAGACAACCACAAAGAAGAATAAACCCAACATTAAAGGAGATAGTCAAAATAGAGATCCAAAAATTTCTAGAAGATGGGTTTATTTACCCCATCTCAAATAGCCAATGGGTTTCACCCCTGGTAATTGTGCCAAAGAAAAATGGAAAATTAAGGGTATGTATAGATTATAGATAACTAAACAAAGCAACACTAAAAGATTATTTTCCTCTACCTTTCATTGATCAAGTTCTTAACAACTTGGTAGGAAAAAGATATTTTTATTTCCTGAATGAGTTTAGTGGGTATAACTAGATAATGGTGGTAGCTGAAGATCAAGATAAAACCATATTTACCCACCCTTGGAGAAATTTTGCTTATTGAGTACTCCCATTTGGACTCTGTAATGCTCCAGCAACCTTCTAAAGAGTAATTCTAGCAAAATTATCTAACCTTACAGATGATTGTGTTGAAGTATATATGGATGATTTCACCATTCATGGTGGAACTTATGAAGAGGCTCTTACCAACTTGGAAAAAGTATTGATCAAATGTGAAGAACATCAATTATCTTTGAGCCATGAGAAATGTTTGTTGATTATGGATGAAGAAATAGTGCTAGGACACCATATTTCTACAAAAGGCATTCAAGTAGATCCAAATAAGGTTGAAATAATCTCCAACTTACCCATCCCATAAACACAAACTAAAATTAAGATTTTTTTGGGACATGATGGTTACTATAGACGCTTCATAGATAATTTTAGCCAAATAGCTGCCCCTATGTTTGCCCTGCTTACAAAAGATAGTACATTTAAATGGAGTGATAGTTGCTAGAAAGCCTTTGAGATCATCAAAGCTAAAATCATTACTGCTCTAGTATTGAGAGGACCAGATTAGACTCAACCATTCCATATATACATAGATGCTTCCAATACAACAATAGGAGCAGTCCTTGAACAAAAGGATGAAGAGGATAACATATATGATATATATTATATTAGTAAAAACATGACACCTACTAAAAGAAAATACACCATAACTAAGAGGTAATTCCTAGCTGTAGTCTATGCAATTAACAAATTTAGATACTACATAATAGGCATCAAAGCATTTGTCTATACAGACCATTTAGCTATTAGATATCTTATCAAAAAACCAATTTTGGGAGGTAGGATTATTAGATGGTTGTTGCTCTTACAAGAATTTGATGTTATTATTATAGATAAACCAAGGAAGTCTAATGTGGTTGTTGATTTCTTGTCAAGAATCAACACTACAAGTGAGGAATAACTAGTGGAAGATAGTTTTTTAGATGAACAACTATTTGCTATTTCATCAAAATCTCCATGGTTTGCTGATATAGCCAATTATCTTACCACAGAAAAGTTTCCTCTACAATTTTCACAAAAAGAAAAGAAAATTTTAATCAAATAAAGTTATTTTAATTGGATTAACATAATGATATTCAAACTTGGACCTGACCATGTGTTTCATTGGTGTGTGACAAATATTGAAGGTTATGATATCATTAGAGCTTGTCATGATGAACTAGGAGGAGGTCATTACTCAGCTCAAATAACCATACACAATATCCTAGGAGTAGGATACTATTGGCCTCACCTTCATTAGCAAGTACAAATATATGTCAGACACTGTGATGCTTGTTGGAGAACTGGATAGCCTACTCTTTCAATAGAGATGCATCTACACCCTCATCCTCAATTGGTTTTAGAACCATTTGAGAAATGGGGAATTGATTTTATAGATGGATCCTCCTTCTAGAGGAAAAGAATATATCCTAATATGTACAGACTATGTGACCAAGTGAGCATAAGTGGAAGTATTAACTCATGCAAGAGAAGAGATGGTAGCTAATTTATTATATTTCAAAATCTTGCAAAGATTTGGTGCTCTAAGGGAGATAGTCTCAAATTAAGGACCATATTTCATGTCAAACATGATAAAGAACTTCATGTAATTATATCAAACTCAACATATAAAAACATCACCATACCATCCACAGGATAATGGGCAAGTTGAAGTCACCAACAGAGAAATAGAAACCATTTTAACCAAAGTTGTTAGTTTCAATAGAAAAGATTGGGCAGATAAGGTACCAAAATCTATTTGGGCATATAATACTACTTAGAAAATAATAACTAGACTTTTACCTTATGAATTTGTTTATGGTAAGAAGCCCTTATTCTCTATTGAATTTAAATTACAAAATTTGAAAACAACCATAAAAGTAGGGATTGAATTAGAAGAAATACAAAAAGCAAGACTCTTATAGCTTAATCAACTTGATGAGCCGAGGATGGAAGCACTACAAAGAACTGAATTGGTACACATCAAAGAAAAGTTTGGCATGATTCACAGATCAAGCAATGGAAGTTTTACAAAAGAGATTGGGCACTATTATTTGATTCCAAATTTTAATAGTTTAAAGGAAAACTACAAATGAGGTGGTTAGGACCTTATCAGATTGAGGAGGTCCTTAAAAATGGTTTTGTTAAGCTAATACCTATTGATGACAATAAAAGAGCTCTGTTAGTTAATGGAAATAGATTGAAGATTTATAAAAAACCTCTCAATAAAGAAGAATTTATTCAAAAGGTAAAAGATCAAGTAGCCTCTTTAGAGGACTATGCTTCTTCTAGGGAAACTACTTCAAATCAAGTAGTTATTCTAGAGGACTCTACTTCTTTTAGAGAACCTACTCCTTGATGATCCTGCATATTAAAAAAATTAAAGAAATTTTATTAGTGAAAATCCTTCCAGGGACACTATTGATAATGCATGCCTAGAAAACCAGTTTGTTGGCTAGCTATGCATTACAAAAAGGGCTTTGGCTAGTAAATCATCAATGGCTGGCCAAAGGGCCAAAATAAAAATATAAAAAAAAAATTAAAAGAGAATCTCATCATGTCAATATAATTGGTTTTCTCTATGCAATAAAATTTGTTCTTTCAACACCTATTAACTAATCCATGTAAACTTATTTGTACAATAAAAATGGTGAGCAAAGGATAAATCTAAAGTCAAAAGTAAGTGACATATATTCTATTTATTTATGTTTAGTTAAATAATTATATTTGATTTAATTAATATTTATTCTACAGAGATGACCCAAACTTGAGCCTTCTGAAATAGAATGACATGACACATACCATAATGGATAAGCATGCAAACAAACTACCAAAGGTGTATGGATAAGTGTGCATCTTTGGTACAATCAATTGTGTCATCAATAATTATAATGATGGAACATCATAAAGGGGTTCTAAATGAATGATAAATCACTATCACCATCAAAGTGCCACATCATCATTTCATCCGATTTGTAATAAATTGACAAAATGGCTAGCACACTCTATAGAAATGTGTGATGTTGAACTGTATAAAGTAATCATATCAAACTATAGACTCATGAAGTTATGGAGTTTCACATGAAAAAATTCATTTTTATAGAGCTTCAGTGATTGTTGCCTATAGATTTTAATAAAATCTAGTCTAAGCCCTAATCTAAGTTAAATAAATAGAGTTATCTATAAATTTGAGTAGAAATGGGACAAAAAATAAGATCAAAGTTGAAGAATGCAACAAAGTTTCATAAAGACAAAGCTTTTATGGTAGTATTTATAACAAATAGATGGCTACCTTTCATTGAAAAGTTCCATTATTTCCATGAAATAATGGTAAGAGAATACATCACTAATCTCACCCCTAAGTTTTTAGTTGTTAAAGGCATTGTTATTCCTATTTCAACTCAAATTATAAATCAAATCATACAAGTTCTAGATGAGGGAATGAGAGCAGTAGGCAAAATTCCATTTAGTGATTTAATTATTCAGTTTAATGGTAATGAGTAGACTAGGACTTTGTGTCTAATAAATTACAAGGTAAAATCAAAAGGGATTCATAGAAATTCACTTCCTAAACCTTGGAAATTTGTAGCCAAGTGGGTACTCAAGTATATCATTTGTGAGGGGCAAAACAGTCTTTTAGGAAGAAACACCATGAAAATATTAATACATCTTAAGTATGGAGGGCAAAACCCTAATTACAAGATTAATCTCCCATCCTTATTATATGGTGCCCTTTAAATTATGACTACAACTCCTAATGTTGATCTTAGGCACCATGGTCTTATTTGCCTAATTATCCAACATCACTTCCTTCAGTAAGGACAAGAGGTTTGGGAGGAATTTCAGAATAATATTCCACATTTGCCTATACAAGAAACCTCAAATTTACCATAGGAAAATTCATCTCCATTAGATGCATCAGTTGAGAAAACAAATCCAAAGAAGAAATCATAGACTGTAGTCTCAACAAAAATCCCTTCTTCTTCTTCAAGAAGAAGAATCACAAGGTCTCAAATTCCTATAGTTTCAAGGTCCCCACAAGAACTTCAAGAATATATAGTATATCCAATTCCCTTGTTAGGAAGAAGAAACTTGAAATGAAAGGTTGCTATAGAACCTGAGAAGACTAAGGGTTTGATGATTGAAAAGGAAAGACAACTGAGTGTAGCTCATAGAGTGACCAAAAGAAGGAGAAGGTTAATTTTAATAGATGAAGATGAACAAGAGGTTGTAGACATTCTAGATAGTCTTAAAAAGGTATCTCATTCCCCCATACATCAAAGTATCCCTAAAACTATAGATATTGAAGAAACTCCTTTTGAAAGGAACTCTCTAATAATAATAGAGGAGCCAATTCTAGGAGAAGATCCACTCACAATAGAGGAATCAAATATGGTAAGACAACCACATGTTTCAATTGAAACTGCAATGAATAAAGGAAAAACTATATACACAAATGAGAAAGGAAAGTCATCTAATATAAATGATCCTATTATGTAGTTAACCTTGAAGCTTTCTCAAGCTCAAGATCTAGAGCAACAACAAACAACTAAAATCACTAACTTGATCATTCAATTGTAGAATAAGGATAATCTCAACTCATTATTGGTGCAAAAATTAGACACAATATCTGCTAATCATGTAACAAAAGTTCATAGATTATAAGGAATAATAAATAAAAATGAAAGTGAACAAATAAACCTCTGGATATATGTAGAAAATATGAAGAAGGAGAATAGGAGATTGCAAAGTTTGGTAAACTCTTCCAAAGCACCTTATAATGTTGCACCTTCTCCTCCTAAGGTATTTGTTGACTGAAGTTGTCAAACAAGTTCTCCAGGTATTCCAACCTTACAAATGCTAAATCAAATTAAAGAAGAATATTCCATACTAAAATAGAAAAACAAAGTTTCAACTTCTTCAAACAAAATATTGGAAAATGAAAAGAAAGAATTAGAAGCTGAGGTCCAAAATTTAGAAGAAAATTTGCAAGATGCATGAAAATTAAGGTAATCTCTTTTGGCATGTAGGAATCCTTCTCCTGCACATAGTTTGTTTTTATTTGAACAATTTTATAAATGACAACTTCTGAAGATCTCTTGTCATCTTTCTTACAAGATTTTATAACCAACAACATTTTTGGAAATTTTTTATAGTGTTGAACCTGATCAGTAGGATTTACTTTGTGAATTTTATTTGCATGATTTGATCATAGGAGACCATGAGCACAATAAGTTATTTATAAACCTTCATGTAGGAGAAGTTCAACTATGGGAATTACATTCTACATTCAAAAATAAACTAGCATGGAAAATCAGATTTGAGGAGTATACAAATCATGCTAAGACTATAAGATTGTGTATCAGACCAGCCTTTCCTATCTCCAAATTGATCAGATAGAATATTAGTTGTGCTTGTTTAAGAGATGAAGTTAAAACTCATTATTTACAAGCTTTATATGATTGTGCTATTTATTTTAACTTTTATCAAGATAAAGTTTTGATTTAGTGGTGACTGTAAGTGTGAAAAGGTCAGACCAACTTTTAGTGTCTCTTAGAAGATGAGAGGTCATGTCTCCAAATAACTTAAGATGGAGTATGAGGAGAGCTACCTCAATTTTAGAAATCTTAATAGAGGTAATAAACTCTAGGGAAGAAAAGAAATAGATTGTCATGAGATATAGACCCCCTTTGTTGATCATACCTATTCCAAGATGGTAGAGTTGGGCTCCATAATAAGAGGAGAAATTCAATATATGGAAACAAATGATTCAAGAACATTAGGGGTTTACAAGAAATTTAGACAAGCATATAATAGATGAATTTGATGACAATGATTTGAGTCAGAGTGTAGAAAGTAGATGCCAGAGCTATGAATGCCAATGAATGTTTGCAATGGGACTTGCAAAAGGTAAAGCCTAGGGGAGATGATAAGATTATAATATGGCTCATTATTGACATGTTAATTCCCTCAATTCATCTCTCTAAGGATATTATCTTATGTAAATCATAGAATGTTAGATAGTTATTACATGGAAAGTAGATATTTGTCTTGTTTATATTGAACCAAAGACTAAACCTTTACTTTGTCATTAATGTCTAATACATAACATGTTTTAGTAATTTTTGTTGGGAGGAATGCTTAGGAAGAAGACATAGGTGATGTATAGTGAAATTTCAATTTTGATCTTCATTTAGAAAAACTATGAACTCACATAGATGGCTTGTTTTTATGGAATCTATAGGCTTATTTCTACGAACTCTATAGGCTTGTTTCTACAAAATCCATAGGCTTGTTTCTACAAACTCTGTAGGCTTGTTTCTATGGACTCCATAGGATTGTTTCTATGGACTCCATAGGCTCGTTCCTACAGACTCTATAGGGTCAATTCTATGGATTCTATAAAGTCAAATCTATAAATGAGGAAGCTGGTAGCTAGATAAGATGAGAGTGAATCATTCCAATTAGAGTCAAATGAGGGAAATACTTGCCTACTATTTTATATGATTTTCTTTTGATAAAGTTGTATGTATTTGGATCTTAGGACTATTTTAGGATAGTATATCTATTTCATTAGAATAATTAGATCTCTTGGAAATCCAATCTCCTATTTTTGGATGAGTGGATCAACCAAGGAATCCTACCTCTTTGCATCCTATTTTGAGTTGATTATATTAGTATAAAATGCAAGACTTTTATTATTAAAAAGATATAATAGATGAAAGATACATACAAGCATATTACATGTTTTAGATAGATTGTAATCATTTTAGTTTTATGAATTATCACTTCAGTTTCTAGCATTGATTAATCTTTATTCCTGAGTCTGAGAGGAGCAAGGGTCCACTCTCCTTAGAACTAGGAACTGTGTATGATACTTATGTTATGTTATATTAAATCTTTGTTATAACTAATTAGAATTTTGATAATGTTTCCATTCATACATAAAACATCAAAACAAATTCATAATTCAAAAGGTATTTCCTTATTCCAAAGTCATTTCCTTTCTAAGCAAAGTGTGTTTTATTTTATAGCAAATGTGTGAAGCAAATTTCCTTTTTAAGTTAAACTTCTCCATTTCCATACAAGCGTAAATAGGAGTGTGATTTTAATTTCAAGTAAAAGAGTGGATTTATTTGATTAAATAGTTACATCCTTTCCTTTTTATCAAAAGAGTGAATCAAGTAGTTTAGGACACATTTCTTTCATTAGTCAAAGTTATAATAGGACCATTAAACGCCCCCACAAGAAGACTTCTAGATCTACCATCCTACACCTTACTATAGACAGCTTTGGATACTAGCCCTTGTAGATAAGACATCAATTAAACATTGATTAAATGAAGAGTTAAATGACACTCATTAGGATAGAAAGGAGTTTAAGTGGACTACAGGGTAGCCAAGATTTTTGATATGCTAATGAAGAAAGTCATTAAAAAACTTGTTTTAGCACTTCCATATTTCAACAAGGTATTTCAGGTAGATTGTGATGCTAGTGGGAGTGCTATAGGTTATATATTAAGCCAGGAAGGTAAGCCCATTGCCTATTTTAAAAAGAAGCTTAATTATACCAGGAAAAAGTATTTTGTCTATGATCAATATTTTTATGCTATAATTCAAGCTTTGAAGAAATAGAGATATTATTTGTTACAAAAGGAATTTGTTTTACATAGTGATGATCATGCTTTATAATATCTTAATATCCAAGGAAAGTTGAATCAAATGAATTTAAAATGGGTTGAGTTTTTTTTAATTTATAATTTTGTTTTAAAGCACAAGAGTGGTAGGTCAAATATATTTGTAGATGCCTTAAGTATAAGGCAAAATTTATTGACAGAGAGGAAGATATAAATTATTGGGTTTGATGAATTTAAAATGTTTGTATCCTAAATATACAAATTTTATAGAGGATTGGAAAGCTTATTTGGAACCAATTACTTTATATAGGACAAGATGGTTGGATTTTATGATCCAAGATGGTATGTTATTTAGAGGACACCAATTGTGTATTCCAAGGATTTCTATGAGAGAGAACTTGATTAAGGAGAAACATAGTGGAGGGTTGGAAAGACACTTTGGATGTGGTAAGACCATTGATATTGTTAGTGAGAATTACTATTGGCCACAATTACACTAGGATGTTAATAAATTTGTGCAAAGTTATAGAGTATTCTAGATGGCCAAATGAGTAAGTCAGAATACTAGATTATATCAGTTATTACCTATACTAGAGAGACCATTGGAATATATTAGTATGGAATTTTTTCTTAGTTTACCAAGGACATAAAGAGGACATGACTCAAAATTTATGGTAGTGGATATATTTTTAATTATGTCACATTTCATTCCATGTCAAAAGATTCATGATGTTTTTCACATTGTAGATCTATTTTTTAGAGAGGTGGTAAAACTACATGATCTACCAAAGAGTATAGTTTTAGATCAAAATACCAAATTTGTTGGGTATTTCTAGAGGACCTTATGAAATAAATTTAAGATTGATTTGAAATTTAGTTCTACACACCATCCCCAAACTTATGGAGAAATAGAGGTGGTGAATAGGAGTTTGGGCAACCTACTGATATGCTTAGTAGGAGATAGACATAAGGGATGATATTTTATTCTACCCCAGGTAGAATTTTCATACAAATATTCTTTCAATTAGAGTATTGGTTAATCCCCATTCTAAATTTTTTATGGGAGTAGTTCAAGGAATGATTCTAAGTTGAGGAAGATAGACAAAGGCAAAAAGAATAGTGTTGATGCCAAGGACTTTGAAGAACACTTAAATAACTTGCATGAAGAGGTAAGAAGTCATACTAATAAGATGAATAATTAATATAGGCAAAGGCAGACCAAAATTAGAAGTTTAAGGAATTCAATGTTGGAGATGAAGTTATGGTTGACTTGAGAAAGAAAATATTTCCTGCTAGAACATATAACAAACTAATTTTTTTTTTTTTTTTTTATACCATGAAAGATTCTAAAGAGACATGGTTTAGGAAATGAATATGAGGTGGAA
Source organism: Torreya grandis (assembly GCA_037957365.1). Taxonomy (NCBI): domain Eukaryota; kingdom Viridiplantae; phylum Streptophyta; class Pinopsida; order Cupressales; family Taxaceae; genus Torreya; species Torreya grandis. The sequence goes on along the minus strand of JARHVA010007588.1, from coordinate 351,331 downwards.
TTGATAGATGGGGTTGAAATTTCACCTATGTTTAACATTTATAATTTTAAAAAATAACATGAATGAGACAGTGAGGTTGGACTAATATATGAATTATGGAAAATTCTACAAACTACTTCAGAGAAGGATGAAATAGAAGAAATCTTGGATAGTTATGTGGGTAGCATTAAAATGAATAGGTAGTATAAAGAATACTTGGTTAAATGGAGAGGAAGTCCTATTTAATATTCATCATGATTGTCTAAGGAAAATTATACCATTTTGGTTTTCCTTGAACACTTGAGATGTGACTAGGTTACCTCTCAAATTACCCCAATTGTCTAATGCAGGATCATCCAAGGTGTAAAGTCAATCTTGCATCATCGTAGATAATATATATTTTTATTTTAAGTTTGTTTTATAGGTTCTTATTTAGTTAGAGCACATCTAAAAATCTCCAATGGTTTAAAACTATCATAATCTTTCAAAGGATAAAAATAGTAAACTATTATTTTTAGTAATAAGGTATTTATGTATATATGTACATGTAAATTTATGCATCATATGTCATAGATAACCTCAAAATATTTTTGATGTAATATACAGTTCATCAATTGGATGCTTGGTTCAAAATATATGCCTCTAAAAAGTTGTGGACTCTAAGGAAACTTGTTATTTTGAAATTAGAAGGTAATCAAAGTGGTATGGATTTTTGAAGGAAACTTACCAAGTGGGACACGTTATCTAAGATAGTATAAGGATTAGTTTTTAGGGAAACTTACTAAGATGTGTTTCATTCTTATCCTCAAGTTTGGAAATAGAGGGGAAAAACATGATCTAAATGAAAAAATAGAAATTGGATGAAGATGGTAAGTTGCCTTTATCTACTCATGTGACCTTTCCAAAAATAAGGGAACATTGACTTTTGTTTTTGGTGCCACACTTAGATATATTATATATTAGTATGCCTTGATTTCATGCAGATTGATGGGAATTTTCGGAAAGATTGAAAGCTTTGAGAGAAGATTTTGGTAGCGATTTTTAGGGATTAGACTTGGTAGTGCACATTGGGGCTCTAGCATGCAGGTTAAATTTATTTGTAGTGAGATATCCCATGTGGTTAGATCATTGTAATTTATTTTGATAATAACATATTAGTAATTCCATTATTATAATTTTTTTTGAGAATATTTATGTTGTTATTGTGTGTAATTATTGGGTGGATTAGCCATGCACCACCTAGATACCATGTCTATTACACACATCTATCAATGCCACATCAACACTGCTAACTATACCACCCAATCTCAATTCCCTATGATCTTGTAAATATCATCCACAACCACCTTCACTACCTTAGACACCTATAATAGCCTACCCATTCTAGTACCCCAACCATAATGACTAATGTGACCACCATTCCTTCCACAAATGCTCCTCCCTAATATACAAAAATCCAATCTAAGGGAGTGGAACTCATACTCTATACAACCTTACATGTCATTGGTCACTGAGTTTCATCATTTTACCATCCTACCTCCTACTAAGCTTATCCCTTCAACTATCACTCAAGGAAGAAAATTAGTAGTTAACACACCAAACATCTACCTTAAAATCCTCACTACTAAGGATTTCCTACTCAAGTTTTGAATTTTGAGAAAAACCATCAATGATGCCATACGAACCTTGAAAAATTGAACATATAGTACTAAAATAAAAAACCCTATTGAATATGATTGATTTAGTACTAATTTAAGCCATTCCATAAACCCTAAATCTATAATGTATTATTACTTTATCTGAGTAATACTTGATGCCTTTATCTAATTTATCCTTGATGCCACTAGCCTCCCCTAATTAGGCATGTAATCCTTGATGTCATTAGACTTATTAAAGAGATGGTAGGCCTCCCTATTAGATAAGTAATTAAGTACCCCCAACATTGTTATAATATATTATCAATATTCTAAGATCTACATTTATATTCCATAGATCATTGATCAAAACCATCGAGTCCCCTTAAATGAACAACTTCTCAACATTGTACTAAGATACTAAGGTTAACCCCAACAATTGATCCTATAACTCTATCTCATTATTGGTCCCATCCATCAGATTCATAAAGGTATCTCTAGCATAACTATACATAAAAATAATATAAAATATCAATAGACACATTTTATTTTTTATTATCTATTGATGTTCCTTTATATGAGATAAAATGAAGTATAATCAATATTTTGAATACTGTTTGTGGTTGTTTGATGTTATGTTATGATGGTGAGATTCCACAATTTAAATTTTTACTCAATATTCATCCCTGATATTTGGATTTCCTATTCTTTGATAAATATCACATCCTTGTAGATGAAGGTGTACATATTTAAAGATAGTAGGTCACCATATTCCCACCAATTATACTTTTCCCAGGGTTCTTTCTCCCTAGTTATTCTCTATTACTAATAACTAATCTCTTAGTATTACTCTTATTATTCTTTATTTTCTCTTTTTATCTAACTTAGTATTCTTATAATTAGTAAGGATCATATTTGTCCTTTAGATTCCAAATATTCCTCTTTTAGTCTTTCATCTAACACCTTTGTCATGGACTAACATGATATTATTAGTGAATTTGTTTATTATACCATGTTTATGTGTGTAATATATGATTTATGCATCCATTTCATATCTTATTTCCCATACTCATTCATTCTTGTCATAGGTTTTAATATTGTCAACACCAATTCTAAATTTGATGTTATCTTTGATTGTTATGTATACAAAGCAGACATTTATTTAACAAGATACAATACCATTATTCTCCCTATAAGGGGTGTTCAAAATCACAATGATATTATCTCTTGTGAAATAAAAATTCCCACTTTGTGAGATGGTTGGATCACAATTTGTAGTTACTTCTATGAAATGAGGTGCTTAATATATATGTTCAAGATGAAATACATGATAATGATTTGAATAAATTTTCTAATGTTATCCTTTATTTTTCTTATAATATTCACATAATTTAATAATTAATTGTTTGTCACAATATTCCCCTTAAATTATTTCCAACAATTATTACTTTTCCTTGATTACATGCTTGGGCACCTATAGCATCTTGCCATGACATTATCCACATTGATAGCACTAAAGTTTCAATCATGGAACATTACATGTAATTCACACCTCAAGATGACATGTGAATTATTTTCTAGTGATGAATCATGTATGGCACTTGTATGGGATGGTGATATTAATTATATGGGATAAAAATTGTAGTGGGTAAGTAGATATGATGGTAAAATGTCCCATGGGTCAAACCATTAGAATTGGTAATGTACATGAATATGCATGATTAAATTAATAAAAATGTCATAATGAAAAACATGATTATTTTTGGAAAATATTTCCATCATGACCTTATTATACATTAATTTAACATTCTCAAAGTTCTCTTTGAATGGCCACCTTGCTGCTATGGATCAGGTACTGATCTATATAAATCATGATTTGTCCCTATTCTTGAATGATCTAAATGAGTGTTAACACTAAAATAATAGTAAACTTACATGATGAAAGATTCATTAATAGAAAAATGGTTTTAAATATAATATAAAAAGATGTGCACATCAGATTTATTATTATTTTATTCAGGTTAAAGGGGGATTTTTTTGAGCTAGGGTCCTCAGACCCTAAAAGAAGTAAAAACAAACAAGATTCCAAGGTCTACCAAAGACCAAACTAAAAATATGACCAAGTAGGCCCAGATATAGTAAAAAAATAGCTAAGAAACCAAAAGAAAACAATAAAATAACTAGTCTAAGTATAAACTACCAGAAACATCCCCCTAACAAGATTTCATCTTTTTAAGGTTCATGTCAATTTAAAGCAAAAAATTGATCTTTATCCATGACATTTTGGGAACCAATAAAATACCCCTACTTTTCTTTCCCTTTTCTAATGAAATTGGGCTCAAATAACTCCCCAAGGTGGGCTCACAAATTTTAAACATTTTGATTGCCCTCATACATACCAGCCTTGCTATAATTTACTAAAAACCTAATATTGTTACAAAGTTTCTCATTATATTATTCTAATAACTCCACCTTAAATGAGATACTTTGAATTTTTTGATCCTCTTCCTTGGCTAAAAATACTTGATTCATCCTTATGTTTCACATCATATTTATTATTATCATTATTGGACAAGAAAGGGATATAAAAGGTAACTTGATATACCTAGGATTGGTAGGAGGGAATTATCAAAAGAGGATTGGAGGATTAGTTTTATAGTTTATTTATCATATAATCACACCCCAAAACTAAATTTTTTATTCCTCAATAACTCTAAACCTTTGCACATGGAAACATAGTTCTTATAAGTCAAATGAATTTGTTATACATATCCCTTATTTTTGATAAAACCCAAAATTGTCTTATATCCTCTTCCAATCATTATCTTTAGTTATTTAATTGAATTGATTTATTCCCCTCAAATCATGAATGGGAAAAAATAAAATATAAATTTGATATGTTATAGAAATATAACACAATCTCTTCCTTCTTTCCATGTTAATATGTTTGATGACTCTTTTGAGAGTTGTCATAAAATTACACCCTAATAATGTCTCCTTCCTTTTAAATTTAGGGGTAAGATAATTCCATATAACTAAAAAAGTATTTTATATTTCTTGAAATGTTTTTGTGATCGATTCCAAGTACTAATTTTTGGCCTCTATTTGTTTTGTACTAGTTTTCTTTATAGTAAGAATGTCTACCTCCCTTTTATTCATCAATGCAATCCAATCTACTTCTATCATACCTAACATTAAAACATCACTTTTGATCATTAATGTGGTTTATTTATCTTTATTTATGATAATCATCTCTTCTTTTCTCATTATAAATATAAGAATAAAAATATATCAAAAGCACACCACCCAAATAAATGTTTAGATTTCATTCTTGCTCATGAATAATAACATAGTTGTGCACATATAATTCACATAATCAATTTTTATCTTTATAATTTCCACTATTATATATTTAAAATAATGAGTGAGGCTCTCTCAATAATTTTATCATATCAAAATATACTCTTGTGAACTAAAATTTTAGACACTACTCCTCAAGGTAGACAATAGACACTCTTGAAGGAGGTATGAAACTCATTAGTTGCACTTTTAACTAACTCATATCTTTTACTTTATTATTTAATTTTAAATTTTTTGACTCAACATATTTTAAATTATCTTTAAAGATATTTTTTCATCTCTTAATTTACTAAACTTATTATGCTAGTGAATCTACATGGCTTATATCTTGAAATCTATTTTCATGAAGAATTTTTCCTTATTGAGCTCTTTACTTTGATTGGAACTTATTAAAAAAGTATTTTCCATGTCTCTTACATCCCTAGGAGACACTTATATTAAGTTTAAACTATAGGGGATTAAAAATTTCCACTCTCTACTTCTACCACCCTAGCTAATATATCTATCCAATTCACTTTTTTTTCAAGCTCCTCAATGCATACCCTAGGGGTTTCATTTTACTATAGGGCTTTCACCAATTTATAATTCTATTTCTAACTTGGATGACTAGGTTTTCATTATTATTAAATTGACACTTATTCATAAACCACATTACCTTCTTTTTTCTTTAATGATACCTATTTTACTACCACATTGTGTGAATTAATCCAATGTTCCATCTCTCCAAAGGATGGAATCTCAGTGTTGTATAAAGCAAATTTTCGTTCATCAAAACTATTGGCATTATATCTTTCATCTACACTGAGATCATCCTCTATCTCTAATGATTACCAAAGCTCTATTTTAATAAAATAAGGGAATATTAGAATGTGTTGTATTGATATTATACATCTAATCCTTTGTGATTATCTTTTAGGATTGAGTGGAGTTAGAAACTTTTTTATCTTCCTAGATATTAATGTAGATAGGGAGTATCCAACATTTTTTTCCTTTTCCCTAATAATTTGGTTAATGAGTTATTATTAACTTAATACTTATTCCTCTCTTAGGTATCTATCTATTCTCTTCTCTCACATGCTCTTCTTCTTCCTCTATAGCCACATCTTATTCTTAAACATCTAATTTTTGTTCTTCATCGACTATTACTTATTGTTCTTCTTCTGGTAGATGTTGCATTCTAAAAAAAATTTCTCAATTTAGGGTAGGTATTTGGTTCATTAAACATCTATGTAAAATAAATTAAATTAGATAGTGATGGTAAAAAGATGTTAGATTCCATTTTTGGTACTCCTTTACCATCATTCTCAACATGTTTAACTAAAACTTAGGTACATTTACCCTTATCCCATGTCTTAGATGATTAATTATATTTAAGTATACTACATAAAAAATTGAATATATTACTTCAAAAGTTAAGTACTTAAAAATTTATAGGGAAAATTCTTCCCAAATTTGGGATAATGAAAAATGAAGTGTACCTTTATTTGAGGACTCTAACTTCTCTCTATCTATGTAAAATAAAGTCTCGTTTGTATCAAACATATGATTCCTATGAAAACTTATCCTATAGAAGGTAGTATAATTACCTCTTCTAGAAACTCATTGGTGACATCTACTTGTAGTGCTCTGATAGTGGATACATAATTCACACAATTTTATGTAATCTCCTGATTAATTACATTGTTAAGTCCTATTAACTTTTAAAAATAACCAAACCATATTGCATTTCAAAAAATGTTTGAAAATTTTATTCTTATCCTTAATATCTTGAGGTCTATGTGTTCTCTTTTGAGCACATAACATCCCATATTGTTTAGTGTTATTTTTACAACAAAGGTGGTTTTTGGTTGTCTTGTGAAAAAAATAATATTTTAGATTGCATGTTGTGTGAGGCGTACTTGAAATGGTTCTTGATTTTTATATGTTATTTAGCATATACTTATCAATTTAATTATATTCTACCAATGATTATTACCTTTCTTTAGTTACATGCTTGGGTGCCTTTAATGTCTTTCCATGACATTATTGACACCTAATGAGCCCAAAATATAGCTCATTATTGACATGGAAATTTATTCATTTCATCTCTCTAAGGATATAATATTATGTAAATCATAGACTTTTAGTTTAATATAACATGAAAAATAGATAATTTACCTATTTTATGTCAAACCAAAGTAGCATTTGGAAGAAGCTCTAGTTGTGGCTCCAATATTTTAAATCTAAAAACTCACTCAATCAACATCTATATAATCTATAGAACAAATTATACATACTCTATAGAACTAATTCTATAGACACTACAGACCCATAATCTATGAACTCTACAAGTCTATTTCTACAAACTTTGCAAATCTAAGATTTGGGAAATATGGGAGTTACAGGAAAGAAGGATGGCTAAAATTGGATCAAACCAAAGGAATATTTGTTTTATATTTTAAAAAGGATTCAATTTTGATACACTTTGTACATATTTGGACCATAAAACTATTATAGGTATAATATAACTATTTTGTGATAATAGTTGGATTATCTAGGATTATAATCAATCTAAATCTCCTATCTTTGGGGAGCAACAAATTGACTAGTAGTTCTATATCTTTTAATATTTTATTTAGCTCAAGGTATGGGTATAAATATGTAAATTTTAATATAGATTAAAATAATAATGAATATAGTTACATTTTGAGCTCGAAGAATATTTTAAACTTTCCAACTTTCATGAGTTAATACATAATTATTCCAATTTTTAGTATTGAGTAGATTACATTCTTGACTCTAATAAGAGCAAGGGCCCACTCTACTTGGAACCAAAAATTTATGTATAATATTTATATTTATTTAAAATTAATTATTCATTATTAGATAATCAAAGTATCTTCAATCATTTCATGTCTTAGTCATTCATAAAATTTTAAATTCTAGGTTTACATTTTAATAGTATTTCATTTTTCTAGCAAATGTGAATGAAGAGTTAAATTTAAATTTTAAAGAAAAGTGTGAATTAGATATAGATTTATATTTCCATGTAAGTGTGAATTATATTTAGTTTTATAGTTTCATCAAGTGTGAATTAGATTTAGATTTACAGTTTTAGCAAGTGTGAATTAGATTTAAATTTACAATTTCAAGTAAGTGTGAAAGTGTGTTTTGATTTCAAGAAGAGAGTTGAATTAGTTAAAGTAATAGTTAAATTTTATAAAGTAGTTTAGAAATAATTTATCAATATATATATATCTACCATCACCAATTCTATTACATACAGTTTTAGACACTAAACCTGGTTTGATAGACATCAATTTGAAAGATTGTTTAAATGAAGAGTTAAATGACACTCATCATTTTTGACATCATTCTTAGGGATTGGTGTTATTATAATATTCATAATTTGTTAGAAATGATTATCTAGGTGGTATTAGAAAAATTAACTTCTCAGTATAACACTATCCTACCTAGCCTGGTAAGTTGAGTCAAGCTACTTTAGTATCTTAGGCTAGATGTTTAAGTTTCTAGATGTTGATAGTGTAAACTGTGAATACCTCTTTACAAGTTTTGGATTTGATGGTTTTTATAGAATTTATTTTTTCACTATATATTGCAATTTTTTTCATAAATTAGCATTTATTTCTCTGCATTTAGATTTAGAATGCAAAATAAAACCCCATAATAAAATTTAAAAAAAAATAATGTTTTGGCCTAGAGATGCAAAAGGATGATTTATACCTAGATTCCCTCCAAAATCAAAATTAGACAGATCTTCAACATATTTTGTTAAAACCCCTTTTTTTAAATATAGAGAAAGAAGTCCTTCACCATCTCTAGTTGAGAGACTTGAATAAGTTGTGAAATCGCATCTTCAGGATTCCCCTAAAATTTTATATGGAACTAAAACACTACCACAACCAAGTCCTATAGGAGATTTAATCTAGACTCTCTCATGGGAAGAGACTATATTGAAGCTAGAAAGACTCAGAAGAAGAATTTGAATGGGTTGAAGAATTTTAACAATCTTCAACCAACCATATAATCGTTCATTGGGAAGTTAATCCTAGTTTTGATGAATCATCAAAAGAAAAAGAAGACATGGATCAACAACAAAACCAACAATTTTCACCACCAAGAAGGAAATTTTTATTTCCCATTGTTTTAGATCTTAATGATCAAATTACCATGAAAAACATTTCCCCTGCTAATTTGCCAAACTTTTAGGAAATATTTACAAAAGACCCTAATCAATTTTTGTTTGAATTTAAAATACTTTATCAAACTTATGACTATACAATAGACAATCAAAAACTCAAATTATTCCCATCCACTCTCAAGGATGTAGTTATGAGATGGTTCATAGGCTTGCCAGGGAACTCCATTCATAAATGGGAAGACATGGAAACTAAGTTCCTAAATAAATATCATGATTACTACATGGTAAGAGAAAGAAAAGAAGATTTCTTTAAAATCAAACAAAATGAAGATGAGTCTTTGAAAGAATATTTAGATAGATTTGTGTTTATTCACGAAAGAAGTAGTTATCCACTTAATGAGTAAGTCTTGAAGCTTGTTTTCCTCAAGGGATTAGTTAAAGAATTTAGGGATGCATTAAATCTCATGGGAAGTGGAGAAATAAATAAATTATCCTTTCATCAAATTACCAATTACTCTTAGACAAAAATAGGATTGATGAAAGGGAAATTAAGAAAATCCAATGAGTTTGGAAAACTAATGGAAGAATTTTCTAATCTAAAAACAAATATTTTAGTCTAGTTAAACACTAAATTGGATGGCCTTTAGGCTAAATCCAATATAATAAAACCACTGGCTATGTACTATTCCAAGTGTAGGCTGAAACCTGCCCTTAGAGATTGTCCCCTAAATAGAACAAACATTTCCTCTTGTGAAATATGTGAAGGAAAATATCATGATAAAAATTATTTTACTCTTTTGACTACTCTAAAAAATTAGATAAAATCAAATGTTTAATCCATTAAAGAGGTAAATAATGTTCAAAGACAAAATTTCTTTCTAAAACAATAGATCCAAGGACAATTTGGTGTAAGAAATCTAGTTAATCCATGGATAACACCCTGAAATGTCCTTACACCTCCATCCATGTGGGGTCAACCTCAAATTTCCCTAGCTCAAATGTCATGACCTGGACAAGATTGGGTGTCACCTCAACCATGGATGTTTCCACAACAGCCATGGGTGCCTCGACAACAACCACATCCATAATGGAACTCTCAATGGACTCCACATCAATAATAAAACTAACCAAATAGACCACCTCAATAATAGAACATCATGGCACCACCTATTATCCAACATAAAAAACAAGTCAATCATCCTCCATTGCCTACTCAACCAATAGCTAATCTAAAAAATAGACCACCAACACCTGTTTATGTTAATTAAAAAAGGGACACAATGAATGTGGGAGCTATTGATTATTCTAATATACAACTAAGATCAGAAAAAATAATAAAAGAACCTCAACTTATCATTTTTAAAGTACCTAATTAAAAATAAGAAACAAAATTCTCAAACAATAAAGAAATGAAAATCAATGAAAATTCTAAAAAACACAAGGAAAACACCACTATGCCAATAGTTCTTTTTCCTAAAATATTTAAGGGAGATGAAACCATACAAGAATTAGACTTGATCCATGAATTACAAAAGATCAACATTGAAATACCCTTGTTACAAGCTATTAGAGACATTCTAGAATTAAACAAAATCATCAAGAACTTGTGTATCAAAATACCTGGAAGAAGGAAATAGTACCTAAAAACCATATATATTGATGGTGAGGTAGCTGATTTATTAGCAAGAAAGTTTTTAATACCCAAGTATGTAGATCTAGGTAGTCCAATTATAATAGTCATAATATGAAGAAAGAAAATTCCTAATGTTTTAGTGGATTTAGGAGTAACTATCAATGTCATGATAACTGACACTATCCAAACACTATCCCTCACATAAATGTAGCCTACATCTACCATTCTCCAAATGGTGGATCAGTTTGTAACCAAAACAAAAAGAACTATAGAAAATGTTGTAGTAATTATTGAATCTTAGGAATATCTAGTTGATTTTATGATATTGCAACCCAAAATAATGAATTTGGGATATCCTCTAATCCTAGGAAGACCATGTCTAGCTACTATAGCTTCATTGATTGATTGCAGGTTAGGAGACATGACCATTTCTAATGGTCTAAGATCCAAATGCATTTCCTTGTATCCTCCTACAAAATCATCAATTAACCATGTATAAAATATTTGGGAAGACAATTCACATAACAACACAAATGATCTATCAACCTTGGCCATGATTATAGTTAAAAATCATTTAGAAGAATTAGGTGATATAGGAACAAGTTCAAAATCTATGGACTATGCCAGTCTAGAGTCTATGGATTCTACTAGTCTAGAATATATGGATTGTGTCAGTCTAGAATCTATGAATTGTGAAAATTTACTAGTGGATTATTCTTCCAATCCTCTTGATGCTTCTTAATCATATGACCATAAAAGTATCTAAGAAAGTGTATGGAATTATGTAGAAACACAACAAATATAGTTCTTAAGTACATTCCATTGTCCATTAGCAAGAGCTATTCCTCATAGAGATGGGTTTGTTAAAAATGTAACCACATTCCATATATTAATTACCCATAATTTTCCTCTAAGTTCACTAATCAGTGAATTTAAACAAGTGGAATCCAAATATCCAGACACAAAACCTCTCTTGATATTACCTAGGAAAGTCTTGAGAATTAATAGTTGGTTGACAAATGATGTGGAGGTTTAAATTTTTGAAGTCCTAGAATGATACACCAAGGATTTTTCTTGGGATTATACTAACATGAAAGGGATTCATCTAAGTATTTATACACATTAAATTTATATAGAGTTAATAAAACTAATGAGATAGCCACAAAGAAGAATAAACCCAACATTGAGAGACATAGTTAAAATGAAAATTCAAAAATTACTGGATGTAGGATTTATTTATCCTATTTTAGATAGCCAATGTGTTTCACTATTAGTAATTATGCTAAAAAGTAATGGGAAATGGTGTGTGTGTGTGTGTGTGTGTGTGTGTGTGTGTGTGTGTGTGTGTGTGTGTGTGTACTACAGGGAATTGAATATATCCACTTTAAGGGATCATTTTATTTTGCCCTTCATTAATCAAGTTCTTGATAATTTGGCATGGAAAAAGTATTTCTCTTTTCTAGATGGATTTGGTGGATATAACCAAATCATAGTTTCAGATGAGGATCAAGACAAAAATACATTCACTTGTCCTTAGGGAGCCTTTGCCTACAAATTACTTCCCTTTGGAATCGCAATTCTCCAGCAACATTTCAAAAAGTAGTTTTAGCAATATTCTCTGACCTCATAAATGATTGTGTATAGGTCTACATGGATGATTTTACAGTCCATGGAGAGACCTATGAGGAATCTCTTATCAATTTGGATAGAATTTTGACTAGATGTGAAGAGCATCAACTATCATTAAGCCATGAAAAATTCTTGCTAATGATGAATCAAGGAATAGTGCTAGGACATCATGTTTCTATAAAAGGAATCTAGGTAGACCCAAAGAAAATTGAAATACTTTCCAACTTCCCTATTCCACACACATAAATAGAAGTTAAGAGTTTTCTAGGCCATGATAGTTATTTTAGATGCTTCATAGACAACTTTATCAAAATAACTGCTCCAATGTTTTCTTTTCTTACAAAGGATAGTGAGTTTATATGGAGTGATGATGGCCAATAAATCTTTGAGATAATCAAAGCAAATCTCAACACTACTCCAGTATTAAGAGGAGCAAATTAGACACAACCCTTCCATATATATAGGTGCTTTTAATATAGTAGTGGGTGTTGTCTTGGGATAAAAAAATGAGAATGGTCATATGTATGCTATTTATTGCATTAGTAAAAACATGACTCCTACTAAAAGAAATTACAACATAACTAAAAAATAATTTATTATTATAGTCTATGCAATAAATAAATTTAGACATTATATAATAGGCTACAAGGTGTTTATCTATATAGATCATTTAGCCATTAGGTATCTTCCCAACAAACCAATAGTGGGAGGAAGAATTATTAGATGGTTGTTACTTTTAAAATAATTTGATATCAATATCATAGATAAACCAAGGAAATTTAATGTGGTTGCAAACTTTTTGTCCAGAATCATCACATCCGGTGAGGAAGAACTAGTGGAAGATGATTTTATAGATGAAGATTTTTTTGCTATCTTAGCTTAATCTCCATGGTTTTTTGATATAGCTAGTTACCTTACTATAAGGAAGTTTCCTCCACACTTTTCACATAAAGAAATAAAAAGTTTAATTAGACAAATTTCTTCTTTAAATAGATTAATGGAATACTATTTAAACTTGGGCCTGATTATGTGTTTTATAGGTGTGTCATAAATGATGAAGCATATGACATCATCAGGGCTTATCATGATGAACCAGGGAGAGGATATTATTCAACCAAAATAACTATACACAAAATCCTTGGAGCAAGATATTGTTGGCCTCATCTTCACAAGCAAGTCAAGAAACATGTTAGACTATGTGATGCATGTCAAAGAATGGGAAAACCCACTCTTTTAGATGAAATGTCTCTCCATCCTCAATTAGTTTTAGAACCATTTGAGAAATGAGGAATTGACTTTGTGGGACCTATGGATGCCCCTTTTAGAGGAAAGGAGTATTTACTTTTTTGCACGGACTATGTCACCAAATAGATAAAAGTGGAAGTTTTGACTCATGCTTGAGAAGAATCTGTGGTAGACTTATTATAATTCAAAATTATGAAAAGATTTAGTGCTCTAAGGGAGATGGTTTTAGATTAAGTACCCAAGTTCATGTCAAATATGATATAGTACTTCATAAAGACTTATCAAGCTCAGCATAGGAAGTCTTCTCCATACCACCCACAAGCTAATGGACAAGTTGAAGTTACAAACAAAGAATTAGAAACTATTCTAATAAATATTGTTAGTACCAATAAGTTTGGGATTATAATACTACTTGGAAAATAACTACCAACTTCTCACCTTATGAGTTAGTTTATGGTAAAAAACCTCTATTCTTTGTTGAGTTTGAATTGCAAACATTAAAAACAACATCAGAAGTAGGAATTGAATTAGAAGAAGCACATAAGAAAAGACTCATGTAACTCAATCAACTTGATGAAATGAGAATTGAAGCATTATATAGGACTGAATCGGTGAAAAATTAGAGGAAAATTTATCATGATTCACACATCAAACCATAAAAGTTTTAGAAAGGAGATTGGGCATTATTGTTTGACTCAAAATTTCAATAATTCAAAGGAAAAATATAGACAAGATGGCTGGGACCATATCAAATAGAGGATGTCTTTGAAAATGGTTCTATCAAGTTAATGCCCATTAATGATAGTAGGAGGACTCTGCTAGTCAATGGACATAGACTAAAACTTTACTAGAAGCCTCTCAACAAGGAGAAATTTGTCTAGACTATGGAATGTTAGGTAAATTTCATAGAACTTATTTCTTCCAAAAAACTTGTTCCTTGATTTTTCTCTTCTGGATCATATATATACTAAAAAAAATTCAATAGTGAAAATCCTTTTAAGGACACTATTGACAGTACAAGATTGGAAAACTAGCTTGATGGTTGGTCATGTATTACATAAAAGGGCCTTGGTTAGAAAACTAACAATGGCTAACCAAGGGGCAAAAATAAAAAAAATAAGGACTTAGATCATGTAGATCATTATTGAACTCCACATGTAATAAATCTTAGAATTTATCCTTAAAATATGCTAACTAATTCATGTAAATCTACTTGTACAGGACATGGCACAAAATGGATAAGATCTGAGTTATGACTAAATCAATTATAAATTTTTATTTGCTCATGTTTAAGTACCTTATAAGTTTTTTGATTTAAATAAGATTCACTTTATGGAGATGACAAAGTAAAAATAGATAATCGTTTATTCCCTAAAAAGGATTAATCATAGCATGTAGAATGAGGAGTGAAGGTCCACCTGTCATAATTGATCAAACATAATCCCTCACATCATTATCATTATGATAATGCTATGGCATCATCATATCAAAAGCATTAAATCAAAATGGTTTAATCATTATATGGAAGAATCTTATGGTGGTAAACATAATCACCATCCCCCCACATGAGTAATTAAACTACCCCATGCCATGTCATCATCTTAGCAATCATGTCATTAGCCAGGTCATAATAATAGTCAATAACTTCACTCTGTATATGCAGATTACATGGATAAATGTGTGCAAATTCATGATTATGTTGTTCATAGCCTATGTGATATTAACCCTACACACATATCATGTTATAGAGGTAACTAAAGAGTGAATTTAAAGTGTTATATGTAGATTTTAAAAGGGGATCACTACAAAACCTTTCCTACATTTAGAAAACATTTTCACAATTGGAGAGCAATCTAGTTGATGTATTTATAACATAAAAACATGGGGCAAAAGATCAAGTCAGAGCCTAAGAAGGCCATCAAATTTCTTAGTGATAGAGATTCTATAGTAGTATTTGAGGCAAATGGATGGATACCATTAATTTATAAGTTTTAAGGATTCCATGAACCACTAGTAAGTGAATTTGTGAAAAACCTTACTCCTAATTTTTATACTATTGAAGGAATAGTTATTCTAGTATCTAGTCAGGTTATCAGTAAAATCATTGAAATTATAAATGAAGGAATGAAATTAATAGGAAGAGTTCCATTTAATGATCTAATTGATCAATTTAATGGTAATGAATAGACTAGAGCTGCATGTTTAATTAATTCAAAAAGAAAAGCTAAAGGAATCTATAGAGACTCACTTCTAGAGCCCTGACAAAATATTACATCATGGGTAATTAAACATGTTAGTTTTCAAGGGTAATGTAGCCTTTTGGGAGGACAATCCATGAAAATCCTAATGCATTTAAAATATGGCAAATAAAATCCCTAGTATAAAATTAACCTTTCATATTTCTTGTATGGTACCCTCTAAGTAATGACAACCACCCCTAATGCTTCCCTCAAGCATCATGGCCTCATTTACATGATTACTCAACATCATTTCCTAAAATAGGGGTAATAAGTTTGTGAAGTCTTTGAAGATAGAGTCATTAGGCAAATTCCAACCCCACCTATACAGGAAAAAGCTAAGATATGAGGATCAAATTGGTCACAGAAGTAGTCTTCCACAACTACCCCAAAACCCAAGAATCAAAACTCAAAAAGAAAATAGAAATAATTAGTAGATGTCAAAGAAACTCCTCCCTCTTCAACTATAATTACAAGATCTCAAGTTTCTCAAAACCTCACAAAGCCTCCATAAGAAACTTGGGAACTAGTTGAAGAACCAACCCTACACTCTAGAAGAAGAAAATTTGCTCCCTCATTAGAACCTGAGAAGGCTAAGGACTTAATAATAGAATAATAACCAAATGAAGTTCAAACAACTAAGAAAATAAGAAGGAAGTTGATCCTTATAGATGAAGATGAAAAAGAAATAACAAACACTTTGGATAGTCTTAAATAACTATCTCAATCATCAGTACAATAGTCTATAAGAGAAAAAGAGGCTCCTAAAATAAATACTATAGAAGAACATGAGGAAATCCCTACCATGCAACCATTGGAGGAATCAAGAAACTCTCTAGTAAAAACACAAGAACTAAAACTTGAGCAAAGCAACATAATATAAGAACAAGAAGTTCCATTGGATAAAGGCAAAACTCCATGTACATTTAAAGAAGGATAATCATCTAGCCCAAAGAGTCTTATCATGAAGTTAACCAAAGAGATTTTTTAAGCCCAAGTATGTATCCAACAATAGGAAACTGGTATTGTAGACATAATTAGAAAACTACACACTAAGGATTGGTTAAATTTTGACTTGGTATAAATATTAGAAATAATATCTTTAAAGTTTGCTTTGAAAATTAAGGAAAAGAAACAAATAATAAAATAGAAGGAAGAAGAAGAGGTTAATACATGGATATATATAAATAATATTGAGAAATAAAATAGATTATTAAAAAAAATTATGAAATCTTCTCAGACAACTCTTGTTTCTATTCTTGAAATTGATAGTTAGCCTACTCCTAAAGTGTTTATTGATTAGGGATGTCAGACCAATTATCCATACATTACTCTACTATAAATATTACATCAAGCTCAATATGATTTTCAAACACTAAATAAAGAGAATAAATCTTTAATTGATTCAAACAAAGTACTAGTAGATGAAAAATAGGAATTATAAACTAAACACCAAACTTTAGAGGAAGATTTGCAAAATGCTTGCCAATTGGGAGAAGCTCTTCTAGCCTGTAGACAACCCTCCTCTACATCAATTTTTTTTTGTTTAAACAATTCTATAAATGGTAGATCCTTAGAATATCTTTCCATCTTCCTTACAAGATTTTGGATCCTACTACATTCTTGGAAATATTTTACAAATCTAAGCTTGATAATCAAGATCTTCTTTGTGAGTTCTACCTACATGATTTTATATTAGGAGAACATGAACACACTAAATTCTTGATAAATTTACATGTAGGGGAAGTCTAACATAAATCCCTCTATTATAATTTAAAAAATTAGTTGGCTTGGAAAGGCAAATTTGAAGATTATACAAGGCATGCCAACATCACATGACTATGTATTAAACCAGCTTATCTAATTTATAGAGCAATCAAACAAGATTTCATGAGTGCCTATTACAAGCCTAGTGTTAAATATAATTATTTAGAAGCCTTATAAAATTTTTAAGTTTCATTTGATCTATTTATAAGATAAAACTTTGAGGTAGTTCTCACTGTTAGTGTTAAAAGATGGGATTATTTACCTGTCTCTCTCAAGAGACATGAGGTTATATCTCTTAATAATTTGAGATGGAGTAGAAGAAGAGATAAAAAATTACTTGATGAGATTATAACATCATTTAATTTTAATGGAAAAAAATTATGGATTAGAATGAGTTATAGACCCCCTTTGTTACTTATACCCATTCCAGGATGGTAGAACTAGACAACCCAATCAGATGAACAATTTGATATATGGAAATAAATGGTTCAAATGTACAAAGGCTTTACTAGTGTTGAATATAATCATATTGTATTCAATTTGATGATTATGATCTAAGTAAAGGCATGGAAGATATATTCACAAGTGATGAAACCAGTTGAAGTTTTGTAATGGGACTTATAAAAGGTAAAGTCTGGGGGATATGATGAGCCCAAAATATGGCTCGTTATTGACATGGAAATTCCTTCATTTTATCTCTCTAAGGATATAATATTATGAAAATCATATACTTTTAGTTTAATATAACATTAAAAATAGATACTTTATCTCATTTTTGTCAAAACAAAGATTGAGCTACTATGTTGTCATTTCTACCTAACAAGAAGCATGTTTTAGTGTGTTGATGTTGAAAGAATACACATGAGATATGACAAAAGTAGCATTTGGAAAAACCTATAGTTATCGATCTATTTTTATAGAGATACAAACTCACTTGGCCAATATCTATAGACTCTATAGAACCACTTTTATGGACTCTACAAAACTACTTCTACATACAGTACAAACCTAGAATCTATAGACTCTGCAGGTCTATTTCTATGGACTTTGCAGATCTGAGATTTAGAAAATATGGGAGTTACAAGAAATAAGGATGGATAAAATTGGATCACACCAAAGGAATATTTTTATTCCATTTAAAAAGGATTCAATTTTGATATAATTTTTACATATTTGGACCATAAAACTATTATAGGGATAGTATAACTATTTTGTGATAATAGTTGGATTCTCTAGGATTATAATCAATCTAAATCTCCTATCTTTGGGAAGAAAAAAATTGAATAGTAATTCTATTTTTCCACATACTATATTTAGCTTTAGGTATGATTATAAATCTGTACATTTTCATTTGGAGTAAAATAATAATGATTATAGTTACATTTTGAGCTCCAAGAATATTGTAAACTTTCCAACTTCAATGAGTTAATGCATAATTATTCTAGTTTTTAGTATTGAGTAGATTACATTCTTGACTCTAAGAAAATCAAGGGCCCAATCTCCTCAGAAAAAATAATTTCTATATGGTATTTATATTATGTTAAATTAATTCTCCATTATTAGATAATCAAAGTATCTTCAATTGTTGCATGTCTTAGTCATTCATAAAATAGTAAATTTTAGGTTTACATTTTAGTAGTATTTAATTTTTCTAGAAAGTGTGAATGAAGATTTAAATTTACATTTTAAAGAAAAGTGTGAATTAGATATAGATTTACATTTCCATGCAAGTGTGAATTAGATTTAGATTTATAGTTTTAGCAAGTGTGAATTAGATTTAGATTTATAGTTTCAGTAAGTGTGAATCAGATTTAAATTTATAATTTCAATCAAGTGTGAAATTGTGTTTTGATATCAAGTAGAGAGTTTAATTATTTAAATTAATGGTTAAGTTTTATAAATTAATTTAGAAAGCATTTATCAATCTATATATCTACCATCACTAGTTCTATTGCATATAATTTTAGACACCAACCCTGGTGTGATAGACATCAATTTGAAAGATTGATTAAATGAAGAGTTAAATGACACTCATCAACACCTATAACACTAATTTACATAATGAAACATGATATGTAATTCACACTTACCAACTAACTAATCACTTATCCTTGAGTGATGTACTAAGTATGGATCTTGACATGTGGGATGAAGACATTTATTATTCAAATTGGAAATTGCAAAGGATAAGTATGATGTTACATGATTAAACAAAAAGGGAAAAGTGATCCATGAGTTAAATTCATAATTACATTTTTAATTCACGTGAATATGGATGATTACATTACTAAAAAATGTCTTTATGAACTAATAATATATTTTTAATGTACTAGACATGTCTAGAATAGGCATAATATTTTTTTCATGTTTAGAATGGGCACCTACACATTATAAACAACATAATAACATTATAAATTAATAATCTAATAATTTTATCTTGTGTATAATGGGCATATGCCCTTTATACACAAGATAGGAATATGGCATTCTTAATTGATAATATTCCCAATATGCCAAAATTGTGTATAATGGTACATATTATGAACATTTATTATTCAATTATCATAATATTTTTATCTTGTGTAGAAAATGTCCATTATACATAAATTTATATAATAACATTATTTATTAATATATCCAATAGTATTCATTTGTGAATAATCTGTATGTGCCCATTCTACACCAAATATAAATTTTAGATTCTTAATTGACAATGTTTTTAGTATATTATACCTATGTAAAAAGGGGAAAATTATGAGCACCTCTTGATGAATTCTAATAATATTATTGGATTTATTATAATTGACACATTCCCATTTTGAAAAATATAAGAATGTCATCATCAATTAAGAATCCAATAGTCTCAATTTGTGTAGAATGGGCACATGCCATTCTAATTTTTTTCAGATAAGAACATTATCAATTAATAAATTTAATAGTATTCACTTTTGTATAATCTACATGTTCCAATTCTACAAATATAAATATTGGATTCTTCATTGATAATATTCTTAGTAACTAGACATGTGTAAAATGGGGTATGATATGAACACTTTTTTCTCAATATTCATAATATTATTGACTTACATAGAATAGGCACATGCCCATTTTTAAAAATATAATAATCTCACCCTTTAGGTATATATGTATCACTATATTGTAATTTTTTATTGATAATAATGTTCTTAATATACTACACTTGTGTGTTGTGACCAAAATGTCTTATGCCCATTCTACACAAAATAGAAACATTGGATTATTAATTGATAATGTTCTTAGTATATTAAATATATATTTTGTGACCAAAATTTCCATTTTAATAGAGGAAAATGGACCTATTAATCACTAAAAATTAAAAAATTATTGACACTATATAGAGCCTAATCTGATCCTTGAGAATTTTCAAAACCCTGATAAGAGCTCATTTATTCATGTTTAAATATATTTTGTTACTATTTGCATTCAAAAGAATTTATCCCATTGAATTTATTAAGTGTTTTTACACTTAATTTTTTTTAGGGTTCTAATTATTTCCTATAGAAATTTCATGCAAAGGAGTTTCCTAGAATCTCAATCCTAGAACCATAATCTTAAAGTCCTAACTTACTATAGACACTCTATTTTAAACACATTGTGTCAAAATTGTAAAATATAATGAATTATTTCAAATTTTACACATTTATAGTAAAATATAATCTATTCATCCTATATTCTTATGTTCATCTAATTTACAAGGTCAAATTCACCTTGGGACATCTATAAATGGTTAAATTCATCATATTGGATCATTAAATTTTCACTCTGGTCATATTTCTCATCACCACTAGTCATTTACACATCTTTGATCAATTAATAAATTTATCTTATTTCAATCAAATCAAACAAATTCAAATTCATAATATATTAATTAAATTAATCTTTTTAATTGGTCTAATTAATCCTTCCTCAAATTATAAATTCCCTGAAATTATTTTTTTTAATTTCATTTAATTCAATTTCTCTCTAATTTGCACCACTTTCCAAGGAACATTCTCCACCATCAATTTTTGAGATAATATGGAGGGCCCTCATAGCACATTATATTCATTGAATTTATCTTTTTAATTAGTTTAATTAATCTTCTTACTAATTATAATTCCATGGATTTGGAATTATAATTTAATTTGAATTACTTCTTCCCTTTTCCACCTCATTCAAAGAGCATCTTCCTTTCCAAAATAATATCAAGATGTCATGGCATATTATTTTATGACCCCATCTCTAATATCAAAATCAAAATTTTAGGGCATATTCTCCACCCTCCATCTTGTAAGAAATATGGAGGGCTCATATTTCACCTTTTAAGATATTTTGAAGATCATTATCCATCTTCCATATTGAATTCAAGATGAAGGTCTTACATTGCTTCCCCTTGAGATATTTTAGGAAACATTATCCACCTTCCATATTACATGCAAGATGGAGGGATCATATTAATCCCCCTTAGGATATTTTTAGTAACATCCTCCACACTTCATCTTGGACAAGATGAAAGGCTCATATTGGTGATCTATGTGATGATTTGGGCTGAATTATCTATTCTTCATCTAAGAGAAAAGATGAAAGGATCACATTAAGTCACTTTGTCTATAAATAAAAGGCTACCCCTCTTCATATTTCATGTTCAGGGTTTATATCTTAGCTCTACCAATTCTTAGAGTTATATTGTGTATCAACTCAAATTCTTATCAACTATTCTTCAAATTTATCAAATGGACATGATTCACTCTTCAAATATGACATTTAAAAATACCCTTTAATACTACATTATGATCCACACTCTACTTACATTTGACAAGGTGAAGAATTCACAAAGGAAGGTATACTTTGCACATTTTTATCTTTGAATTTGGTTTTATTTCATCCTTGATTTAGATCATGAGGTCCTAGGATTAAGTTTGTTATTTCATTACTTTAATTTTAATATTCTAACTAGAAAATGAAACACTAACCTTTTATACTCCTATAGATACACTTACACTTTTATGAAAGCCTTTTGACGGATAGGAAAACATCTATTTACTTACAATTCTCTTTTAAATAACTTAGCTTTTCCTTCATTTTATAGATCCTAAAGGTGTCAAATTTATCAGAGCCCTGAGAGGCCCTATTGAATGAGAAATATCCATGTGTATCTTAACAACCAAAAGTGTTAGAGCTATAAGAACCCTAGGAGTCAAAATTTATTAAGAAAGATCCATGTGTTTTCTGACACATGGAGGTGTTAGATCTATTAGAACCAAGGGAGGCTTGATCAAATTGAAAAAATACATGTGTCTCCTAAAACTCAAAGGAACTAGAGCTATAATAACCTAAGGAGACCTAATAAAATAAGAAAGGTCCATGTGTACCCTTACACCTATAGGCATAATACATATTATAACCCAGGAGGCCCGATTGAGTGACAAATAACCATGTGTACCCTTATTCCTAGTGGCATCATACCTATTATAACCTAGAGGCTTGATTGAAAGAGAAAGAGCCATGTGTGTTTTAACACATAGAGGAATCAAATCCATGATCAGATCATAGAGTGCCATTCATTCTTTGTATACCTAAGTAATGACCAACTCATTCAAGTAGAACTTTTAAGATAAAGGTACCTCATTACACTTAGTCAACACACTACACAATGGGCCTACCACTCTCCATATGACACATGGCCAACCTAGAGAATGTTTTAGTGCTAAAAACACTAAAATAAGCATGTTCCCACCATGATCATTTAATTTATTATCTTGGCTAGAGGAGATCATGATCTGATAGCTATAGGAGTCCCTTTACTTCCAACCAATCTAAATGAGGGATTATGTTCAAAATGTTAAATTAATGCCAAATTTAGAAATGGATATTTTGGGATCATGCCATCAACTTAGAGTTTGATTAACTCAATGTATACAGATAATTTTTTCACCATTAGATATTTGGGAATGCATAAAGTTGTGGCCAAGCATAAAGTTTTTCCATTCATGTACCTCTTTGGAAACCTATTGGGTAAACAAAGAGAATGTTAATTTTTACATGAAAAGGACATTCTGAGAATGGGTATGCATTGGCATAGTTTTGTTGCCTCACTGGTATGGGGCATGTGATATGATTTAAAATATGTCAAAAAAACATGTTAAGAATTAATGGGTTCAAATACTAGACTTGTGTAGAATGGGGCA
>JARHVA010007588.1:312500-322500 GCA_037957365.1 Torreya grandis | reverse complement strand
GTAATAAATGTTAGAATTTATTGAATTTTAGATATTATTTTAAATTACCTTTAAATTATAATTAATATAATCATTTAAACCTCAAAAATAATCTAGCATTTAACTAGGATTAGAATAAATAGTCTTTTACTATTATATACATATAAAATTATCACTTTTTGTGTGTGTTATAATCAAGAAAGAATAAGATAAGAATATTCACCCTATATTATTAAAAATAAAAGGCTTAATAAATATCCTATTATACAACATTATTGTGATAATATTGATCTTATCTTTTGTGAAATTGGCTTAATTTATTATGTATAATGGTGATAATTGATAGTTTTGATTGTGCATAAGAATGGGAACATTGTAAATTCTTCTAGATTATTATACAAGATTTTAATAAGACTATAAATTTTAAACAAGAAAAGAATATTGATCTTATATTATGTTATATAATAGTTACATAATTTAGTTATCATCAATACACCATTGAATCTAGTCTATTATATATGTCTATATCAAGCTTAGTTTGATTTATCAATAACATCTCCATTATTACAATTCATTGTTAAGACCAAATGCAATAATACAATTTTAATGTCAAAATACATATCATGTTCTCATGCATATACATTTATGGTCTAATTATCTAAGAGATACCATGGATTATAGAATAATGCCATGTAATTCAATTCTCATTAATACAACATTTAATAAATTAAAGTATATATGTGTATATCATTCTCATTTTGATATATTAGTTTCATATCCATTATTAAATTAATTAATAAGACCAAATATAATAAAAATATCAACAGACACATCTCATCATTGTGAGTATATGTGTATGGTTTAATTATCCATGGGATGCTACTAGGTATAATAGATACTATGAATGACATATGTAGTTGTTTGATAATGCAATACTATAGTAAAGTTCTATGGTATAATTTTATGTTCAATACTCCACTAAAGAATCACCTCATTCTTGTGTTACATAATAAGAATAATTGATAAAATTATTAATATATTGAGAAGAATGGGCATGTGCCTATTCTACACAAGGTAAGAATATTGGATTCTTTATAAGAGGCCAATGTTATTATCTTGATGTCATGTAGAATATTATACACAAGTATGATAGGAATATTATAAATTGTTAAAATGTGGATGTTCATATTATTTTTTTATCTTATTGAAAATGGGCATATGGTTATTTTACATAATATTACCAGTTGTCAAATATATTTATCTTGTGTAGAATGGAACTAATTGATAATATTATTTATCTTTATTTTGTGTAGAATAGTCTTAATTTAATTGATTGAATATTGGTTACAATGTGTATGTTTATATTATTATTATCTTTTTCATAATGGGCATATGCCCATTTTACACAAGATTAGAATATTATCAACTATTAAATATTTTTATTTTGTGCAGAATGGGATTAATTGAAAAAATTATTAACATCTTGTGTAAAAATAAAAACATGCCCATTCTGAACAAGATATAACATATCATATCCAATATTATATTTCATTGTTAAGATAAAATACATTAATAAAAATTTAATATCAATAGACACATATTATCCTCATGTGTATACATTTATAATCTAATTCATTGTGAGATATCATGAATCATAGATTAATGATGTGTAGTTTAATTCCCATAATACATCATTGAAGAAATTTAAGTATATATCTATATACCATTATTAGTTTGATATATAAATTTCATCTCCATTTTTAAAATTCACTAATGAAACCAAATACAATACAAAATATCAATAAAAATATCTCATCTTTATGCATTACATTTTAAGTCTAATTCTTTGTGGGATTCCACTAGGTACAATCAATACTATGAATAAAATATGTAGATGTATGATGCTACGGTACCATAGTAATGTTTTAGGGTATAATTATATGCTTAATACTCCATTAAATAATCCCACATATATTGTGTTATGGAATGGGCATAGTTGATAAAATTATTAATATCTCGATAAGAATGGGCATGCGCCCATTATATATAACAACATTGGATTCTTTATAAGATCATAATATTCTTATCTTGATGTCATGTAGAACATTATACACAAGTTTTATAAGAATATTATAAATTGACAGAATGTGGATTTTCATATTATTATTTATCTTGTGTAGAATGAGACCAATTGATAATATTATTTATCTTTAAGTTATGTATAACATTATTAATTTAATTTATTAATTATTATACATAATTTTAATTTTTATATTATTCTCATCTTTTTCATAATGGGCATATACCCATTCTACACAAGATTTGAATATTATTAACTATCAAATATATTTATATTGTGTATAATGAGATTAATTAATAAAATTCTTAATTTCTTGTGTAAAATAAGGCATATGCCTATTATAAACAAAATATAAAATATATTTTAAGATCTCATGAATCATAGAATAATGATTTGTAATTCAATTCTCATTAATACATCATTGAATAAATTCAAATATATATGTCTATATCATGCTCAGTTTGATATTTAAATTCCATATCCATTATTAAAATTAATTTATAAGACCAAAGATGATATAAAATACCAATAGACACAACTCATACTCATTCATATACACTTATAGTCTAATTCTCCATGGGAAGCCACTAGGTGAAACTGATATCTTGAATGGAATATGTAGATGTCTGATGTCATAGTACAATCATAATGTTTTGTGGTATAATTTAATATTCAATAAACCATTGAATAATCCACCCAATATTATGTTACATAATGGAAATAATTGATAAAATTATTAATATCTTGAGAATAATGAGCATGTGCCCATTCTACACAAGATAAAAATATTGGTTTCTTTATAAGAGGCCAAGATTCTTATCTTGATGTCATGTAGAATAATATACATAAGTATAGTAAGAATATTATAAATGGTTAGAATGTGGATGTTCATATTATTATTTATCTCATTTAGAATGGGCATGTGCCTATTCTACACAAGATAGGAATATTATCATTTATCTAATATATTTATCCTTGTGAAAAATGGGACTAATTGATAATATTTTTTTATCTTTATTTTGTGTATAAAATTATTAATGCAATTTTTTGAATATTATTTAGAAGGTGTGTGTTGATATTATTATTATCTTTCTCATAATTGGCATGTGCCCATTCTACACAATATTAGAATATTGTTAAATCTCTCTCTCTCTCTCTCTCACACACACACACACACACACACACACACACACACACACACACACACACACACACACACACACACTCACACACACACACACACACACACACACACACACACACACACACACACACACACACACACACACATGCACGCATGCACACACGCACACACACACACACAAAATAAGATTAATTGATAAAATTATCAATGTCTTATGTAAAAGTAGGCATATGCCCATTATTAACAAGATATAGAATACCATCTCCATTATTAAAATCCATCATTAAGACTAAATATAATAATAAAAATTTAATATCAATAGATACATCTTATCCTTATGCATATCATTTTTTATCTAATACATTATGAGATCATGTGAATCACAAAATAATTATGAATAATTTAATTATCATTAATATGTCATTGAAGTAATTCAAGTATATGCATCTATATCATTCTTAGTTTGATATATCAGTTTCATCTCCATTATTATGATTCATTAATATGATTGAATACATAAAAAATATCAATAGACGCATCTTGTCATATTGCATATATATTTTTATTCTAATTTTTTATGGGATGCTATTAGGTACAATCAATACAATAAATAAAATATGTAGTTATTTGATGTTATGGTACCATAATTATGTTATATGGTATACTTTTATGTAAAATTATATAATTAATAATCACCCAAGATTGTGTTATAGAATGAGAATAATTGATAAAGGTATTAATATCTTGAGAGGAATGGACATGTTCCCATTCTACACAAGGTAAGAATATTGGCTTCTTTATAAGAGTCCAATATTATTACCTTGATGTCATGTAGAATATTATATACAAGTGTGATAGGAATATTTCAAACTATTAGAATATGAATGTTCATAATATTTTTTATCTTGTTTATAATGGGCATGTTCCCATTATGTAAAATATATGAATATTATCAACTATAAAATATCTTTATCTTCTGTAGATTGGAACTAATTTATAATATTCTTTATATTATTGG
The DNA here is from genome assembly GCA_037957365.1 of Torreya grandis. NCBI lineage: Eukaryota > Viridiplantae > Streptophyta > Pinopsida > Cupressales > Taxaceae > Torreya > Torreya grandis. Next base: position 318,279 of record JARHVA010007588.1, on the reverse strand, counting down.
CAAGATATAAAACATAATCTCCATTATTAAAATTCATTGTTAATACCAAATATAATTATACAAATTTAATATCAATAGACACATCCTATCCTCATGTGTATAATTTTTTGGTCTAATTCTATGTGATATCCCATGAATTACATAATAATGACACATAATTTAGTTCTTATTAATAAATCATTGACCCACATAACTTCTAAACTTACAATCAAACTGATTGCAATAGATTTAATCATAGGTTATACTTCACTTCATAGTCTTTGAAATGGGGACATAGGTCATTTGTTCACAAATAAACATAAAATGAGAGATGGTAAGGTAGAGAAGAATTTTTTTTGTATTAATGGCCACATCTATGCTTCAAGGACTGATAATGTGATTAGCTATAGTTATACCATTGTATGCCAAGTTTCATAATGGTTTGACCTTTATTCAAATAGGGAAAGAGTCTAAAGGATAGGGAAAATGCCTTATTTAGAGATTTTATTAATGGGAAATGTGAATAGGCTTGTTGTAAATCACACATAGATCATAATATATTCTAAATGAGATGAAATAATCAAAGAAATCAATTAGATTATATGACACTCATTCTATGCAATGCATGAATCTTGTATAGTCCCAAAATTAATGTTAATCCATTATAATAGAAATGAATCATAATACATCTATGAACCAAACACATTTACATAGAAAAATTAGTTTCCATTAATTTGATAGTGTTTATTTACAACAAAGTCATCTCTTTCTAAATAATATAACACAATATTTATAGAATAAGAATGGGTCTCATATCTTAATAGTATGAGCCCCATCCTAGGCCATCATGGCCTAAAATGGTTACAACTAAATTATACTTAAATTTACTATATCTCAAAATAAATAGAGAATTCTCTAGGTGCCAAAAAGAGAGAATCAAGAGAATATTAGATTTGGGACACTTCCCAACTACTTTATTCAGCATTGTTGAGCCACCAATTATTGATCAACAAGGTTGGTCTCATGTTCAAACTTATACAAGTTGAAAAGTGTCTCTTGAAAGATGATCTCTACCTAAGTTAGTAATTTCTCATGAGCCTTGAGTGGGGCCTCAAAAGAGACCTTCACCTCTTAGACCTGGTTGATGCTCACCATAGATTACATGGATAATTCCAATATACATGTATCTCTTACCTTATTATCTTTCATCACTTTTCTCTTCATGATTTTGTTGAAGCTAACTAGTGGATGCCAAATTCATCCCTTCCCAGTAGGGTATAAGAGCACTAAAATGTTAATTTTTTTGAAATAAGTAACAATTTGGTCCTTATTTTTCTCTATTGGATTGATGGTCAGTTGGGTCATGCTCAACAATTCCTCAATGGATGTTCTTATATTTCATATAAATGTCTATTATATGTCCAAGTATATAAGGGGCATTGACTTCAATTCTAGAAATACCCCATTATTGATGATATCAATGAAATGGTTGCACTTATTATCCACCCATATAATACTTTCTTAATATGTCTACATCCTTTGGAGGATCTCTTTGATTTTATAAAGGGTTATATTTACTTCCCCAAATATGATGAATAGTTGGGTGAGAGTTGCTTCCAATTTTATAATTAGACCTATGGGGAAGGTGATCCTTACTCGAGACTCTAAAGTTTTCACCTACTCCTTAAGCTCCTCCATAAATTTCTTCTTGAGGTCATTAGTGGCATAGAGAATTGATATTGGGTCTTATACTACTCTACCTTCTCCATTTATAGTCATTAGTTAATAAGGGAGAATATATCTTAATCAGTCCTCCACACCACTAGGTATTCTTATTTAGTAAATATCTATGCAAGAACCCTCTTCATGCTCCTACTCACTCTATTGAACTCTCATTGGACTTTTGGGTCACCTTAATAGATCATTTTTGGTCTTTATGATTCAATCAGTACTAGGAGACCAACCTAGCTTAGGCTTGTAGTAACTCCTAAGGTGGTGGAAGAGGGAAAAGCCAAGATGGAAAATGTAGAGGTTAATTATGGAGGTCTGGGTAGATGATAAATGTATGAATTAGAAATAAGGAAAGATGAAAGGAGTGGTAGAAGAGTGGACAAGGGAGTGTATGAGTCAAGATTAATGGGGATTAGAAAGGGAATAATTGGGTATACCATTGGTAAGGGATCAAGTTAACCTATGGACCAATGACACCAAGAAGTGAGGGGTTCAATAAGAAAGAGGAAATCAACTAGTTAAAGAAAAATCCTTGGAGGTCTGGGGTGATAGAGAAAGTGGAATGAGGAGAAATGGGAGGAGAAATATAGATATAATACCAAGGATATATCACATTTTATCTCTTATTATACCTCTTACTAAGATCTACTAGAGATGTAGTCATGGTTTAAGAGACTGTGGTAGTATTAAGAATCAAAATGAGGGCATGATGAAAGCTACCTTTTTTTTATCTTTTGGGGCATCATGCTCAAATCAACCATGACATGGTAACCAAAGGATCTACAGTGGAAATTATATCTTGATCAACCTGAACTTATATAGGAGTAACCATTACTACTATAATGATAAGAAAACAATTTAACAATGCACATGGGTGCACTTTTTGTTGTATTAGCCACTTATGTAGTGAAAATGATGACACTAAGAAGTATTTTCACTGTATGAGTAACTAATGCATCTAATAATGAGTCTATCATAGTGTATGATGGAATTAAAAACCTATGATCCATTAGAATATGAAATATTCCCTAGGTCTCAAAATCTGCATAAACTAAACTAGACACTCTTGAAGGTGAGGGATAAGAAACTAAGATTCATAAATATCCCAAGTGGGATACAATAATCCTATAAGGTAAATGGGTCAAGTGGAGGGGATTTGGAAAGTGATGACATTGAACATGGTTGGATCCAAAGTAATTTGTGTATATTGGAGCATTGACATGATGATAACTAGGGATGGCTCTACTAGAACATGCTTAGTGGGAGTAGAGAATCCTAGAGGTGTCTTAATGGGTTGTGTAAGGATGGTAGTAGTAGAGGAAAAAATATTTATGGGTGATTCTTACTAGTATCACTCAGGGTTGGTCTTAATGCTACTATCGATGTCAAAGTGTAACACCTATGTCATTGGTGGTAGTGTCTCATGTGAGTGGAGGTGATAGGGTTTGAGTCATGGCCAATGGAGGTAAATATCATGGAGATGAAGGTGAGAAAAATCCTCATATACTCCTCATAAATATATGCAATTTAGTCACTTTTACATCCTCTCTAAGCTAAGTTAGATGAACCCATTGAGGTGGCACTAGAATTTCTCAATTGATCATCCCAACTTGGGGACACTTCCCTTTTTCTTATTTGTCTCTATGTACCATGTCATCACCTCATCATCACTAGATATGTTAAGATTAATATCATCATCCTCATGGGACTTGTGTTGATACATGATTTTGATTATAGCTACATAAATTTCCACATAGGTGTCGATGACTTCTTAGGGATCCCATTCTTTGTGTTTATCCCTCCCTAAGGCATATTAATTCATTTTATGTGACATCTTCCTCAATCTAGATAGGTTCTTGTACTCATGGTGGTAGATGAAGATTAAAAAATATGGGCATGCCTTCTATCAGTGATTGATTGAGTAACATATCGCACCTTTGGCCAACTACTAGGTAATATCTTAGTGAGGAAGTCTAATACTTGGTGGGGAAAGAGTAGATGGGATTTATGGATACCTTCCACTTGGATGATGATATGGTATCTATAGTACCATTAGGATCCTATGGGTAGGAACACCTTACTTATTTACTATAAGAGCCACATCATGTACATCTTGTTTATGTATATGTAGACCATTGGTTAGAAGCATTCACAAATGTCTTAGATGTATTTTTTTAAATGGTTTACATATATCTAACATAAGACCACATGAAAGATGGAGCTAGTAGGGGTCCATAACAAGAATACATATATTTTTAATGTGAGGGTTATATAAGATGTATCTATAATATAAATTGACATGTAGAAATTTCCACCCCCTTAGGCCTCATTGATGCCCTTGACTAGATTGAAGCTAATGAGGATCTTAAGGTTCATGACTTGATTTCATTCAAGGATCATGAATAATAAGGAAACCCAGTGGATTTTCACATGTATGACATCCTTTATACCAAATAGGTGATTTAGTAAGATCATCCCTATGTAAAATCCTTCTTGAAAGAGATGGGGTAAACATTGATGTCATCTTTCTTGGTCCAATAATCTGAATTGAGGGCCAAATCCTAAATAACCTCATATATCTCATGTGTCTTAATCCATGTGTCCTCTATGTTATGGTCATTAACTAGAGTGTATCCAATAAAATTTAATACTACTTAAAATTAATTATATAGATGTTTGCTATTTTTGTATACAACCCTATGGATTACATTGAGTCCTTAGTTGCATCATGCATGCACACAAAGTTCCAAAATATGTTACCAAATATTTTAGCACATGGGAACACCTTTAGTTTGGTATCAATCTTGTGTAATCCTAAATTTCATAGGGTAGCTAGATCATCAAAGGAATTGGGCCTCATCATCATCATCATCATTTGAGGAGGGTTTTTTCATGTATTCAATTTACTGAAATACCTTATTGTAGTACTCAAAATAGGTCAATTTTGATGAAAATGTGGTATATTTATATTCAAGCTCAGACTTGAGACTTGAAGATGAATTTTCCATGGCTAAGAGTTGGGAGTTAATTAGCATTGAATTTTAGGACTAAATGAAGCATACAAATCTCAATAAGGCTCTATAAGGAAGGATATTTTGGATTTATGAGTGGTAATAATAAATTATATTTCTCATAGGACTTATAGGAATCTATAAATATCTCTTACATTAATATAATCTGAGTCTCCTCTTATGTGAGTTTAATTCTAAGTTAGTGGTACCACTCACTTGATTATTTCTTGATTTGGAATTTACTCAAAGATATTTGAAAATACATGCTTAGCTTGGATCAGTGATAGTGAAAGGACATTTATAATTTGTCAAATCAGAGTCCAACCATCCAAGATGATTAATATAATGGCATAGTAGGTAGATGGCTATTTTATCCACCATGGCACCTCAATCATACTTGAATTAGACCACATTTCCTTTGTTGGTTGGACCCTTCTATGTATATGGTTAGACTCTTAAGAGACTAATATATCTAACAAGGAACCATGTGTAATTTTATCATTCATCATGATTCCCAAGGCTTTGACATTTTTGACACCGTTAGGAGACCAATATATATAACAAGGTTCCATGTGGAATCTACTCATTCATTCAATCTCTCCAAGGTATCTGACATTTGTGACACCCCCAAGAGACTGACAAATATAACAAGGTTACACATGTAATCTAATAATTTTTTATGATCCTACAAGATTCATAAAAAATGACTAAGTTATAAAAAGGTCTTCATGACTAAATGAAAGCTTACATGTCTACTAGTGCATCTCTATGTAATGTGAAATATGACACCTTAGTGATGTACCCCAAGATAACTTGCTTAATTTATATTTAGAAAAATAACATAATTAGTGAAAAATATACTAATTGTGATAAACCTTCATATAAAAACATAGAAGGGCTAAACCTTCTTAAACACATGAACTTTAAGGCCTTGATGACACTCTTTCATTCACTAAAATTTTTATGAAACACTTAACTAATCAAGGAAAAATGGTATTCCAATATTTCACATAGCTCTAGACCAAGTACTAGGAGATCTAAGCTATGAGAAATGTCAA